>JARK01001567.1:23744-65856 GCA_000688135.1 Ancylostoma ceylanicum
GGGGGGTAAAAAGGAGCAATGCAACCCTCGAGCAGAGATAGGAAAACATTTGGGAATTTCTCTTTTTCAAACATTTGAATTGTTCGGATCGAGTCCTAAATCAAATCTAAATTGCTTAGGTTATTCGACCTTTATTCTGTCTTAATTACACCACAAATCAATCTTTTCTGAACACTTCCTGTGCACACAAACCTTTTTCATTGTGACTATTGAAAATCCATGAAGTCCCCTTCGAAAAACTCAATGCGTTCCTTGATGTGCATTGAACTGACGTAGTAATCTTTATGTCCAAAATATGGGTGGTTGGAAGTTCAAATCTTCTCGGTTCCCCTTTTCCAGTGCTAGGATTCATGAACGTTCCCGGGCGAGTGCCAAACCACCTGCAAACCCAAGATGGACGGAATTTCCATGGAAAAAAATCGGTGGATTTCATCGAAAAGTTTTTCACAGTAAATCGTGGGAGTGAATGGCGAGGACGGCGATGCACAGCTACTCTTGTCTAAATAAATTTTATTACTTATTTTCTGGACAATCGGGAAGCTGATGATATCCTCGGGAGTACTAATGGAGGGTGGGTGAGGGGAGGCTAGAACCATGCACATTTTATGTACGGTTTTCCCAAGTTTTTTCAACTGTTCTGGTTGACTAAGAGAGCTGGCAGAATTTCAATCTTGATTTCTTGTTATAATTTATTTTTAAGATGTTTTATGACGGTTCTGAAGGTTAATTCTACCTGATGTGGCTGGCTAGTTTGAATTCAAATTGCCCCTGACTTCGCGGGTTTCTGCGGACGTTCGAACATCTGCTGAGAGCTTACATAAACATAAACAAACTAGCAAGTTCAGGGCAAACTATGTGGTGAAATCTTCGGAAAAACACACTAGGCCCGGAAATATTCCGAAGCTGGAAAAGGAGCGAAACTAGGGCTATAGTTGTTAGCTTTTCCGCAACAATATCAGTTATCAACTCTGATTCACTGGTCAAACATTCCCACTTTTTACCGTTCTCTATGACAACTATTTTATTTGTTTACAGTCGTTCTTCTCTGGTGTTTATTGTTTCTTTCAACAACTTTTTTGATAACAAATCTTAGGGTCTTCTATTTCCTGGCACTTAATTCTCACTATTCTTTTCTTCCTGGCGCTAAAATCCCAAGTTGTTCTGAAGCGGAAACTGAGGCTGAAGTGAAATTTCTTACTTTTCAAGAAAAATCGCCTTTTTATTGGTCGAATGTGATAAACCTCTCAGACCTATTGGGAAAATTTCCGGATTGAGCGAGAGAAATCTTCTTTAGCTGATTAAATGTCGTTAGAAACACCAATGATGTCCTATAAAATCTCTGTGTTGGTTTTTACGATGGCTGTATCTCATGAAAATTAAATTTACATTGATGCACTTATCTGTAATTTACAGTAGGTCGGTAAATATAATATTTTACAAGAACCTATCATAACTATAGGACTAATTTCGGAAGAATTTAGTGCTAAAGGGCTGTGTCCAACTGCTCTCGCTCTCTTTTCTACTCCAAGAGCTCTCCTCCATGTGCAAGCAGGAAGTCCTTAATGTAGCCCTTCTTCCCATGTTTTTTTTCTGGAGTTAGGCCTGGCAGCGAGTAGAGATTTCGCGAGATCCGTAGCGGTTTATCAGGCGTCTCTGTGTGGGGCACTGAGTGACACATCATTTGCAAGCGAATCGGCTGTCATTTACACGTATGTATCGTAGCTCCTTAGTCAATCATCTGTCATGAACCCGGCATCTGCCTTTCACTCGAGTTGGTCAGATAGAGCAGCGAGCGCGAGGTGGGGGCGGGGACGGCGCCCGCCCCCCGACACTTCCCGGAAACATGTTGACATTGCGTCCGGGACGCAGATGTCCTCATTTGATCCCGCAATCTGCAACAATCCCGCCCGCAGCGTCGCCGGTCCCGGGCGGGGAGTTACCGCCGCCCCTCGATTGGCAGCTTCTCGCCGGCACGTCATCACCGTATCCACCATTCGCAGCGCCGACTGTCAGTCTGGCTGCAGCGGCTTAGTGGCGTATTCTGTCACGGACCGGTGACGTCGCCTACACTCCGTGTCATTCATCTGTCCCTTCTCCGTGCGTTGTTACAATGATAAGAGGTAGTGTGGAGTATACTGCCGTCCGTTGCCGGCTTGCTTCTGCTGCTGCTCACGTACACGAAATCTCCCAATTTTGTTAGGTTTTATTGTTCCTCTTGTGTGTTATGCAAACATTTCTTCCATTTCCGACAACGCCTTGGCTTCGGATCCTAGAATTCTCATTTCAAACCATTTTGAGTAGTATTGAAAGTCGCACCAGTGCGGAAATTCCCATCGCCCGTGGCTGTGAGAGAATTGAAAATGTCGCTATCAGCTGCTATCACTGTTAGTGAACTGAAAATTATGTTCTTGTTGCCAAGGAAGCTGTACCTTAATCCTCAAACTATAAATAACCATTGGAAAATCATCGAAATCCACAGTTCTCCTCTCTTCCGATATTTGCACAAAAAACAGCAAAACCCTGAGTGTTTATTGTCTCCCGGCCCAATTATGGAAAAAATAAACTTCCTAGAATGGGGTGGATAAACTATGTGTATGGGATATAAACTAATAAATTTCGAAAGAAATTCGTGGATTGGCTGTGGTTTCTTCTTGTGACTGAGCAAAAACAGCGAAATCCTGGACATTCGCCAAGCCAGGAAATCACAATGGTCCCTGTCCTTTTTTGGAAGCGGTAAACAGCAGGGATTTGGACATTGGAAAACCAATTGTAAAGAATTCCAAGGCCATTTTATACTCTCTATTCGTTCATTCCCAACTGGTTTACTCCCAATTTTGAACTAGACCAACTAATCTTATAGATTCCTTGTTGGTAGAACGGCCATATAAAAATCTTTCACACCTCTTACTTGCCTACCTTCATATTGCTTGCTTGCTTTACTCAACTTGTGAAGGATTCTATTTGTCCATAAAGTGGCAGTTCTTGGATAAAAATTACCAGAAAGTATGGCAATAGGGTACCTAGCAAGATTACAATCGCACAAATGAGCTTCAATTCATCTTCTGCCCTTGCTTCACATGCTCTGGATCGTTTCTATTCCCATTTAGAGACCAAAGGAGATCTGTCCTGTAAATTTTGCAGGATTTTATCGAATACTTGGATATTCCTTGTTATATCCTCACTCTCTGAACAGTTCTCGTTAATCTCTTCACTCCCTATCAGGGGTTTCTTGACCAGTTCTTTAGAAATCCACGTAAACTGTGCAATGCAAGAGATTTTTCATGTTTTCCGGCGGAATTAGGCAGAATTCTGTAGGAATCGGGTATTTTATTGGGCGGCAGCAGGAGAAAAGGAATAATTGTCATGAATTTTGCCCAAATTCTCCTTGAATTTGGCATCCATCGCTTATTTTCCACGTAAATTCCACCAGAGAACCCTCTCCATCCCTCACACTTCTTCTCGGGACATACCTCAAGCCTAGTTTGCTTCCACATTGCTCGCCAGTGTTCTGGTCGATTACGGATTTCGTTCTCACTTTTTTATGATTTCGAGGAACAACCCCGCGACCTTGGAGAACACTTGTTATCACAGTTTTAATGTGCGAAAGGTCGTAGTCTTTAATTCGAGCCACCATTGCTCAGCGCATGTTTACGCATTGTATTCCTGTCAACGCTGATTTTAACACCGTTGATAATTGTACTCGATTTATGACAGCTGGCACTCAGCAGTAATAATTAGCCTTAATGAGCATCCGTAGGCGTCTCGGATCACTTCACGGTGACTACGTTCCTCTGGCGATCACTTCACACCTCATCAGATGTACTTGGCAGTGTAACTTTCACATCAGTCCTGTATCAAGCGCTAATTACTGAGGCGCAGGTGCTAGTGGTATGTTCTCAGATCGTTGTCTGATCAGCACGCGCCATTTTCCTCATTCATCCTACGTGTATCCATGTTTTTCGCGTCATTTCCACATTTTTGCTTGCCATTTTGGGAATTCACCTCCAGCTGACTTTAGATGGACTTCTCGCTCCTGCCGGAAGAAGTGTTGGTGAACGTGCTGAAGATGTCCTCCCCGACCACGGTGGTGGTGGCGAAAAGGCTAAACAGAAAGTTGAATCGTATCGTGGAACGGAACCACTTGGGAAAACCACATGTGGATGACTTCAGGTGCGTCAAACACTGTTGAAATTGATGTTTTCCACTGAAATTTTGATTTTCAGCGTTGAAATGCGCACATTTCTGGGACGCACACGGCCCATTGGCAAGCTGCAGCTGAAAAACACCGAGAAAATGCATCGACGGGTGGTTGTGACGATGAAGCGGAAGCACAAAAGTAGGCAGGTTGTGGAGGAGGGCCTAGAGGGGCCTAGCTGTAGTAACGGCACCAGCTTAGTAATGGAGGAAATGAAGAAGGTAAGGTTAATCTTGATCTACGCATATTTACCCATAACTCTAGCATAGAATCCAGAGAACGTGTACCTTAAAAGGACAGGTTTAGGTACAACTCTATGAACGACTGTCATTCGATGGAGTTACTGCCGACACGGAGTTTTTCAACATGCTAACAGCGAAGTGGAACGATTTGAGGTGGGTAGTCAATGACAAGGCACTTACCCAAGTTATTTTACTCTGAAGGTTATCAAGAGGCCAGTTCCGGGAAAAGTTACCTCGTCCACACCCATTTAACTCAGTTTATGGGAACATGACACGACGTTTGCACTGCTGTCGTTGTTTTAGACTTAGGGGTACATGATCATGAATGGCTGGGGCAGCTGCAGGTGAGCAAACAGGACAGTGGCCTTTGGGTAATTTAAGGCTAAGGCTTATAAGGCTTGGGGTAAGTTGAGGGTTTGGGCTGCCCTAGAGGGAATTTTTTAAAGGCTTTTAAGGAAGGTTCTCCCTTTTTTCTCTCTGATGCCATGGCTTTTTCCGTAAATTTCTGCTCACCTTTCCATACCTATTTTGCTCTAGAAAAACCAACGAAAAAGAGATTCAATCTAAAAACCTTTCCCAAGCCTAAGGTAGCATTGTTCGAGCCGACATCAATCTCTTGCTGACAAATTGTCATCTTTGCCTGTCGCCGGGAAATCCCGAACATCCTCTTTGTTTTCCCAGTTTCTTGGCGGCCTCTCATGTTTCCGCTTTTTTCAGCGCCGTTCAAAGCTTGTCGTTCACCCTGTGTCATCTGAAATTCTCCAAAGAACAGATGCTATCGCTACTGACACGAACCGCCTGTCGCTCGCTCACGCTCGACTTCTGTCACTTCGAGCAAGACATCATCAGTGACAAGGTAGGTCACAAACGTCTCAACGTCGATGAACCGCGCGCGCACGCAGCGGCGATGAGCTGCATGCGGCCTGGATTGATGCTGTGGTCTGCAAGAATATGTGTTGAGAAAATGGAGTGGTAGAAGAGGTATTTAAGGAGTAAGCCAGACCTGGAGTGGAGACCACGGGATCGAACGCCTGAATGATTACGAGAATTGAATTTTTGAAAGCAGTTGTAGTTTGTTTAGCTTGTCCCGCTCATATGTTGGTTAATTTTTCATCTGAGCGGCATTTTTTCCTCTTCTGACGTAGTTATGATAAGTAGTTCAATTTAACTTACTACAAATTGTGATAAATTACTATTAGGGTGTTAAGTTGAAAATGCGCGTTTTTGCATCGGACAAATAATTTTTTTTTAGAACATAGCTACAACACCCCAGTCCAAGTTCAATGCAAAATTAGTATTGCTGAATCTTCGACATCTTTCACAAAAGGAGTGAGCGCTCTCCTTTGGGTTATCGCAGTGCAGTGACCTAAAATAGCGGCTTACCCAAAATTTGGTTTTGTCGCAGTTTTGGAGTTTTTCTCATTTATTTAAGGCTTAAACGAAGCAAGCAGGTGGTCGCCTGATAGCGCGAAGTCTGTGCTCTTAGGCAATCCCAAATGCGACTCCTAATTCTAGATGTGAAGAACAGGGCAGTCGAGGAAACGATTTTCAGTCATAATTTCGGTTCAGTTACCGAAGTTTGAGGCCATTTTCGAGTAATTTATTGTCGCATGGATTTAGCCAATTAATACACCAAAAATTTTCTTAATTCTATATATGATCTGTAGTGGTGCTCCGCTGCAGTTTCTCGCTCTTTAACAACATAAAATTAGGGAACAGAAATTTCAAAATTTCGGTAGGTCTTCTTATAGATTCCTTTGAAAAACAAAGAATGAACTTGACAACTTGCATATGAAAAAATTCTACATGAATTGCTCTTTCAGAAGATATTAAAAGTTTGGCGAAAAACGTTTGGCAACACATTAATAAAAACGTCGAAACTTCAGCGCGCATTTCCAACTTAACACCCTAATAGATTACTGTTATTATTCAAATATTAATGTTCAAATTGGGGTTCTCAAGTTCTGCACCCTTCACAGTCGTCACCAAAATGCTACCAGGATGGTCCAAACCCATCTGGTTTTTCCCCCAACAAGCTGGGGTTCATGAACGCATACCCGAGCGAAACCAGGTTAACAAATCAACTTTCGCGTCCTACGTCCCCTAATGTAGTCTATGCGATGACCGATCACGCTAACATGGTTGATTTGTTTGGTTATCGTTCCATGAATCCCAGCCCTGGTGGTCCACCCTGTGGTCTGGAAAGCTTCCATGAAACGGTTGCTTGGCTCATTCTGTAAAAAAAGTAAAACTCATATACTATGCCAGGCTTCCCTGTCTAGGCTAGGCTAGTGTTCCGATCTCATCACGAAATTAGCAGGTGACAACTGAAAAACGGAAATTAGCCCTGAAAGTTTCCATTACTCTAGTGGGACTAAGCTTTTTCTTTGATAACCTTTATCCTTTAGTTTATAGCATGGTGAAAACCGGTCTAATTATAAGCTAAAGAGGATAGGGTTTAGAAATTTGTTAGGTAAAAAACCTTTACAACCATAGGATAGGACTGTTATGGCAAATATGCCCGTTTCAAACTTCATCCAAATGTACTGTGAGCTGATTTACCTGTAGAACCTACACAGCTCCTAATTTACCTCCCAAAATCTATGGTGACCCGGCACAGACGGTTTCTTCCTAGAAAAAAGTGAATACAGAACTACTGGTTCTCCCTCTACTTTACTAAATTACCTCTATAGAGCTTTTATAATACGAGGGTGGGTTGAAAAGTTCCCGGAATGACCACAATATAGTTGCTGTTTTCCAAACATTTTTATGGCATTGTATTGATAAGTCTCTCATATGAAAACACTAAGAATGTCAAGTCGATCTGACAAAGAGTCCTTTTCTGGCAAGCAGTTAAATCCAAGCAACTTGGAATGCACTCAGCTATCGATAGAGACGGAGTTCAGGCGGTCACAATATCGTTTTATTTGGACGGGAAAACGGAAAGGAAATCAAATCGCATTAGCATGCCGGTGACACCACACCATCCTCTTCATTTCCCAAACTTAGTTTTTAGGTTTGGAAAATAGAGCGTAGCTACACGCCAACAGAAAGTGAACCAAGCGCAGAGCGTTGAAGAAAGGCTACTGTTCCAAAAATTATATATAAAATGCCTGACGTCGTCTTTGCGGGTGGCAATCAAAACTGTACGAAATCGAGAAGCTTCTGGGCATCCCTTATGTACAATAAGTCTTTATTTCACAAGAGATAATAAGTCTAGAAAACTTTTTGAAAAGGCGGTGCCGCATTTCCGCAATCCTAAAAAGAACATATTCCAACGAGAAACTTAGCCTCCTGTTTTGGCCAGTTACCTTGGACTGGAAAAGGAAGCCATAGCTGAAAATGAAGCCTAGATTTAGTACTACGCTCTGGATATATGACAATGTTCGAAACTTCGAATGAGACCACAAAATAGGGTCCGAAGAAGGAAAGGTCCATTCGTTGCCGTGCAGTGGTGGTGGTACCTGTTTTCGCTCCGCCGGAGGAATTTCGCTAAATATCGGAGAAGGTGTTACTTTGTCATATCGACCAAGATTTTTGAAAGAATTTGAAGTGGGAATTCTAGCGAAGTGCCCTTGTCTGCTCAAGTAAAACACCTTTGCATCTGCATGACAGTATGACCGTTTTAAAAATACTGATGCCTCGGCGGAAACCTGTGAGTATCGAGTTCGAAACTTTTCCCTGTCAACTTATCTTTCTTTATTGACTTCGTCGTACTCCTGCTCGTCCATGGAAATCAAATTTCTTCTGTCTAAGGAAAGATTATGGTTATGCGACAAGCGAATTTTAGCTGTAGACGGTTATTTTGTCTGCTTCACAGAAGGGGATTGTAGGGAAAGAACGGATGGCATGGAAGAGATCGGACCAAATGCGTTGAACTCCCATGGGAATAGGCAAAAATATGAACTATTGAGTGCATGTGATTTCTTTCGTTTTTATTGTCATTCCGGAAACTTTTCAACCCGCCCTCGTAATATACAGCTACTAATTTAAAACATGCAGAGCTAGTGCTTAGACTCCCAAAGGCTGTGGTGACTCGACACAGACGGTTTCCTCCCAAAAAGTGCGAGAAATGCAGTAGAAAAGTTATGGGAATTTAGCAGAAGACATTGCGAAAACCATCAGAAAACCATCAGAAATTGGATCTGAATTTCAGGACACCCCAAGTTGAATTTTCGAAGCAGTATTTGTTCCACTCAGTTGTGTGTTTTTCACCGAATGGCATACAACAAATCAAACATTTTATAGGCCTGTTTTCCTATGCATTCATCTTTACTAGCCGTTATCGCTAAGTGTTCCACGTTGTTGAAATTCCATGTTTAGTAGAGTGGAAGGTGGCGGGGAAAGGTCGATTATCCTAAGAGAACCAGGTAATCTTGAGGAGTGACAAGGATCTGCGACCAAACCTCTGTCTAGCCCTCCCCCTCTTCTAAGAAAACTGTATGGGAAGTTGTAAAGGTTACTCTGGGTCCACCACTGTTCTTTTAATGGAAGCATTTTCAATATTCCCATACCATGACAACAATTGTAAAACCTGTGGGAAGATACGTACACAAGTTTGCACACACAAAATCCTGGGCATATTATGTGGGAGGAACGCGCACTGATCGTGGATTGATGGTTCTGATGGCTGTCAGTGGCTTGTCAGTACGAAAACACATCATATGTGTCGGCGGCCGCAGGACAGACTGTCACCACGTGTGTGGCATGCGCGACAGCCCCCGACAGAAAATCGTCCTCACCCCACGGCTGGGTGTCGACGACTCCCAGGATTCAGCGTTGAACAGGCTTTTTTGCCGTGAAAAGGGCTGGATCAGAGAGATTTCTCCAGTTTTTTTCTAGAAATTTCTCTTCCAGGTGATCAACTCCATGCCTTGTATGCAGTGCCTGCGCATTCAACCCCGTTCTACCGTCTACCTTCACCAATTGACGGACGCTACGCTAAGGAGATGGAGCGCTTCTCCGCCCACTACCATAGCGCTCTACAATTGTGCCAGCAATTTCACCCTGCAAGGGATCGTAGAGATCATTAAGGTACGGTTTAGCCTCTACTCCGGAATGTTCTACCCATCGGAGCAAGTGGTTCTGGAACAGTTACCTAAAAAAGTTGTTCAACTTCTGGTTCTGTAGTTTTGACGTTATGATATGTGCTATCTGAAGGAACGCGCAGTGGTTTTATGGGGTTTGATTTTGTTTGTGTCGTAATTGACGGGTTGCCTATTTAGTCAGCCAAAAGTGCAGCGCAAATATGTCAGCTTAGGATCATGAGACAGTTCGAATAAGCGGATCTTATTCTAAGAAAAAATTGCTGGCAAAAACTTGAGGTCTTGGAGAACTGTGGCCTAACGGCTCCATAAGTAAGCCATATCTTGTAACAGCCTTCTTCATATGACATCGATGAGCCTTCTTCACTCATCAGGTGGTATTTTCAGCATACATAGGCCTCATATGTAGTTCAGGCTGGATCTATCAGCCTTTTGGTTCTTTTTGGTGCAATGAACCATAGACTACCCCACCTGCAAAAACAAGGGGAGCAAGAAGATTTTAGGCAAAAACTTCTACCCATCACGTTATTGGCTGTTCAATTTGCAGTAATTTGGAGCTGAACCGCCGCTAGTTTTGGATAGATTGCTTTGAGCCTTTGTACTGGAAAGACGCCAAAACATCCTAGAATTTTGTCTGTGGGCGATTTTCAGAACTTTTGACGTTTATAAGCCACTTTTGGGGTCTTGCTCAGAAGTTTACGACCTTAAACATATCTCGAACCATTTATATACTACATTCAGGAAGACGGGCAGGAACTTAGTCCCTAAAAGTCCAAATTTTATAGCACCTGGGGCTGAACGGGTTGTTTGGACCCCTATTATTTTTTAGGACCTGCGCCGACTGGTGAGAGGATTTTCCTGAAGAAAATTTAGCCCAAGTCGGCGGGTAAGATAAAGGTAGATGTTATGCTTCGTAACCTTCTGGTCTCCTGGGTAATTTAAAACTCAATCCGTGCAAGATTTTGTGAGGGTAACCACATAAGGGTGACTATTGAGGTGCGGCACGAGGTGCGGTTACCCAGAGTAGACGTGCTGACGCCCATATTAAGAATAAGTAGATTTTTAAGGAGTTGACACGTTCACCCTGGGTAATCTCAATGACGCATGCGGGCACAGAATACCTCCCATGAGGGCAAACCTCTTTTTTTCTTGGAGGGAATGGGGAACAACGTTAGGCTAGAAAGGGGCAGCAAGCAGGTTACCATGATGGTCTAATTCAACCCCCCAACCGTTTCAGTGCCAGATTAATTATGGCTAACCTATAGGAAAAGATAGGTCAAACAATTTTCACCAAAAAAAAACCCAACAAATGATCGGAAATTCAAGAACTGCAATCTAGGCATAGCTTGATCCCTATCCTAGACTGTCCACACGCATTTGAGGCTGTATACCTAAAGCTAAGCATGTTACCTTCCAGAGCCTCTCAGAAGACACGTTCGTCGACTGGGATTTCGGTCGCATTCTGCCACGAGACGGTGTCGACGGACAACTGCTCTCAATGATGTCGATCTCCGGGATGACGATCTTCGTCAGCGACGACTTCGGCTCGCGACGAGTGCAAATCGCGCGCGGTCCTTCGCGAATCGCATTCAACCTGGTCAAGGAGGAGGCCTTCACCTCGTGACCTGCGACTATTCAACAGCCCTCGACAAGTCGTCCATCACTTTTTTTGGCCGACGCTATTGTAGTAATTTTTATTCACAAATACGGGTATTCACTTCGTTGTTGTTGGTTTTTAATGTGTTCCATTAAGATAGTTGTTGTATAAGACGTAGAGCTTCGCGTGACCATGCTTTGCACTTGTTACGAGTTCGCCAAACATTGTTTATTTGTCTGAGGATATTCTGCATTGGATGTTTCTCATATGGTTCGTTCTTACCACAATATTAAGGCTAGGACAGTGGATTGGACAGTGTTCCATGATAATATTAACGATTTACGGTAGAGATGTCGATGAGCATGTGATTTTATAAATAACCTTGCCAACAATTGCAGTTTTACTTCTAATCTAAAACTGCTTTCACAAGTATCCTCTCCGATTTGGGAATGATTCAGGTGAGCATGGAGATAATTCTCCTCTCCTGAGAGAACAACCGGATGGATCTCTGCTATAGGCGGGTGTTGTAGAGTATATCGGAGAATCGGAGAACCGGAGTGATATCGGAGAGAGAGAATGTGGTATATTTTTCACAGTTGGTAGTATGCAGCCAAACATGGCCCCTTGTAGAGTCGCTTTCAAGTGTTGCAAGAATTCTATATACATATTTCCAGCGCTCCCATTGGTTCATTTGACAATGAGCGGAGTGGAAGAGGAGTGAGAGAAGGGTGAAAGATCCCAGACATCCATATTTACTTCTATTGATTATCCTGAGCCGCACGTATAATATTATAGATTATCCAGGATAAACCTGTTAACACCCCCGATTCATCCAATTTTAATACGGGCCCCAAAACGTTTACCAATTAAATGCCGTAAATTCATAACTAGGTCATACCATCCGAAAGTAAAGGAAACCCCTTGAAATTTAGCTGAACGTTTATGCTAACAGATTTGGCAATTAACAAAGATCCGTGCAGAATATAAAAATGGCAAAATCTCTCAAGAATCAGCAATGCCTAAACATTATTTCTGGTTAAAATTTTGCCGGAAAAGCTAGAGAAAGCTGTGTTTGCCATTAAACTGCACAAAGTAAAAATTTCGAGGAGAACAACACCAAAACTGTATATTATTCATGTCTAACTTTAGGTTAGTTTCATGCTTGCAACGATTACAATTGAAGAACGGTTCAAGAGCTTTAGTGTAAAAAGTGGCTTCCTCTTTATTCTAGTTGCTCTGACTGAAACTGATGGTAGCTCAGAATTCGAGCTTCTCTACAACGAATATGAGAAGGAATATGTGCAAAAAATAAAGCGGCAAAGGGTTAAGGATATATTGGGTTGAAGAGTAACCTATTTGAGTACCAAAACAATAAGTATTGCACCAAATATCAATCAAACCAGTCACTTATTTCTTTTCTTATCTTTTGTCTCTAATTTTTGCCAGAAGAGATCAAGTTTTTCTAATCCACTGCCATAGAAAGCACCATCATTTGAGGCAAACAAAGTAGGTAATCATCTACGAACCCCGACCACCACGAGCTCCCTGGTGCTCCTGATCACTTTGGTGCGATTTAGCGGTAGTGTCAGACTTTCTCAGTGTGGGGATCACTGCTTTTTGGCTACGTGGAGGTTTTCCACGCATTGCCTCCACCAAGGTTGGAATTTGTTGGTGTTCGCTACCAGTCATTACTGTAAGGCAACGCCTAGTGGATTACCTCACGGGCCCCGCTTATCAGACAACCAGATTGGAGAAAGTCATTCAATCCGAAACTACTTCTCCTACAGAGGGAGTCCTGTTGCACTTCCGACAACGAAGCCTTCCGTGCTGAGCCTGGACATCACTGACCACCTAAACTATGTAAGGAAGCATCGAAACTTGGAGCTTGGAGATACATAGAAAGGCGTAAGAGCTGTTCTTTTCCTAGCGTTCTATAATAAAAGCATAATTCTACGAGACAAATAAAAAAATTTTCTGTGGTTATGGCGAGCAAGAAGAGAGCTACAGAATGGTCATACGTTTATATTAATTGTGCTACATACATGCTAAGAAGTTCAGCATGAATACCACTAACCTTAACAACCGTGTGAATCATGAAATGGGAGTGTATAAAGACCAAGACGATGGTCAGTAGAGTTGTATGGAGAAAGAAGTGCTGCATAGAAAGGGTCTGAATTACATATCATTTAAGAATTCTTCAAAGGTGTAATCTCTGGCATACGTTCAGATTTCCTGAAAAAGAGGAGCTAAAACGGTAGGTAAGAACAAACTGATTAATCAATTGTTCAAAGTCCTACGGGAGGACAGGGTGTAGTAGCTCCCTGTTTGGCCCGCTAGGAAAAGTTGGTTGTGTTGCTCAGAAGACAAATGGAGGGAGGTGGGAGCGAGAGCAGGTTTTGCAAGAACTTGTGAGTCGTTTTTTTCATGATTTTGAGGGAACTTTGTCGTGTTTAGAAATCATTCCATTGCACATAAGGAGAATACTTTTCTGCCGAGTTTTTTTCTACTAGATAACTAAAAAAATTTATGAAGTAAAGAATGGTGGGACAGTTGAATAATCACTGCAGCTCACCGATATGCGTTTGAATACGTATTTCAAACCCATCTGATTCTTGCTGGAATTTGAGCACGGTTCAAAAGTTTGATTAAACGGTACGTTATATGTACAGCAGTGATACTATAATACATGTACCCCATGAAAAATTCTAGACATGACATTTCTGAGAAGTAAGCAAAAATTTTAGCTTTCCGAAAGCTTTCCCATTGTATCAAAAGGTCTGAATGCTTGACCCTCCGAATACTCGAAGATTCCGGAAACCCATGTGCACTCTATCATTCGAATAAGTCGAATTGTTGAGGTTCGTCTATGCACTCGAAGAATTCGAGGTAACTGGAAAATTAAAAATTCAGCAACAAGTGCAGTGTTCGTATTTAATCTTCTCTAGCCTAGCTACGCTACTGTTGTTCTAACGTTCTACATATGCTTACACTACCTTCGTTTCATTCATATTTCGACATTTGTCCAGAAAATCCCGTTAAGTTCTCGTGCAAGCTGGCTGTCACTGAACTTTGCGTAAACCATCGTGCCCTTTTGAAACCCCACTTTTTAGAGAGGATTAATAACTAGGACTAGAAAGGTCGTCAGCAAAACCTCCACAAAGGGCCACATCTCAATCAAAACCCATTCTTAATGTAACCCTGCAACAGTCTACTGTATTTCCACAACATCTTTGCAACATACACATGGTCACACTGGATACGTCGAACCCCCAGGACCACTCTCAACCCAGGGCTAGGATTCATGAACGCATAACCAAGCGAAACCAGGTTTCCGAACCAAGTGAAGTCGCCCGTTTCAAATTTTAAATGGATTTGCTTTCGCGGCGCATTCCCTGATTCAAGGAGACAGCCGCAGCGCGGCTGCGGTGCGGCTGTGCTGTCACTCGCCGTGGTTGCCGGAATTCGATGAATTGGTCACTTTCCGTCTGATTTTCACGGATATTGCTGATATTTCCATGTTTGTGTTGTGATTTAAAGTGGTGGAGAAGGTCGTACTGACTTTCAAATGCATTCCGATGCTCGGTATCGTGTATTCATTGTTATCTTGATTCAGTTCTTTGATTTCCGGTTTCTCGCTCTCGTTTCTGAGTTGGCTAATGTTGCTTCTGTGTCTATTGCAGTATTTGGAATGGCGGATCCAGTAGCGGATTTTCTGGCCAGGGAACAAGATTTATTCGCTGAAATCGATGGCGCTCCAGTTGGAGCAGCAGCAGCACCTGCGGCGGCTCCTCCTGCTGCTGCTGGTATGATGATAATTCATAATTGGCATGATTTTACCCAGTTATTAACCGATTGAAATACTTCTTATGTTAAGCCGATAGCGTTTTTCACTGCGGTGCCGTTGCTAACACAAACTCTCACATTTTGTCACAGAATTTGCATTGGTGGTGTTAGCGGAGAAGTTAGAAAGGGATACTGTTTGGACAGCTTTGCTTGGTTGCCCTATAAGTTTTCCCATCTATTGTCAAGAATTACGTGAGCATAACACGAGCTTCCCATCGCTGAAGAAGCAATACCTCCATAACTACAGTAGGCGTCAATGGCGGTGACCCGTCTGCGGTCTCGAACAGAACGCAGCGCGACCGCGCCGCTCATGCTAGAATTGTCGCCGCAGTGGCTTATCTGGGTTTTCTTGATAATTGTTCATCATATTTGATGATAACCAATAAGAAAACTAACCGACTATCAAGAAAACCCCATAATTTGACGTCCCGGAGAGGATTCTCGCTCGAGCGGCGCGGTCGCGCCGCGTTCTCTGTTCGAGGCCGCAGACGGGTCACCGCCATTGACGCCCACTGTATATTATTAGTGGAATTGGAAGTGTGTAAGAATTTGACTCATCACACTGCTTCTCACTTTTTTTTACCTATCGTTATATTATAGAATTCATCGTCACGGCAATCAGGCTGAGTTGTCCAAAAAGCTAATGCTGTGGCTAGAACGGTTGAGGCTAGGCGGTCGCGACAGCGGAACTCCCGTAACCAGACGCGTTTCTGGGGTTGAATGCGATTAGAGCAGGGAATTATCATTGGAGCACGAAAAGTGCACCTTTACAGATTGAAGTTCTTTTAATACGTTAAATGGCGAATCAAAGTTTTTTTCATGTGTTGAATGGAATTGTACCGCTCATCACGCTCAGGTATGAAGAAAAATTGAAATATGGTTTGAATGGCGATGTATTTGTTAAGGAATGCTGCCGAGAGCGAATGCTTCAGCCAAACAACAATGAACTGCTGTGAAATCATTTGTTATTACTATTACATTAGTGATTAAATTAAGCTATTAACAACTTGGCACTATAGATAACATTTGCATTGAGCAATCAACGAATAGAATACTTTGGTATCAAGTAACTGCACTTCGAAAACGCTAAAATATGACGCGATTAGATATGATCGACTACATAAATGTGACTATATAATACTCCAACGCTCTGCTTTGAACACTGAATTCAGAGGATTCTTCAATTTGCCCTGAATTTGCCGTGCGTACAGTGTTCTCTTCCTCTCTCCTGAGTTTTCCTGAGTTTTTGAGAGATCCAATTTTCTGGTGCTATTTATGGTGAGGTGCGTTACAGCAAAGCTTCCGTGGTGGTATCACGGAGGGTGGCTCATAGAGGGTGTCTTCCGAGTCCAATTCCTCACCACGGAAACCTTTTTGCAAAATGCTCAGTTTGATGAGAAAATTGTTTGTGAGGCTGACATAACAACTATTTAGACCGATAGTGCTGAAAGCCACATGAATTACAACAGAACCTATTCGATTTTAGATCTCGTCCCATTATTTTGCCCCTGCTCAACGAGTATTGGCACTATTCAACTTTACTGGCCACAAAATCTTCAAAAAAATTTTTTTGGCCGAAACCTTGTGTAGGGGGGGGGTGGGGTTATCTGAGGTGCTGAACACGAATATAGTATTCATTTTGTGCCGTAACCCCCTTTTTGGTAGGGTTATGGCAGGATAACCCAAGATGTGATACTGCACAGGATGCTCTCAAATTTGGATCAGGGGGTTATTTGGGATGCTGATCACGAATATTACATTGATTTCGTACCGCAACCCCATTTTTGTAGGGACACATTGGATATACGGTAGGAAATACAGGAGGAAGGTGGCATGCAAAATGATGCTGATATTCGTGATCAGCGCCTCAAATAGCCCCCTTGTGCAAAATTTGAGCGAATTCCACGAGGTACCATATCTTGGGTTACCCTACAGTAACCCAATCAAAATGGAGTTGCGATACAAAATGAATACGATATTCGTGTTCAGCACCTCAAATAACCCCCCCCCCCTATGCGAGGTTTCAGCCAAAAATTTTCTTGAAGATTTTGGGGTCAGTAAGGTTGAATAGTGCCCGAGTATTTTATATTTTTTCGCAAGTTCTCTTTAATTTGAGTATTTTGCAAGAAGATTTCCGTGGTGAGTGATTGAACTCGGAGGCCACCCTCATAGGCCAAGTTGCACTTTTCGTGCTCCAATGATAATCCCCTGCTCTAATCGCATTCAACCCCAGAAACGCGTCTGGTTACGGGAGTTCGCGACAGCGTTGTTGTCGTGAAGTGCGACATGGAAAATTTTCTACGAATTTTTAAAAGAATTGGAATGCTTCGAGCAAACGATGCTTGCGGAATCCGCGGTTAATACCGGATGTGCATGAAATTTATGCTGCTTCCGGCTATGCGCAGACGAATACTGCCCGAAAAGCTGACGTTTGTATGACTCATCCTATGTACGGGAAACGTCAATCGCGATTGCATCTCTCGCATTAGGAGCAGCACCACATCACTCGTTATCCCTGGTTGATATACGTTAGCCGTTATAGGCGCAACATTTGGGTTAACGTATATCAACGGGGGTTAACACGTAAAATGGCGCTTCTTGCATTGTGAATGATTGACGTTCCTTGTACTTTGGTCGTATTTTACATGGCGCAAATACGAACAGAATTTCTATGACGTACATATTGCAGGAACTAGTTAATTCCTGCCAGAACTAGTTCCTGTCCTCATTTTTTTTGTGTGGAATGTTACACCTAGTTCCTTAATTACAGTTGTACCGGATCCGGCTGAGGTTCCCGCTCTCGATGACTTCGGCGCAATGGTAGTAGGGCCACCTTCAGTCGGAGGTGGAGATTCCGGGGTCGATTTGGCTGGAATGGATTATCAGGCTACGCCACCTGGTGAGCTTTTTTTTGCATATCCGTGGATCGGTGTTTTGTCATTTATAGTCTTTTCATTCTATTTTGTATTCGTCAACTTAATTTTTATGCATGTCGACACTGATAATTCACCCCTATGAAGAGAGTATTTAGTTCCGCTCGTCAATGGAAACGGTGTAAACAGCAACCATTCTGCTGCAAGCTCAAAAGGACCTTCACCTGTTCCTGCAGTACCGCGTATTGAAGCGGAAAATATACGTAGATGGCGAGAACAGCAGAAAATTCTTCTGGAAAAGAAAGGTAGAGCTTTCTTCGCACCTATACCTCTTCTCCTTTGTTTTTTTTTTTCCTGGAAGCAATTTAACACCTAAGTCATTAGGTATCATAATACATCTCAAGGTATCATCGCTTTCGATCTGTCAACAATGTGGTTTCGTGAAGAGAATTTAGTGCACTCTCATAATTTTGAAGTGGTGGTGCGAAGTGTTGGTGTGTCTTCATTTGCTAATGCCTGAATTTGAGGGTGTTGGTATTAGCTGTTGCTCATCGTTTACCGATATGGGTAACTTTCTCAACTTCTGTTCTAACTACTCTTGCTTCCTTTTGTCAAACCTATTTGTGATTAGTTGAGTGTACTTGCACAGATACATCTGTCATCTCTTCCTTGTTTACTACTCGCTGGAATAGCCGTTTTCCCGTGTTATAATCCGACAAGAGTACGAAATTGTTTTCAGATGAAGCAGAGGAGAAGAAAAAGAACGAACTTCGTAACAATGCTAAGAAAGAGCTGGAAGATTGGTACAAGCAAAGAGATGCTGCTTTGAAGCTTACAAAGGAAGCGAACAGGTATGTTATTTTGTTGCCTATCCTAGTTAATAAATAATCTCTTCGAAGCATGGCTAGTCTCCTTTTTTTGTAGTCACGACTTTACCGAAGAAACGCATTAGTCTCCTTAAAGGCAGCACCTTTCGGAATTTTCCATAAGACCTGCGTGTCACTAATGCGACAGGAACACAGAGAATTAGGACTCACCTGAAAAGAAAAACTCCAATTTCTATCATGCGCCGCCAATCCTGCATGCATCGAAGACCGTGAATTAAGTATTTTTGGCTGCGAGTATAAGCCTCCCCGACCCACATTTACCGTTTGCAAACCTTGCGGCACTCGATTACGAAAAATCTTTCTATTCACTTTCTTTCGTTATTTGCAGCGTGGAAAGCCCGGGGTAGTAAATCTTCAGAGGAAGCCGGATATGCCGTCCTATTGGCTTGATAATTTTCAGTTGTGAATCCTTTTCATTTATTTGCGCACCACAGTTCATGTTGTAATGTACAATTGATAACTAAAGCACACCAGAGAGGAATCTTGTGGTGGGAGTGTTCATTTTGAGCGAATGTAGGTCCTACTTGAATTACAGCAGCTGGTTCAGCTTTCATTTTTCGTATCGAAACTAGGGTGTAGCAACCGGGGCGAGTCGCTCCCCGCCTAAAGTTTATGGTGATGGCGTCTTCTTTTCACGAAATCAAATTACAACCAGTTTTATCGAATTACCGTGTACAGCCTGAAATTAGTATGATTCGCACAGTCGCTGGCAATCATCCTTGTATCACGTAGCACCGCCCTGCTGCTGTCCGACGCAAGGATGATTGAGAGCGACTGTATGTTTGGTGATGCTACTTTGCTGAACCTCGTTTGGATGAATTTCACCTCGAAAGTGACTTTGATGTTCATGCATAAAAATTCGGAATATGTCTTCAAATTCTCCAAGAGACCAAAATCAAATCAATTCAGCTAAAAATCGTAATTTATATCTTGAATTGTACAGAAGTGTGCTGAAATATGGGTTCTTAATACTACATTGTTTGAGAAAAGTTGTTTTCTAGTTCCAGAATAGAACTTTGAAGGAACGATTGAGTGAATCGCTTCCCAAATCTCTTTCAAAAAAAAAAAAACTAACATTCACGCGAAGGTTCAATTGTTATTTGATACTAGTAAAATAACGGATGACGGCGGATATCGGATGTTTTTATTCCACACCGATAAAATAACGGAAATTGGCGGATGTCAAGAGTATGCGTCCACGACTTCCTGTACATTTACCTTGTAGGAAAGCAGAAGAAGAGCATCTTGCCGCTTTTGGTCGTGAACAAGGCGAAGGAGCTCAGTGGGACGAAATTGCTCGGCTCTGTGAGGCAAAGGCTCAACAAAAAGGTGGAAAAGACGTCAGTCGCCTGAAGAGCCTGTTGCTTCATCTCAAAGACCATCAACCAAAGTAAGAGTTTGTCTTATACACATGCGAAATTACTGTTTATTAGAAATCTTGCAGGTAAAATACATTAGCTGAACATGAGATTCTATTATCTGTGCGCGGTGTGTCTACGTTACCAAGTTCTTGCTTTTTACTTTTATTTCACTTCAAATTTATCGCGTTTGTTTTACATAGTGGTGTTTCCCAGACTCCTAACTTATAAGTACTCCTCCTTAAAATGAAGAGTAGTTTAGATAACTTGTGATGTGATTATGTGATTGTTGAAAACCGTAGTGCATCTGTTCAATGGGTCTTTCGCATGGGCTGTTCCATGTAAGATCTTTTTTGGTTTGCGGTTTTCTGTGCTACCCTACCATCAACCGTCTTGTTCCGTTTCGCTTGGAATCCCGCATAATCTCATTATTTAACTGTGTACACCTACACGATGATTGTTCAAGTGGTATTTGAAGGTTAAGGAACATGGGGATGGTTTAATGTTAAAACTATTTATATATTTAATTTCAGTTCTTGTTCACACGTTTCCTCCCTTTTATAGCCTTTGCGATATGCGATCCAAATGCTATATTTTATTGTACATCTTCAAGTTTTGTGATATGTAGAGAATAAATATAATTCCCTTTTGTTGTTTACATGTTTATTTGTGTGTTTAACGCGTCTACCGTAACGATTTCTGGCTTGTTTTTATGGCTGCTTTATATGCATTTGTACCTTGGTAGATGTTGTTGCCATAACTACATCATAGAGCGCGTAACTCAGACCATACTTAACTGCTCCCCACTTCATGGAGGACAGAAGTAATGGTAAGTGGTTTTGTGCAGAGGAGAAACCTTTGATGTTTTTTGAGTTGATCTGTCTTAGCACCAGCTCCTGAAGAGCTCCTGGAATTAGTTGAGAAGCAGGATATGATGATCGACTGCCTACTGCAGAAGTTGGAGATGTGTCAGGATCAAATAAGGCTGTTTCGTGAGGCGGATGTGAAGAGGGTGGGTTTTAAGCTTAACAAACGGGTACCATCCTGGCGGAAGCGATCCTCTAAAGCTGTTGGCGCTTGGGTTACTCGTATTGCTCTAAAGTTTTGTTCCGGAAACTAAGATTCGCCCATTTCATGCCGTATCCTTGCTAAACTCAACTTCGAGTTGTTTCTATTTTTTTGAAAAAATTATTTCTGAAGTTTTCGCTTTTTCTGGATGCTGTTGTAGTAAAATACTTTTCGCAAGATGTCATATCCTTCAAATCTATCCTTCTCCCTTAATACTGAGCTATTCCTGTTTTTGGTTCCTTATCTCTGATCTCTATCCCGGAGAAGAAGGCATTTTCTCTCATCCTGAGCGTACGTCAACTAGTTTCATACTTTTTCAGCAAGAAGCAGAAAATGAAGCGAATACCCTGGTAAAGTCTGCTCAACAAAAGGTCACTAGCACACTTGCAGCAGTAGAACAGCTTCAGGTATACTAGTGAACAGCTGTTCTACCTCGTGTCATGGTACTCCAGTTTTTATTCGCTGTCGTACTTCAGGATGAGAAGGAGCGACTAGAACGAGAACTGGATGATATGCGTGCAAAAAATGAAGAGAAACCGGTTGACTCTATAATTCAGCTTCGGAATAGGATAAAGGAGGTAGTAGGAGTTGCTTGATTGTCTTATTGGTGGTGATTTCTGTATTTTCGTTTTTACTTCAGCTTGAATTTGAATTGCTGCGAGAACAGCGATCATCTGGTAGCCTTCAAAGGGATCTGGAGTTTCAGAAGTCGAGAGCTGACCAGGTATTTGCTTTGATTCTCTATTCATCTCCAAATTCATCGATATTTGATATTATCCCCGTATTGGATGTTTTTGCCCTGCTTTATCATTTTCTCCTTGCCATACTGGCTACACAACGCAGGGGTGTTTGCTAGCCTAAGATGTCTACAGCATGATTTACTCTTCTTTCTCATACCACCTCGTTCCTAATTTAGATGCAGAATGAAATTGATGAGTCGAACAATTCCAAGAAATCCATGATCGCATCGCTGTCATCTAAAATGGAAGATACTGTGAAAGAAATGGCAGAGCTTCGTATCAAATATCAGTGTCAGTGAGCATTTCATTGTTTACACTGTGTGTTATCTGACGATACGCCTTTGTTTATTTTCCACCAATTACTAGTGTGCAAAACTATCGCTTTACTAATGAATTTGTTGTGCTTCAGCGCTGCTAGATGACCGAGAACGTATTGAATCCGAGCTGGGCAGTGAGCTACAAGTTGTGAATCAGCGGTGTGGACACTTGCAAGCGCATTGCGATCGGCTGTCAGATGAAGTGGCCAAGTTACGAAAGGAATGCAAAGTAGCAGAGTATCGTTTAGCGACCCTTGTGGAAGAGAATGCTGTGCTCAGGGGAAAGGTGAGGTCATTATGATTCATGCGACAAGTCATTTCTGCTATTCACGATCCACTAATGACGTCCGTCGAATTTTGCATCACATTCAACATTTATTGCACTCATCATGTGGTCGTTATTGTGTGCCGTTATTGGTTTATGAGAGATTGAATCTCTTTTTTCGAAATCTTGCAAGATGGACTCATTTAAGTTGGCTCATGCTCCTTTCGCATCACTTAAATGTTCGTTTGAAAACGTGCATAGGAAATTCTCCTTCAATTCGCACACCAATGGGACCCAAAATGCATTAATCGCATCCTTTCCCCATTTTAAACTTGGTGTTAGTTCATTGACCTCTTCGACTTACTATTTTTATTTTGAAAATTGCGGGCTGCGCACGCATTTGTTCCGTCAAAAAATTAATATGATAGGATCAAAAAGATGCTTGAAAACTGGTAATGAAGTGTCGAAGCTTCACAAGTCGTTTAACTAATGTAAAATTTAACCATCTAGCATAGCATGTGTAAGTGAAGCTAAGATGTTGGCTGCAAAAATGAGCGTGCAATTCATTATTCTAATTTTGGTTGGCAAGAAAGTTTTATGGTCCAAGGATTTAAAGGTCTCGACTGTGTGAATTTTCTTATCAGACTGTGTGAATTTTCTTATCAATGGCGTGGTATTAGCAGCAACAATCGTCTAAGCGTTGAAGGTACCTATTATCTTGCATAGCCTGTTTCCGCCATTCCAACTTGAACCGAACAACAAATTCACCGCAAAGAACAAGGAGTTTACTAACATTCTGAGTATAGCGCCGAAACTACTCTCTAGCAACGTCAGTAAGTTTACTTTCGGAATTCCAAGAAAACTATTTGCTTGAATTTTGCCCATAAGGGTTGTGTGGATCCGTGAATTCTGTTTACATTTAATACCGCGGAGTTATTTTTTGTACGATAACGGTAATTACATAGCGGATAATCGGGTTATATGGCATTTCGGATAGAAATATCGGTGCAGTTTTGTACGATAGCGAATTCCTGGAAAGATAATAGAAAATCACTGTAGTAGATTGGGACGGAATGTACATAAATTTCTCCTGTTTCTGGGCTCTATACTATTCGTCATTCTGATCCGTTGTTCTGTATGAATTTTTCCCGTAGAGAAGAGAACACTCATGTTGTCGACCCTATGCCAGGCCCACCTCTGATTTCCAAAATTTTCTTATCCTTCACGTTTAATTTCCTAATACCCTGTGGTTTTGAATTCTACATTTTGGCTGTTTGCACTGACTGAGTGCTATGTCTCGCGTCTTTACCTTGTTGGCTCTCCAACTTCTAACTCATTTGCTTGCAGAAATTGTTATTTTACTTCAACCTGGAAAATCTTTAGTTAGCTGTAGTCAAATTTTAGAACAATAGATTTCATTTGCAGGTTATGCGGTGTCCTTCAGGGGAATTCGATGGAGAACGTGAGTTTATTCATGTTGGTTTTGAAAGAGGCTCGTATTCATTTTGCTTTCGCTCGACGATCTCATTATTCAGAAATGAGGAAGTTACTAAAAGACCAAAGTCACCTCATCGCTGCATTGAAAGAAGAAGGAAAATTAGTTATGCAGCAGTTGGTGTCGGAAAGGAAGGAGAACAGGTAAAAATTGTTTTTGAGTGTTTATGCCTATTGTAGAGGAGCTCAATGTTGTGACTTGATTGCAAAGTTTTTGAATCCTGTTTATGTTCAGGGTGAAAGTAAAAGAGCTGAAGAAGGAGAACCGCGAACTTAATGAACGTCTTCAGAAACTGCTCACTATTTAGTTCTGACGCAAACAACTTGTACAGTTTGCTACGTATGTATGCTATTTTGGTCCTACTTTGATGTACATATATGTGCTGAGATATCGCTAGACGTTTATTGCTTCTGATTGGTCAAGATCTAGTCAATTATTGATCTCAAAGTTACGCATATCTCCAAATACTGTGTGATCTCATTCGAACTATGATAAAATAAACGTTGATCGGCGTTGTCGCTCCCATGCTTTGTCCAAATCATCGAAGTAGTTTCGCTCCTTTTGTTCGAACATGATGTTGGAGCCAAGCACGTTCATTACTCGATGAGAAGCTGAAAAAAAAAAACTTCGTTATTTTCATCCTTATTGGCTGCCATTCCGTAACAATTTAAGAGACAGTCATGATTCCCTTCAAGGGTGGAAGGTTATGCGTTTCCTCGTGCGTCAGCGTGGTGAGGAATCTAAAAACTTAATCCCTTTTGCGTCATTGCCACCTTACTGATAAGATGAACATGAAGGTTGGGGCCTAATGCTCGCTAGAGGGTGTGTCCCTTAGTCTCATTGTGTGGAAATAATTCCATGATATTTTGCCTTGCCGGAAGTTCTTCTTTTGCGCGTGGGTAAGGTGTGCTCCGTGCTTTCTTTTTCTCTTATCTGTGGATTTGATATGATTTCCTGCTTTTTATGTGACATTTTCCATTGAAAAGCGGTGAGACAAGCGGATTATTAAGCGTTTGCATTGCTTCCTGCTCTTGCAGAGCATATTGGACTTTTATTACCTCTGCAGCATATCCAGATGGGAATTGCTGGTTCGGAAATAATTTAGGCTCAACTGGGAAAAATTTCTGAGTTTGCAAGGTTTCGTGGGTGCAAGTGGTAATATCGCATGCTAACTTGGAAAAAAGAGGCACGATTTTTGTTAACATTATTTGTTACCATGGACTATTCTCAAAAAAATTGATAAGCGATTATTTTGTTGGACTTTGGTGCGTTACATTATTCTGAATTGACATATCCAGACTACTTGTTTAGTGAGACTTTTAGTGTAGAATCTCTCCCATTTACAGTTTCTCCGATGTTTTGTAGATTGCGTCATTAATTCCTGGACATTTCACTGGAAAATGCGAATATTTTGCCGTAGAATTGTTGGGTAATGTCAGGTCAGCATACAACGTAATTGTATGCTAATGTGCATTTCGCACTCTTGCACTGGAGACTGGAAAATGTAATCTGCACCAATCGCATAACAGTGGCCCCGCCCTCTTGGGGTGCACTGCACTGCAACCAAAGAAATAGAGATGAAAATTTTTACGCGTACGAGACTGATTGTGGAGCACTAGTATTCACCACTGCATAGGTAGAGAATTTCCTGGACAATTTCAGTTGTTGCTGCTGCACTTTTTCCTGAGAATTTGACCAATTTTCCGGCTAAAAGTCGCTGTAGAGACTGCAAAATCTATAGAATATATTCAAATTCGAACATTAATTTTCGATTGAACCGGAATTTCAAATATTCTTGCAAAAGAGAGAAAACGCAGCAGGAAAAGGAACTGTGATGCTTTCTTTTTCCACACTGTATCGATCCCTAATTTATCAATTAATTTAATTCATTTATTTGTTCCACAGTGGGCGTCGATGCGTTGGCCTTTCCGCGGCCTTGAAAAGCACGCAGCGCGACCGCGCTGCTTGAGGTGAAATCGTTGCGGCAGTGGCGAATCTGGGTTTTCTTGGTAGTTGTTGACCAAATTCGATGTTAACTACTAAGGAAACCAAATAGCTATCGAGAACACCCTATAGTTTGTTGTCCCGGAAAGGATTCCTGCTCGAGCGGCGAAAGATTATTCCCCTATACATTTGTTCTAATTGGCTCCACCCTGCTCACCTGAAATCTTCCGTCGTTTGCAAAAAATTTTCCCGCTAGGATATTGCTTGAGTATGAGCATAGCTTCAATCAGTTCCAGACCAGATGCCAACTATAAATAGGTCGAGGTTGCTTGTCTCCAGAGTCTTCAGCATATCAAACAGACCTACCGTGGTGATTATAGCATAAACTGGGAGGTAGTATGGTTCTGGAGCACAGCGTTCAGGTTCAAAGACGTAGTCGAGTTGCAGGTATCGAGAAACAATGTCGACTAGCGAGACCATGGTGTCCAAAACGATCATAGGTAAGAAGACCCTGAATCAGGAAATTAGGGTAAGGCGTTCTCTCAGCCTTGAAAAATCAAAACGCCGCTTCAATTTTTGATAGAACTAGGAAATTTGTTGGTTGGTGCAGGATGAATCAGAGGAAAATCATTACCTGATGGTTCGAATGTTCTCTGCAAGTTGATATCTCATGGATAGCGGAACCCCGGATCCTGTGTATTTTTTCGTTAATTTACGGTTGATATAGAGAAGGACAAGAAGTCCCTAAACGATGGTTTTTAAGAGATCAAAAAATAGAAATTAGCTGGGCATCTGATTTAGAACACCTTACCATGATATGCATAATATAGTAGGATAGGAATATGAACGCTAGTGGCAGACCTTCGAGCCCTGAAAAGAAATTTTTCCGCTTCTCGTCTTACTATTGTTAAAGGTGAGATTTATGCATTAGATCCTAGGACTGGACAGGTGGAAATGGAAATAATTTTAGATTCATTTTTTTCATCCTCTTCAGCTTCATTCAGCCCTCTACTGATGAGGAGTGAATAGAAGTTTATAATAATATTTGTTGTGGGAAAAGTGAATAGTTGTAATTTTTTAATCTCTATTCCCTCAACTTTGGGATTAAAATTCGAATTTTTTTGACGTTCAAAATCGGGGAATGAACTCCTCTGAAATGCTCAGAAAATCGTCGACAAAAACCCACTTTCTTTTGCACATACGTTCAGAAACACAAATCCGACGCAGAATACTTGCGCCGGTATTATCAGATACCAGTTTCTGTTGTTTTCATAGGTGTGGAAACAGATAGTTGCTGCCAGCCGTTCGAGAAGGCAACACGTTTGTAATGGCATAATCATAGCATAGGTATAACTGAATGTCGTATCGAATGCTTTGGCAATATTGAGCTCCATTAGATCTAGCTGATAGAAAATTTTAAGCGAAACAACGAAGACATCACAAATCGCGTAGAAGGCCATAGTTTCCGCAAAGAGCAAGCTGAAAAATGTACACCTGCTTCATGTACCGTGAATGGATTGGAGTGTGAGCGTTCGTCTTTATTTGAATCTCGGCATAGTGAATTCACAAGGGAAGGATACTTGGTGGCCTTGGCCATTCGTGATGGGATGTGTAGTACCATATGCAGTTTTTGACGCTGATCTCGAATCCATAGCCCAAATTTCCTGCGGGGTTCTGTGTAGTGAGTTACACCTATTTCTTTCCGCTCAGATGTAATATTCCGTACTCTTGTATGGGCCAGGCTAAGCCTGATAGCTGCATTATCGTCCTAAAAACATTAAGGCTTCTAGAGGAAACAAGGGCCTTGCTAGTGTGCTGCAGATGCAGCCGCCTTATCCTGATATGAGCTCGTATACGAAAATGGTACTCAAAGTCAGAAACTGGCTCACTCAGGTCCTCGCATGCGAGCTTAAATTGGTGTAAGGAAGCTGTATCGGCAACTCACTAGCAAGAACCATGTTTCCTTCGAAACTACTCAACAGTTTGAAGATACTGAATCAGCTACCAAGCATAGCCTGGGGCCCATACGAGAGCAAGCTACATTACATGTGCGCGGAAAGAAATGGGTGTAACTCACTACACAGAAGCCCGCAGGAAATTTGGGCTACGGATTCGAGATCAGCGTCAAAAACTGCATATGGTAGTACACATCCCATCACGAATGGTCATGGCCACCAAGTATCCTTCCCTTGTCAGTTGTCTTGAATAACTTGAGCAGTGGACCAAGATTTTTACAGTTCTTTATTACGGCTAAGGCTTCGGCGTCGTCGCCTTCGTCAGAGCATGTAAAGTCAAAATCAAATGTAGTATATCCTTCCAAAGGCCTAATCATCCCACAAGTTATGAATCAACATGAGATTAAATGCGAAAAGAAGATCAGAGAAGTAAAACCCGCTAGAGCTTACCTAGATAGCCGTTTAGCCGCGATGAGAGGCACCGCCGCACAGAGTGAGTTTGTCGCTACTAGCGAATGGGGTGCTGCCGCGTCTGACCCCGTAGATCGAGACCCGCGAAGGTCTTGATACAGAGCCAGTTCGTTCGTCACGGCAATGCACTCTTCTTCCTATTCATTTTAGAATTCTAAGCAGTTATCCAGAACGTTTCTAATGTTTCTAATGTTTGCGGGCTACAGTTTCGGTTTCCCACGATAAGATAGTGACAGCCACCTCGAATGAACTGTTGCCATGATTATGTCTGCGATGAGCACCGAGAGCTGTTGTAATTCTGGATCTAGTCATGCCGTCCAGATGTTCCTTGATCCGAATACAAGTGGACGCCCGGTTTCACCTATGTACTGATCTCCACATGTCTGG
This sequence comes from Ancylostoma ceylanicum, assembly GCA_000688135.1. Classification (NCBI taxonomy): domain Eukaryota; kingdom Metazoa; phylum Nematoda; class Chromadorea; order Rhabditida; family Ancylostomatidae; genus Ancylostoma; species Ancylostoma ceylanicum. The sequence continues at coordinate 52,427 of JARK01001567.1, forward strand.
CAGCTGATGAGATAGAATACACCTGAGACCATACAGTCCGTATCCTTGTGGAATGGGCATATTACACACTTTGGTGTGACACAGAGCCGATCAAGGTGGCGATTGCAGACGAGCTGAGTTTTCAGATTCTCCGGTGGTATCTCCGCAACACTTAAGTGGTCTTGTTGATCGGCCTTACACAGACTGGCCCCTACTTCCTTGCTCATTCCATCATAGATGAACGGCAAACAGAAAGCGATCTTGGAGTTGTCCTCTGCCGTTAGGTTTCCTCGCTAAGGGAATCGACCTAATCTAGTCCACTCCCTCTCAAGGTAACCGTTACTATGTGCGACGTGCTGGACCAGTTTTCGTATTTTCTCTCATGTTGAATTATAGCTTGTGTGATGACAGGGTGTTTGGGAGAATATATTACATTTGGTTTCGACTTTCCAGGTTCTGACGAAGGCGACGACGCCGAAACATTAGCCGGAATAAAGAACTGTAACAATCTTGAACCACTGCTCAAGTTATTCAAGACAACTGGATTGGAATGGCTGTCATTCTGCAAGTTGCCGTATGAAAACGTTTGTGATTCCATTAAGATTACAAAAAATGCAGAAAAATTGCTGTAGGCCCTGCTCGAGCTCTTTGCTATGAGCGTATCATATTAACGGACACTTTGTATAAAAAGCCTTTTTCCATAGGCATTGTTCGCCCGTTGTCCTCTCTAATTTGATTTTCTTCTTTTTTACATTCTGATTGTCTTTTATGGCATGCTATGTTAATAAATATGAGTACACAGGCACTGTACTGTGGTCTGTGTGTAACGTCACCATACCCTACAAAAACTAAAAATGCCTGGATTGCACACCTTGCCTCATTGGGTGTCACCGTTCAGTCGTAGCCACAAAATGAACTTCTGCAGGCAAAAGTGTGCCAAAATGTATCATTTCGGAAAGTCCACATACTTTGAGAGGAATTAAGGGTGCTTCATATACAGCGCCCTTATTGAAGTACGAAAGGACAAAAACGGATATGACCAGATTAGTGGAAGGGTGAGCGAACTATTTGAATAAATGGAATTATTTCATTTTATTCTTCGAATGTCATTTTGGCCTCATTTATTTAGTGCATTATGAAGAAGCGACTCACGTGAAAAACGGATGGAACATAGTTCTCAGCTGAAATTGAACGTACAATGCTGTACAGAACATTACAACCACCAGCGAGTAGACCACAGCTGTGTAGGTCTGGATGATGGTCGCCCATGTTAGGGAACAATCTGTGCCCTCCACTATCATAATTTTGCTCTATGTGATGGCTGAAGATTGATGGAGGCGTAGGCCTAAATGTAGCACTTTAATTACAGGCTAGTATCATGCATACGTTATAATTTTCTGTTTACGTGCCCGTGGAGATCAGTGATCTGAAATGAGATGCAATTACCTATCCAGACAAAAAAAATGAAAATATCCATCTTACAAATAATAAGACGATTAAATATTAGATGACTGAGGATGAGAGAAGTGATTATTCAATCTTCATGACATTTGTCCTTGTTACAAAATGTGTACATATTTGTCAATTGTGGGCGAGAAGATAACCAGACGAAACACTACATAATCAGTGGCTCAGAAATTCTGACAGGAATCCTATTCAAAAGATATGAGCAACTGTAGCACGTCATCTTACGACTATCACCAACTGGCAATCATACCCTACTAACAGCTTCTCCAGACACCGAACAGCGGTGCGCACCCGAGAACCTCCTCCACTACTCGAAGTCACAGTGCTGCACCGCCATCTCGAACACCCTGTCGAAAGGAAGATCATGGAGGCCCGAGAAGCGAAGCGGCACCGTCCGGAGATTAACAGTGGGGATGAGCTGGCCGAGACCCTGAGGAGGATGCCTTACTTGACAGCGACGCTGTCGCTGCGACCGTTCACCACCAAAAGTTCTCATGCAACTGTTCCTACGTCAACACGCAATCCACGCAAACCGTGATAAGATATGAGAACCTGTAACATTTTGTTCTCATCATTTTCATTCATTTTCTTCACAGCGACGGTGTCGCTGTGGCATACTCCACAGCGACACCGTCGCTGTGAAGAAAATGAATGAAAATGATGATAACAAAGTGTTACAAGTTTTCGTCTCTTATCACACTATTTGCGTTGGATTACGTGTTGGCGTTGTAACAGTTCCATGACAAGTTTTAGTGGTGAACCGTCGCAGCGACAGCGTCGCTGGGAAGCATGCCATATCCCTAACACTCATCGCTTGACACCGATCGCTCTCTCAGTCCGAGTGTTGTACAGTGGCCGTCAATGGCGGTGACCCGTGTGCGGCCTCGAAAGGAACGCGGCGCGACCGCGCCGCTCGAGCAGGAACCCTTTACGGGACATCAAATTATTGGGTCTTCTTGATAGTCAGTTAGTTTTCTTATTAGTTATCATCAAATGTGATGAACAACTATCAAGAAAACCCAGATTCGCCACTGCGGCTACGATTCTATTGTGAGCGGCGCGGTCGTGCTTTTCGAGGTCGCAGACGGGTCACCGCCATTGACGCCCACTGTAGTTGTTTATAGTATCTATCGTTGTCCAACTTATTTGTCACAATGTGTCCTGTACTCTCACTCCTCACCCTCCGCCCTTCGTGATCGCTTGGTCTCGTGCGTAAATAACTGTTATATGTGTGAGTATTGTAACTTGTGTTATTGTATTAAGGTCTGACGAAGGCGCTCACCGCCGAAAGTTTACTGAACAAAATAAATATTAACGAAGAAGCACTCATCGATTACTGATCAACACATAACACCAAATGAGGCTTGGCGACAGCGCTATACTACAACACTATCACCAACATTCAGGGAGATACTAACGTAGCTGTGTTTATACTACGAAATGCGACAATGAAGCCGTTGCTGCTATGACGTGGAACCGTGAACCTATCATTGCTTAACCGATTAGTGAAGGACATTAGAAACATTGATATGTATGTTCAGCAATATACAGCATCGCGAATTAGTGAATGTCCGTGATAGCTAGTCCTGAAGCGATTTTTTACCCGTTCTTTACTACTGGAATCAGAGGCAAGATAGTGACGTCTTACAGGGTGACTTACCCGTAAATTTAAATTCTAGTGCTACATCTACCTTATCAATTGCAAAGGACTCAAATTACCTCAATAGTTTAGAGAGAGCTCAACAAATAGTAAAAACTCATCGATCTTCAAAATAGCCTCCATTAGCGGGAACGCAAGCCCTAAGTCTCTTCATAAATGCTGCACATGTTTCTCGCAGATATTCTTCGTCTATTTTGCCCCAAGCTTTTCTTAGCGCAACGTTCAGAGATTTCGAATTTTTGTCGTGGATAGAGCAGGCATTCCTCTCCAATTCTAACCACACAAAAAAATCTATGGGATTAAAATCCGGGCTATACGGTGACCACTCTCCGTGCTTTACGAAATCAGGTAAATGTTCACTGCACCAAACTTGAACAACTTCTGCTTTGTGGGCAGAGGCAGAGTCTTGTTGCAGGCACAACCGGCTACATATTTCTGAAATGTGCAGCTCCTCATGGTTTCACAACGTCTTCCAGAATAAATATCACTTGGGAAGCAAAGATTGTGAAGTGATAGGAAAGAAAGGAATAAACGCGGGGAAACCCGAATATCCAGCGGAATTGGGGTGGACGGGTAACTTTCGGCTACCCTGTGTATTGCACTGTAATGCGTATTGTCGCTAAGCAAGGCGGAGGTACGAGAATGGAACGAGAACGCATCAAAGCTCGCTTCCTGCTCTGAATAGAAGTTCAATGGGAAATAAGGCTGCAGAACGTCAGTACTATTAAATAGCAGAGAAAACTGTCAAGCGCGTGCCCTTTACCAAATCACCTTAACCTACTGAATACAAGCATGATGAATACCTTCATCGTACGATCAGTATGCAAAATTCGCGTGTTTACATGTTAAAATGAGAGGCTTAGAGTGTTCTTAATAAAGAAAACACCTCTACTCTCTTCAACTGCATAAGTTTAGTTACATCTAAAATGCTGGAATGTGTTTCACTGTTATTTCGCCGAAAGGGTTGCCAAACAAAAGGGCTATCAATTATTCAAAAACTCATACACCTATGACGAGAGAGATGTGCACTAATCTGCTGAAAGAACAAATATAGTGAACTCCAAATGATTTTAGACAAGGGGTGGGACCGCGGCGCGGACACTCTGGTTGTCTGCTGCACCTCTTGAGGCAGCGGGAAATCGCGACGTATCGGTTTCCCTCCGTGTCTGTGCCCAGTAGGCCCGCTGCCTTGGTGCAGCAGACAGCCAGACTGACCGCGCCGCGAACTTGCCCCTTGTCTACAACCGTTTAAGTTCTTTATATGTAGAAAAAGATGGACATTAATTGATTAGCTGAAAAACGTTCAGCACTAAAGTAATGTGTGCTTAAGTTTTTTCAACTCTTCATCGTTAAAAGCTCTCAGCAGCATGGACATTAATGGTCTTAATACACATCAGTGATCAGGTTTTACAAGAGCATGGGATCTACCTGTAATGGTGTGATGCACCCTTAAATTATAATGTAATAGTCTCTTGGAAAGAAGATAATCTGAACATTGATACATTATCCTCAATATAAGAGTAGAGATTAAGTCATTACAAAATCAAATAAGAAACTACGACTTTTCTTCACTCTTTCCGCTAAGAACTTGCAAATCTCAATAAATCCATGTTTTTATATGCCATGTGATTTTAACAGGTCATAAGCAGATAACGAATGCAGCGTAATAGTGCGTGCTTGGTCCAAGTTCAACACAATTACTTTTTGCTATAACCAACTTCAGCAAAGTTCTTCTTGACGGGTCTTACACCTAAGTACCAATCCCCACTTAGAACGATACAACGCAGCTGAGTGATATGCGAACATCAAACAGCACGTTTTATTAGCATTACGACATTTTAGCTCGGAAGGGTCGCAATTCATAACACTCCATCAAGTGAGACAGCTGAGAAGAAAAAAAGTGCCTGAGAAGCCTCACTTTGGAGGTCTATACTCTATGCTTGGGAAGAAACGTCTGCATATAGAACCGGTGCTCCTAGCATTTTCGTTTTCGTGTCATCAAAGCTCATTTTTGCAGAGCAGGAACATGAAATTCCACTTATTAATCATTACGCAGCGAAGCTGGCTAGAAGGTGGCGAAACACTGTGGACACTTTGAAATAGAATTAATTTCTGTTAAATGCAGCACCCACGGAAAATTTTGACCTCGAGATTCCAGCGCAATCTAAGGTGTTTGAGTGTAGTGAACACTATCGAATTTCTGACATTTGCCAAAACTAAGAAAATTTCATTTTTTACAGGCCCTCTTATTCACTTCTTCGACACAGGTTGGTTTGAGTTGCGCGAGCCATGGAGTGCTGACCGATAGGTGGAAAAAATCGATGATGCCATTTTTTTCCTCCGTTTTCTTTGATACAATCATTTATCTACAGTCGATTCTTCTCTACAGTGCGTTTGCCGTGACAGCGGCTCTACTGGCATTGGGGAACGCAGTGCGGTTGGTCAAACAGCTGACCGACGATCAATCCAATGTCTTCGGGAAATTTAGCCGCTTGTTTCCGGTTATGCTCGTTGTTTCTAACAATAAGCTCTTGAAATAACTATGGAAGAAGACAAGCGATAATACTCAACGAGAAACGCCGTATCGATTTGCGATCAGCCGCAGGTCCGACCGCGCCGCGTGACCCGATGCTAATGGAGCCACTATCACGGCGAACGCAGTGTCGGAACGAAGCGACTATAGATGCCTTTGTGTTTTTTTTAGGGAAACATCAAAAAAGTGATTATTAGAGGAAGAGCAGCAACAAGAAGACAAGCCACTGAATATGGGAGAGTATGACCCAAAAAAAAGCGAATGAAGTGATTATGGAATATCGCACAAAATAAGTTGCCCAACGAGGGAAAAACGGGTGAGGATTGCAAGATGTAGGATCAAAATGGGAATTAGCCTGCCGAAAGAGAAACAAAAGAGAAAAACACGACCAATGCTCGAAGAGATTAGGAGAAAGGCAAATGGATTATCAAACAGCTGATATCTGACATTGGTCACACCCCAGTAACGTATTTCAGCTCCAGATCAAGCATGACAACTCGTACCATCGGGTTGGAAATTGAAACGATGGACGAGACTAGTACGTGTATGCAATATCTCGTGTAAGGCTGAGTCTCGGACAGCACTTCCGTTGCAGGACTGTTGTGTTGATGCTTGAGGATTGAGAACACTGTGAAGCCTAGAGACGAAGATTATCGTGGGTGGTGCGTTCAAGTACAGTAGGAAGTGCTCGCAACGGACGTCCGAGCGTTTTCATCGGAAGTTTCTCCACGAAGTACAGAGAACGTCAATCATGATTGCCACTCCCGCGGACTGGCGCGCCGCAACATCCACGCGGCGCGGGCGAGCGCTTTGGATGTTGAATGTTGCCTCGCCCGCGCCGCGTGGATGTTGCGGCGCGCCAGTCCGCGGGAGTGGCAATCGTGATTGACGTTCCTTATACATCCGTCAATTTCCTGTGAGCACTAATAAATGCGCATAACAGGGTACAAGCAATCTTCAGCTCATTGGTACATCTTTACCCAATTCAGGGCTTTCGTTCTTCTAACCGCGCGTAAATAAATAATAAAAAAATTGAAACGAAAATGGCAGGGAGAGTACGCGGGAGATAAAGGAGTACAGTGTATCAGGCCGGACGTTGATCCCTGAAATGGAGGGCATAGTTCAGGATGTTTTCACTCGGCTAGCCATTCTAGAATGTCGATTCGGGTCAAGAGGAAACGCATGATTGCGGACTGCCTCCGCTGCAGAATATTCGCATTCGCGCTTATAGCGCATAGTGGTCCGAAAATCACGTCAGTTCTTAGTTTTTCCACGACCGTATAGTAAGTGCAAGATGGAGCTGAGGAAAAATTGAGGTTCCTCTGATTCCACCCTAGTTGCAGATTAAGCAAAGCAACAGAAAAGTCAATTGCCTCTGCGAAGCCCCTCCCGGCAGTTGAAGGGCTCAAGAGGGATATGACAAAAGCCTAAATTGATCTTTCCATGGACATCATCACCCAAGCTAGTGGACGACTTATCAAGGCGATTGAACAAGCGCATTGAAGCAAATGGAGGTCTCATCGTGTACGTCTTATTGTTACGTAATATAGTGTCCTATTATGCACAAATAAGGTTCTTATCATTCAATTAATGTACAAAAACCCAGCATAAGAAATCCGTTGCAAAATTTCGTGTCACCGTGTAAATGTCACAAGTAGTCGCCATTGACAAAGGCTCGTTAGCTAAGGTCGTGAGGATTAACACAAAATATGGCTTAAGAATGAAAATGAAATATCATTATTAGACGCACACACAGGAAATTGACGTGAACAGGTTTAGAATGTCAATGCACCTGGCTGGAATGTTCACTGCATGTCAAGAAAAGATTTAATCCACCACAGCTATGGCAATCTGCGGGGAATGATCGGTTATGCATATCCAATTAACTCTCAGTTTATTCGCGACTTTAATCTACAATCCAATGAGAATGTGTATAAGCTACAAGAAGAAAAAATGATGCACAAAGTATCCCGAAAATTCAGGACTCACGCATGGTTTTGGCGTAAATTTTGTCGTGAATTCATTAGAGGTATGAACTATATGAGCGAGTTGGGCTAACAAAGCATTCAAGACGTAAGACTTGAACATCTCTAAATTTTTGCCGTGACTTCATTGCGATGTCATGAGCAAAACTAAAGCTATAACCCTGACGAGCTTGAGCTGAATCCGACCTAATGAGTACGAATTGAGCGCCGATAAGTGGAGCGACATGAAACCATGCTGGTGAAGTATGATGCTATTTACACCAACTTCTTATTTCCTCACTTGATTTTTGCTTCGAATTTAACGTTTCCTCCTCTTAAAGGCAGCATCCACGGAAGTTTTCGTGTCCGAGCTTTTGATCGTTTTGGAAACTTAGAAGTAGTGTCAACTACTGCAATTTAGATTATCTGAAAGAACTCACTATGGTAACTCTAACTGCAACGGAGAAAGCCACTGATACTCAAAAAGTTAAGGTAATTGCAAACAAATTTTGTTAAGTGTTCTCTACTGATAATGGAATTGTGCCACCAACTGACTTCGTTATAAAACATCCAATGATCGACTTTCCTTTCTTTCAATCGGTTGCAGTCTATAAACAATTGATGAAATGGATAAGTTCTCACACCCTTACCCCTGACCTTATACCGTTCCATTTCATAAGGAATATCGCTGCATCTATTGCTAACTCGTTGTTCTATTTATGGTGGAGGTGGATCTTCGAAGATCTCGTCCCATAAACCAAAACGTGAATTAAGGGCAAAAATTTTACAGCCGGGAAAGGACCTGTATACGTTTAAATGGGCAGAAGAATCACTACCAAATGCTCCAGTGCTTCTTTCAAACCTGCTGTCAAGTCCAAGATATGTGTAGCATAGATCAGTTTGATTAATACACTTTTTTATCTCAGTGGTAACTGCTCAATCTGAACTTGGGATATGTCTGAATTGTTTAATCATGGCGTTGTAAATAAGACGCAGTAAATCAATCAGTCAACTCATTGAACGAAAACTGCATCGCCGTAAAGAACGGCATTCTCAAGATATAATAAGATTAAATTTCTGCTGGCGATCAATTAGGATGAGTTGTATTATAATATGAAATGAATTGGTTGTTTTTCCTTACAATCAATTTCTTTTTGTTTGATAAATTTACCTTCGTTCCGTTCTCCCTCCAAATTAGGCCCGGGCAACTCGGCCATGTCTTGCAAAAGAGCTAAAGTGGTGGTAACAAAAACCGCCTTTTTTGTACGATTTGTCAAAGTTGATCACTGTGTGCGTCCTCACCATAGTGCTAAACCATGGATTTCAGTAAAGTCTGTGAAGGCCAAATTTCCGTGTGTGCTGCCTTTAATAACGAAGAGCATGGAGAAGCATTGCAGCACAAAGTTCCTACTACTGATGAGTTGGCTCCCTTTGGCACATACATATCTTGCTCAACACCGACCGAAGATCAGATCGTAGGACGTTCGATGAAATGCATTTTCCGAGTATTTGTGGAAATGGCTGGCTAGAAGGGTTCGGTAGTTGTGCTTCAATTAATACGTATGTTAATTTTTTCTACTCTATTCTTGGTTGCGTTTTGTGATCTCCTGTTTGTTCGGTTGTTTTTTGTTTGTTTTTTAGCACGTTGTGAAACGTATAAATGAAAAGGAAATAAGTGAATATCAGCAAACGTTCAATCGAAGTTAGATTATTTTGCCATTTTCAGCCGGACACTCATGAGGAAAGGTGAGTTGTAGAACAAATGATTTCCGCGCTTCACTTTTTTTAGCAGGTAACCTTTCGAGTACCGTAGGCCATTGTGGGAAAAATAATAAGATTTGGTGATAAGCACACAACTTTCATGCATGCCTACCAATTCCGAATAGGGTTCATAGGCTTTGGACTGGGCTCCACAAGTCATCATCGTACTTTTAGTTCTGAAGTGCTAGTGACGGAACTTCCTTTAATTTCTCTAACGTAGTCGTAAGCGCGCGACCATTTCGTTTAGATGGGATGAAGAGGAAATGAAGATTTACTCATGGTAATTTAACAATTTTTTTTCTTCTTTTGAATAACAGTTGTTCACAGGAATTTCATTCGCGCGTAGTAGATTTGATTATGCTTTCAAAGAATAAGGCGAGAATTACATCCGTTCGCTATGAAAGTTATGAAACTCATAAGTAGAATTCGAGTTCAACAAAGTACTCGGGAGTTCCATTTCCTATACGAAATTATAGAATTTTATTAGAGAAAGGAAGATTTTTTCGTAAGACATTCCTTCACTCATAGACACCTTTACAGTGAGAAGTTGAGGATAACCTGCAATCGCCATGGTTCTGGCGAGAAGTGAGTCTCGTAAAGACGTTGTAGCAGACGGCTGCATAAGGCAAGAACATTAGCAGCAGTTTTTATACTACAACTATATTATGGCATTTCAGTGGATTAGCTTTCGACAACGACCTGGCTCATTTTACCGTCCTATAAGAGTTCATAGCCCTTGGATTCTTCTGTGAAACTGCGTAATTTCATGGAAGTTGTGACAGAATTCACGCAAGAGAACGATTCACTGAACGAATTCGCGTCACATTCATCATCTTCCTTGACGAGGGGTGTTGTAGAGGGGCAAAAGAAGCCTTCACGTTTGCCACAGAGTTGAGTCTTTTCCTCTTGATAACAAATGGTTTTTGCAGAGCACAAAAATCTGACAGAAGAAGGAGTAGTGAAGAATTGTGTGAGGAGAGCAGCTGGGAATGGTGAATTAGGTTGAACAAAGAAATCGACGCTGGCAAAAAACCGCTATCGGTTAGTAAAGTTGATGCTCCATAGCAACACTAATGTAAGAGTGTAGAAATAATAATAAACCAATTAACAGGGTCAGCACTGCTTGAGCGTAAAGTAGCACTCATATCATTTTCTCCGCCCCTCACAAGGGGATATATGTGATGTGTATTTAATGAGCACTTAACCACCTAACAATAACAAAAGGAATGGGAATTGGGATGACATTAGCCAGAAATTTACTCCTACTCTATTGCGGAATAGCAAAACCCAACATAACGCAGTGTGGACCATGTTGGAACTTCTTGCTGCTCTAAGAAGACAGCTGGTTGTCATTGTGCAGGATGCGCCAAAATCATAGTGGAAGCATATGTGCGGACAATTTGACCTCGTATTGGGAACCTGTGCGTTTATTGTTTTCATTTTTCGAATGTGTTCATGCTCTTCTTATTAAAGATGAAAATACGTCATTTTCAGAATGCTCAAGCGCTCCTTCCACCGCTCTTCAATTAATGAGTTTCATCGCTACGGCTTTTCGGCACGCGAGATTCACCAGCATCTTGGAGTGCATCAAACTGTTATCTATGAATCCACTAGGCCCTACAAGGACCTGCATCCAAGGGTGATCGATCTGAACGACGAATACATGTATATGTGACCACTACGAGCAATCTCGGAAAGGTACGCGAGAGAATGCGCAGGGACCCGGTGCAGGCCCCAGCACGAGATTTTCGTGGGGTCGGAGCGAAAACGAAGCCCCCTCTAAAAACCCAGGATTTTACGAAGCCCCCCCCCCACTTCACATAAATTTTGCATCATTCTTCAAACACTTATTGTGGGGATGTGAGCGTTTCTTCACCACAAGTTTAGTGTCAGTCCGTGAGGGTTTGACTTAGCTAGGGCCTTGCAGCTCTACAAACTGCACTAAACAGCAAGTGAGCTTCCTCCACTGCTGATTCATAATCGCCTGCAGCGTTTCCGCCCCGCACCCCATACGAAGCCCCCTAGCTATTTGTCTCTCTTACAAAGCCCAGCTTGCCCGACGACAAGCCGCGCTGAAGCCTGATCCGGTGCACTAGTTCTGCCGCATGTCATGATAAATTGGCGTAAAGCAGGCTTTAATGAGAAGACTCTTCCACAAGCTTATCTCTGGAATAATGTTCACTTTGGAGACCGCCGGTAGACCTACCGGCAAGACGGAGCCCCCGCTCACAAGGCAAGAATGGTGCAGAAGTGGTGTAATGTTAATTTTCGCGACTTCATCAGCTTTGACGAGATGCAAGCCAACTCTCCTAGTTTGAATCTGACTGACGACAGCGTCTGGTTGATTTTGGAAGCAGAAGCCTGTTCAAAACCTCGGATTCTTCAAAGAAAAGCCTCTAGAAGGTGCACGACGCGCTCAATGCGCCACATCTGCGTGCCACAGTCGATGCCTTTCCGAAGCGCCTTAGGGCTTGTATCTATGCCGGCGAAGATATCTCCAAATTTTATTGTTGTTTTTGGTTGGCAACGGATCGATAAGTATTGTTCCATCGTCGCATTCTCAAAATTGATATATTTTTGCTCTAGGCGATTTGTACACCTTTCCTCTATAATCATGGCGCACATCATATTAAGTATAATTCACTACAAATTAAATTTTTCTCCACCCACTCGTTCACAGACATAACACGGAGGCAATCACAGGAGGGAAATTCATGATCTTTACTAGCTTTGGTGCACTCATGGTGTGCTTTTCTTTTTACTGCGTTTTGAGTTGCGACTATACCACGATAAATTACCTAGATATAATAAATAATACAGTAAATCACCCCACACACATCTTCTTGTATTGCCTTTACATCACAGCGGAGTGGAAGGATTTATATTTTAGGTTCGACAAAGCTTCATTCATTTTTTAGCGTGGAATAGTATGAGAAAACCAGAGTGTGAACTTAAAATGGAATGAGGGAAAATTAGTTTAAAATGAGTTTTTTCTTTCGGAATTCTAATAGTATTTCTCCTTGGTTATGGTGAAGTCACAATCGGTTGAAGGAAAACGTTTTTCGCCGCACAAGTTCAACAGACTATAGCTGTCAAGGTGGAGTGCTGTACTGCATACCCACAAAGGCAATACAGTAACGTCGAACATAAAAATACAGTGACACTTTCATAACTCCACCTCAGGGTAATTGACATAATAATAGACTCTCTGAAAAAGGACAATTGCCATTTTATCATGAAGTATGATGTTCAGATAATTGGTATCAACTAGAGAGATATCATATAACCAGTCTAATTTCAGCATAAGCGACATTTTCAGCGAATCTCAGCGGAGGTGTGCTTAATTATAGAAATCGAAGTGCTTCTATAAAGTTGGCGTTCGTGATCGGTTGGCTAAACAGTACCAGCTGGTTATAGCGATGATGTGCACTTGACGAGGTGGTCGGTCCTGCATTCTTTAGGTGATTACGTCTCGAAAGAAAGTAATATAATTCGATAAGCTGTTATGTAAGTTATTGCGTTATTAACCTCTGCTTCTATCGCCTCTGACACGCCGTACCATGAAAAGTGCTGAAGTCAATTTAATAGTTTAATGAGTGAGTTGAATAGTACATGGAATTCATCAAACTCGGTGATCTCTCTGTAAAATGAGGAAAAGAGAGGGTAACTAGCATGAGAACAAAGGCAGACTGTAATTATTTTAGCCTTTGTGCTGATATGTAATGACGGCTATATGGGAATTGATGACGATGTTCAGAGCAGAAATGGGCGTGAAATTTCATTTCCCCAGAATAACCTTACAAAGGGAAGGCTGTCAGATTTTCGTGGAACTCGAAAATTAACGTTTTCCTTTGCAGTGCACTGTTCATCAGGGACTATACATGTAGCACTGTAGTCATCCACGTTTCACAATGAATTTTTGCACATGCGGGTTAAAATGGGGGATGATGATCTCGAATTCCAGGTAAAACTTAGCCGGTAACCTTCCGAGCTGGGATTCATGAAACGCTAAAACTGTAAACCAACGACGGGTTGCGTGATTGGTTACTCTATGAACTACGAGGGG
>JARK01001567.1:66009-84325 GCA_000688135.1 Ancylostoma ceylanicum
GGGGGGGGGGGGTAGTAAACCTCTTGAAACGGCGACAAAACGATGAGTCGGAGGTCGTAGTTAACTGCCAGCTTCGGTTTGCAACCGTGAACAAGCTACGAGCTAACGGACAACCTTGATCCTCGGATGATGAGGCTTTAGCAAAACTTCCTACCCATACGGGGTTTCGAACCCTCAACCAACAAATACTCGATGTCCTCAGATTGTGCCGGCATACCTCTGCACTACTGACTCCACGTCTAACGGAATTTATGTGGCCCTTATAACCCAAACGGTCAGTGCATAAATTAATTTTGATCTGAATACATTTCCATGTCCATAAAATATGAGCGATTTCATCTGGGAACGTGTGAGGCTCAACAGTCAAAATCACCCACCAGGAAATGGATGTCATCAATGATTTGCGGTGGGAGGTCATGGTGATCGCAACGGTGGAACATCGATCAGCTGGATGTGCCCGGAATTGCGCCTTCACCGAAAAGGAGTCAGTGTACGCTCGACTGGCTACAACGATGAACTCGAACCATGAGCAAAAAGTCCTCTCGAGGACTTTTTCGTGAAACGACGAGGTCACTGTCTGCGTCTCGCGCGCAGCACGCTATTGTTTCGTCGTCGTTTCATACTGGCAGAAAGGTCGGCGTGACAAAGAACTCACAATTCGGTTTCGAACTGTGAGTTTACCTGTAAGTATGGTTCCGGTTTCGTCCTGGTAGTCATCCGCCATACATACAGAACCATATTCCACACAATAAAGCTTACATTACCAATCCCGGAGTTCCTCGTTAACTGGGAGTTAGCTGTCAGTTAACGTTAATCGTTAATTGAAAGCTTCGGTAGGTTTGCTACCACCCGTGATGTTAGGAGAAGCAGGACGTTAAGGTTGGTTTGCTAACCTGGCTTCGCCTGGTTCTGCGTACATGAATCCTAGCTCTGGTTAGTGCGGGCAGACGTTGTACCTGTGTTCTGTGTTTAGGTACAGTCATAACTTCAGGAAATCAGGCCTTTGGTTATGTGTATGAAAGTGAAAAGACGTCAGATTGAGTAAATTAAATCTAGGCGCACGCATTTCAGGCTCTGAAAAAGACAATCCAGGAGCTGTATGCATTATTGAGGTTATCCAGGGTAAGCTTGTTAACGTCACACAAAATGACTCATCGTTAGCACGAGCGTCTACGCGTTTACCCTGGCTGATCTCAACTGTGCTTCCAGGCCCAACAGAAACGTCAGCGAATGAAACCATTAGCAACCTCGCCACAGCAGAAAGCATGATCCTAACTTTTCTGGCCCTGGGCAACAGCAGAAACGGAAGTCGGAGGCTGGGGTACAGCTCAATCTTGGCCACTTCTATCAATTACGTTGTCATACCATCCACCGCTTTTAGGGGGAATTCCAGTGAATTTTAAGGTAATTGAATTCCACTGTCGACGATGGACCATCTTTTCCGATGATAAATTCTCTATTCTGTAGCCGTAATTCAGCATGGTTGGCCCAAGGCCATTCGTCGCCTACCATAACATATGATATGACCTCGTATTCCGAAAGCAGCGTGCACAATTTGATTTCACTGGGCCAAGCATGACCAACTACTTTTGATAGGGCCATGGGACGGAATCATTGTTTTTGGGTCGGATTCATGTGTAGTTTTCATTCTTTCCGCAGAAGGATCTTTCCTCATATTGTTTTATTTTTTGACCGGTGTTCTTAATAACTGGTATGGGACTGTTCCATTTTATTACAATGTTATCGAACAAGGTTACGGCGTAGAAATAAGAAGACTCAGCACTTGAGTACTGCATCGTAGTTGGCTGGCCCAGTGGAGTTAGGAATACTGCTGTTGGGCTCTAAATTTGGCCTTCAGCATGTCCTGAACGGCTCTCTGTAGTACTCCTCCCACAAGGGTTACAGAATCGCCGGTGTTTTGCTTGGATGACTCAGGAAAAACAATGCTAATGTTGAATTTCGACGCTTGTAGAGAGAATGTCTCGTTTTCCATTTTCAATGCAGCAGCCGAATAGTACTGTGACAGGCTTCAAATCTCCAGACAACTACTCATCGACGGCTTTGACCTTCAGATTAGAAATTAATCATTAATTCTACCTTTATAAAGCTCAAACGCTGTAAAGCCTTAACCATAGCAAAGTCAGGAAGACCACCCTTTACTTAGGTCTGCCGCATCCTAATCGTATAAAACGAATCCGTGGTATTCCACTCTCACGAGAGCACATTGATCGGTTATAGTGGCTTCCAGCAATTTTTAGCACCAGTCGTTGGAGCGATATGTGTACTTTAGTTCGAGCGCGCTTTCTCCGGCTTTATCTCTGAACCGCTTCTCCCAAGGTTTTCCTTGAAATTTCTATTACTTTATTTACCCAAATCTTTTTCTCGGCTACTCTCGGCTATTCGCAGGCACCAATATGACCAAAGAAAATGTTCTTTCTGTCCATGAGCCTAAACCAGCTGCTTCTGCCGCCAATAAATTGGTTTCTATACTAGAATGTCCTCAAATATTTCCGCAATTTGGAACAATATGCCTTCTCTTCCCCATCTTCATCTCCTCCTTCAGCTCCTAGCATAGGAAAAGCGCTCAAAGCGGGAACATATAGCTGCGGATATGCTTAGAACCATTGGGCTCAAAAGCACCGAATATCCTGAAAAATTATCAAAATGGGTCCATCCGAATTCCCAGTTTTTTAAAACCTCAAATCCAGCTGTCTGAATGCTAGGGTCTTTAGCGAAAAAAGATAGGTATACGATTAGGGGTGCGGGTTTTTTTTTACATTTTTTCAAGGAATAAATCAGTATTGTAATTCTTCTTTTCAAATTCTTGGCACAGATCCCAAGAGTCGCATCTCTTAGGGGAAAAGAAGAACTTATAGTTAGAACTCAAGCTGATTACCCCAGAAAAGAATCATTGGTGGAATTCGTGAACGTTCCCGAAAAGGTTCTGGGCTTCCCGCTCATTCAGAGTAGACGAGTTTGCTGAGCAAAATGCCTCATATCCCGCTGTCTCGGCCATTATTTGTAACTGCTAGCTGCAACGAGCCGTTTGGACAAAGAGCACCCATTTTAGTCTGGAAAACTCGTCCACACCAGATGGGCGGGTTGATCGTGGTCTTCTCGGAATGTTCATGAGTCTCAACACTGGAAGCAGGCATTCTGTAGAGCAGAAGTATCTCAGCTTGCCAAATGGTACAATTTCCCAATTGACAGTTTTCCACTTCATTATTAATTATCTCCAGGAATCAGCACTTTTGTAAGGCAGAGGGGTTGCTCCCATAGTGGAAAGTGTTCGAGATTTTCTAAAATTGGCTGCATACCCAACGAATTTTGTAGAAAATTTGTAGAGATTCTGCGATATCTAAGCAGTTGTGGGAAACCTTGTGGATCGTGTGGAAAAACTGTCGTAGGGTGTAGATTCCAAGGAAAAAAGAAATATACTTGACTTCAGCACAGCTCAAACTCCTATGTTTTCTATTAAATTAGGCCTATTTTCGTAATTACAAAATGCCGGTTTTATCCTACAAATTACTGCAGACTTTTTTCTCTAAAAGCAAGTGCGAGTTTGTTACTCTCGCTACTCACAAAAAAACCTTCTCCTACAATTTTCCCGATTTCTGATACATGAAAATGTATCACAACTGTCGAAAGCATTGGAAACATCTGTTCGCTTGGAAATTGCTTGAGATTCTTTTGGGATCAAATCATTTCAATGTCCTACTCTAGTAGCCCTGCTGCAATGTGAATGGCCCTCCATACCTCAGGTTTACTCCTCCGAGACCTATTTAATGAAACCCATTTTCTCCGGAATTTACCCTTGGAAAAGCTATTGCCTGTGGCAAGAATGGAATAGAGCCTGAAATTGTCTCGTAATCACAGCGACAGCGAAAAGAGAAGCGAGCAGCCAGTCAGCTCGCCGCGCACTTAGGCAGCCATAGAGTAAGCTCTATTTAATTCAGTACCCTCCACTCTCGTTGCCTCGAATCTCCTCATCCCTCTCCATTCCCACCCTTTCCAGCATCGATCCTGCCCAGGAATCAATGCCAAGCGACGTTGCTTTTCAGCTTCATATTTCCATCAGGTGATTGTTTTTCCGTTGGCTTAATGTGAGGCTATTTAGTGGGCTTAATTTGGTCATTTCATCATTTAATCTGGACAAACAACAAGGGCCCTGCAAGAAAAAAAAAGCATCGCTCAAGCGGTGCACTTGCACTTGACACATGCTCTAATGAGCGAGATTCTTTTGAACGAATCAAATATCCATGAGATCTCCTAGTTGTCCAGGTTAATGTGAGGATCCCCCCGTTTGTGGCACTATTTCGTTAGTCGCGTTTGCGGCTGTCATCAGGATCCGCGTTTGGTTCCAGCTTTTTTCTCCATGAGCCAATCTGCAACAATTCCCCCTGATTAGCTGTTTCATGTAACAAAATTCCAACTTCAATTTCCACGCTTAATCGAAACCCATCCAGTATCCAGCACGCATCCAGAAAGTGCGCTAGTGACGAGAGCCAAAGCGTCATTAACGCGAGAATGTATGCCGACTCCTCAAGGCGAGCTGAATGCTCATGGGCAACCCATCGGTGTGCATATGTGGTGAAGCTGGCATTCACAACTTTACGCCAGCTGCATTTAGGAAGCTCTAGTGAGGGAGAAATTACAGAAAAGCCCAGGAAATTCCAGAAGCATTCACATTCAACACATAGAGCTGGCTAAGCTTCTGCAATATTAATTAGCTTTTTTGTTTGTCTGGCGTCGCGGTCCTCTTTCCCCACACTAAGCTCATTCCATTCCGTCGTCATTGTTTCCGCCATAAGTAACGAAATGTGTCTAGAATTTCAGTTAGAACCACATTTCCCAAGAAAACAACGCTCAAACCTTGGCGGGTCATGCGATATGGGAACTTTTTCTGTGTTGAGAACGCGGCCTCTCACGCACAGAATATAGCGACAGCTAGCAAAAGTCGAGCCTTGAAGCTTAAAATGCTAGAAATTCCAGCGATAAGCGACGACAGATGGTCACGAAGGCGTTAAATAATTCAATGAAGTGTTAAAGCTTGAAGGAATTTTGATTTTTACTTGATGGCTTTTTAACTCCTCGCATCCATTCATAAGCTTACCCTACATACGCCTCTCGTATCTATTTATTTGGTATTCATGGCAAATTTCCGATTTTTTCTGGAAATTAGACCTATAGCGCCGGTTCAGAATAACCATAGTATCTATTAATTTCCACAACTTTCCCTCTATCATTCGCGCTTTTTGGTCAAACAACCATTCCTTGTGCGAATTTCTCAAGGCTTCTACGGTCTTTGGCAGTTTTTCATGTCTCGTTTCCTTGTTTCTATAAATGTAACCCATAGAGCCAGATCAGCTACCCGCCGTAGCCCTTAGCTTTTTGCTTCAAAATCTGAGGCACACCTATTGTGCTAGCACGACTGGGAAAGATACAGCGACGACTTTATTCCAGCTTAATTTCCCTTCAAAAATGCCTGTAAAGGCGATCAAGGAATCAAGCTCAGATACATATAAACACCCCAGAAAATTTTGGGGTTAAACATTCCCGCACAACTTTTTCTCACCTTTAAATCACGTAATCAGTGAAAAAACCTCTTAAAATGCTGCCAATGTACGTAGGTTGATGTGTAATGTGCTGTGAAAAAATAATAAAACCCTGGGTTACCGTGTATTACTAGGGCTAGCGTGTTCTAAACCGACAAGTTGTGCCGGATGCTGCTTCCGACTTGCTTCCGACTCACCGAGCGCATCATCCATCTCCCCCTTGCATTCCTGAGTGTGCCAGTTCAGCAGGCTGAGAAAATTCCACCCTCTTGCGTACTTATCGATGTGTATTTGTCGCTGGCATTGTTAGTAACCCCTCATAGTGAAATACCTGAACCAGTACAGAGCCTTGAGGTATCAATGAGATAACCTATGATATGTAAACACGCCCGTGTTAACAATGGGTAAATTTGGTGATGTCAGCGCATTTACTCTGGGTAAGCCCAGTTATGCACCCAAGCTCGGGGCATTTCACGTTGACCTAGTGAAAAATAATATCAATCCCTTTTCAAATTTTTAAATTTCAAGGGTACTAGCGGTAAAAAAGAAGAAATTGAGAGCATCGGCGGGCGAAACCAGCAGTTTTTATGAAAGAAAGGGCAAATATCACAATTTCTTAAGCAAACCACATTGTTTTTGGCAATGAAAAATCCCCAAATAAGGGTTGGATTTTGTCAGACGAACAAATACATGTGTAGATCTGATCAAAAATATTAAATCCTTAGTTTTACGTACCTTTGACGTGCAGTGTGTAAAATGTATACTGGTCGAGGAGCTGAGTCCTTATCCTAGTGAGGACTAAGATCATTGTGTTTTTGAACACTGCACTCATGGTTGCTTCCACAAAAAAAAACATTATGCAATAAGAAGAAGGATTATTTCCACTGCATCAATGTATGATTTTGCAGTCGAGCTGAAAGTGGTGAAGCTGTGGCGTATAAAGTAGATGGAGAACGATTCGAAGGTGGATCAAGAACCTTGAAGTTTGCTACCAACACTCGATATAAGATAACGCTGACCAGCAAACCACCTATAGAATTTCAGTAAGTTTAGAAATCATAATCAGTGGAAAATGTTACTCTCGGCCATACTACACAAATTTACTATGGTATTTACTCAAAATTTGTGTAGAAAACCGTTTTCTCACTGGACAACACATCAAATTTCAGCCACATGCACCTTGCCGGCTCGGATTTACAACTGCACACGGACGATCCGAAAAGTGGGCAGTACTCGACCGAGTGGAACACGACCGGCATAGATGTTTGCAAGAAGGGAGCTAGGAACAATATTGGCCTTACCTTGCAGGTAATTACGATTCAAGGTCCAATGAAATCCTCCTATAAACTTTCAATTATTACCTTTGCTTTAGGTCTAAAATTCATCCTGGCTCATGCTTATTTCCTTTTCTTTGTGTTCTTCTCGGACATGTTTATGATGAATGTGGACCCGTTCCCTAGAGACTACTTCCCAAGGAGGGAGCTGCGAGTATTTCTAATCCTGAATGGCCCTGATAATTCGGGGAAAGCATCGCAGAAAACTTCAGCGTTTCCATGCCATGAGAGGATATATCTATCCAGAAAAGGTGGAAAAGAGACCTGTACAACAGGGATCTTAACCAGGAATTCTTCTAAAATTAAGCAGTCAGATGATTATTCAGGGTGAGTCCTCGGTGATGTTCCTGCAGTAATATTTTGGCCTAATTGCCCTCATTTTTCATATTAATGGGCTACCAAAGGGAAGCAAAATCACTCCAAATTCATGTTTCTCACAGCTCTAGAACCAGCACAGCTCACAAAAACACTGCTCAGAGCGTATCCAATTTCAGCGCTATTGCGCTCTAAACACACCAAAATTGGGTTTCTCCAGCCAGATTGAAAAGGGAAGCGTTCTGCCCAGGACAAAGATGAAAATTTGCGATTTGCTCTCAACTTTTGGGCCGGTATAGAGTTCCATGAATTCATGATTCATCCCAGTATATCAGGCACATGTTGTTTGCGCAACGCTATGGCAACCGTTTCGCGCTTAATATCGAAGATATGCTTGATCTATGGCTTCGCCGATGAATGGAGCTTCCATGAATCCAAGAGGCAATTGCAGGATGCATCGGGCTAGCAATAAATGTTTCCGATTTGGCTATGTCAGTTGTGGCTATAGTGGGGAGGGCTAATGCATTAAAAATAGACAAAAACAGCTTTAAAAGGGCACTTTGTGCGGAAACAACTCCCGAGTTCCGCTGGCACAGAAAATATTTCTACAAATTCGGGTACAGCTGAAATGTAGATCAGAGAGTGGATCCTAGCGGACATGGGTAAATTGGCAGGGCATAGTGTCCTGAACGATTAAATTCACAGAGAACGACATCCTTTATCCTTATTACTTCTCCAAGAATTCAAACAAGCTCTAGCAACCTTATAACCTACCCTTTCAGGGACCTGGTGGTCTTCTGAAGCGTCAACTACAAAGCAAATTCTACCAAAAAGACGACTCTCATGCCGATTGGGGAACAAAATTAGAATTTATTCAATGGACATGCGCTGTGGATGGTACCGGCACAATCTCAGTAACAGAGGAGCTTATCAGATAGAACACCATATATCAGGTTTTTATATCAATAGCAATTTTCTACGCCTTGTGATATTTTGATCATAATGTTTCTTTTTGTGAGCATGACGTTATTTGCCCATGTTCTTGCCGATTTTCCCATTACCAGTATATTACTTGAGGCTTTAATCTCGACGAACTTTTCAAAAGGCAGAACTGGGTCCATAGTGTAGTAATTTACAGCTGACATTAGTTTATATTATTGAGAATTTCCCTTTTTTTGTAACTGCCATTCCACGACAAGCTATATGAATTTAAACCTTCAAGTCAATTTAAACACATAATCAGGACATTTATCAAAATGATAGGCATTGGTGAAGAGCTTTGCATCATACATTAAAACATAACAGTATAAAGCATTATCAACAAGGGTAACGCAACAAATTTGAAGCTCCTAATCTTAAAAGTACCAGCAATTAAACCTCGTACGGTACATACATATCGTTCGTTTGTTGAGTTACTCGTATAAAAGTTGTCCGCTTGGAAAGTTCCTAAAAATACACCCGTTCGAGAAGGTAAAAGCACATTAACCTTAGTTACATCTGTGATAAATCCAATAAATAGATAGCACAATAGTTGCCGGCTTAATTACCCAGCACAGCAATTATGACACTACTGCCAGCGTGGATGACCTAGATATCCTACCCGAGATGGAGCACTTTCTAATTTAAGCAAAAAAAAGCAGAATAATCAGATAACCAAAAAAAAAAGAACAAAAATATAGCTCAGATATCCTTGCAGCAACTGACTTGAGAAAAAAAATTACCTTAAGCTTAGCAGCACCAGTATATGTACAAGCAGAGCGAATCCCACCCAGTATATCTTGCACCGTGCCGTTAACATCACCTCTTAAAATTGTACAGTAATTTCAATACGCGTATAAGTGGCGGCAAAATAATTCTGATAAACCTGTAAGGAATAGTTATCGTCTTTCCTTCGCTTGCTCTATATTCCGCGACACTGCCGTGATGCTTTTTCATCGCGGTGTCCGAACTCATTCCATAGAAGAGTTTGTACTTCTTAAAACAAATTATAATACGTATAACACGTGTACATATGTGAACGCATCGCGAGACTTCATTTAGAACTCACCCGTCCATCTTTTTCTATCGTTTCACCACCACTTTGATCGTGACCAGCGAATAGACCTCCAATCATGACAAAGTCAGCGCCTGCAATGAGAAATAGCTATTTTCACTAGAATTTCATGCACAGTCGATGAAGCAAAGGATAACATAACGAACAAAGTTCTGGGGAGTGTGAATGGATTAAAAATGCGTTTGCATCACGGAATGGAGAAAAACTGAGAAATTCCTGGTCCTGATTGCAAACTTGCGCCACGGCTGCTGCGCAAAATTATGCAAAACTCATATAGGGTAGGAGTTTTTTAAAATAATCACAGAGTGGTGTGCATCAATTCTGTAGCGCTAGTAAATGGCGCAAGACAAAAGGTCAAGAACCGAAATACATACATATTGAGAGTGAATACTTACCTCCTCCAAAAGCCTTCGCTACATCACCAGGATTCGTGCAACCGCCGTCGCTAATTACATGACCATTCAATCCATGTGCGGCGTCAGCACACTCCATCGTCTACAAGATTTTCAATGTAATGTGGCACACACGCTTATAAGAGGGAAAATGAAGTTGAAAGTTATTTAAGTTATCACGGCTCATTAAAGAAATTTAGTTAGCTTTAGAGATACTAAAAAATTGTTATGATCAAAATCAAAGAAAAATTAATGAAATAGCTGCTAGGGCTTCGTTTTTTAAATTATTAACAATACGTTTTTCATGAAGAAAAATAAGGCTAATGGCCACTATTCCACTTTAGAGGACTCGAAAACTTTAAAATTTTCCGCTGACATTTTGCCTAGGGAGTCATTTGAGGGGATGAACACAAACATCTCATCCATTTTCTATCATAACCCCATTTTTTTATAGGAATACGGTAAGAAGACAATGCGAACTTGAAAGAATACGCCAAATTTGGCAGAAAAATGCAGTAAAATGCAAAATGGTATTGGTAATGATAATCACCATGTGGAATCACCCCTCTGTGAAAAGGCTGAGAGGTTTCTGCGAGGCATCGCGCCTACCGTGCAGCTATCGTAACCCTACAAACATGTGGTGACAGTGCTTGCAGGACACGATATTCGTATTAAGCACCTCAAATTGTATGCAAAGTTTTAGCGATATTTTTTTTGAAGTTTTTCAATGGATACGGCAGAGTAGGAGAGTGTCAGCTAAAGCTATATTTTCAGTGCGTCGGAGTCCTATCCGGTCGAATAACGAAAGATGCATATCGATTCTCGTCTGTCGGATTCCGATGTGGATCGATACACATCTGTTGTTACGCGACCGGATCGGACTCCGACGCACTATAAGTAAAGCTTAAGGGTGATTCTTCGGAAAAATTCAGCAAAATTATTTTATTATGTTCTATTAGATTTTGGCTGTCACATGCCTGCAAAGTCTACTCTCCCTCTTTATTGTTGCCTCTCTCAAGTTTGCCGTGGATGGGCATTTTACTGATAGCTACAGACGATGGTTAGCTATGATAACCTAGAAAAGGAAGGCGAGCGTTGCGGAAGCACGCCACCCCCAATCTAATAGGCTGCACAGTGGCACGTCTTATATGGGTGTCAATAGCTCACTCATGGTCACCGAATGACATGACACCACAAGTAATGACATGATATGAATGACAAATAACTGCAGTGACAGGCAGGGAACCGGGCCTCACGATAGCCTCCCTTCTGCATATCGAAGACAAGAACAAGGGAACTAGTATCTCAAGAAGCATATGTTAATAGCTTAAAGACAACGTACCGCACTTAATTGAGGATATCCAACTCCTGCCTTCTTGCGTGTAGTACATACAGATCCTGGTCCAATACCCACCTGAATAAGTAACATTAATTATGAAACAGTATAGTGGTGTAAGTAGAGGACCTTGATGATATCGGCGCCTGTGATAAGCAATTCCTCAACCATTTCTCCTGTCACTACATTTCCTGCCATTATTGTGTGCCTAAAAAGATAAAAAGAAAATATACAAGTATCAAAGACCATAAGCAAGACAAAAAAAAGGAAGAAAAACAAGATGAAGATGATTCAACAAACCTTGGATATTCCTCACGTACTTTTCGGATAAAGTCAATGAAACACTCAGAATACCCATTAGCAACATCGATGCAGATATAATCTAGATCTGGCACGGCAGTGCAGATATCTCGTAACTAGAAAAACCTTGGAATCAGCAGTATCGTAAAATATTAAAAAGACGGACAAAATTAATAATGATCAAGCGAATCTTAGCAGAGTGCTGTTCATACCAGTCGAAAAAAAAAACAAAATTGCCGAATAACAAACCTTTTCAAGGTCACGATCGGAAATTCCCGAAGAAACAGCAACATTGTTGAACATAGGAGTCTCCCTGAACTTCACATGAAATTCCTTCCATTCTTCAACCTGAAGCTTGAGCGATTTAACCACGATAACCAGCGCAAACCCTCACAATACTCACCGTGTAATGTTTATGTATGGTAGTGAATAATTTGTGCGGAAGGAGAGCTTCAGCCATTTCGAATGTTCCCACTGTATCCATGTTCGAGGCAATAACAGGTACACCACTGTAGGACTTTTTCGAGTTGCGGAAAACATACCTTCAAAAAGTTCGTATAGAATTGGGTACGCACAAGGGCATATGTGAAAATCAAATGTGTTTCGTGAAGCCCCCTAAAACTTGCAATAGGATTACGTGACATGATAGTCACAACCATTGCCATCAATTTTTACGCCACAGTCATGATTCTCAACAACATTCAAACATCTGCATCAAATTTCTGCAGTACAGCTATCGCGACTCTGAACACGGTAAGAAGAAAGTGGTGGCAAAAGCGGATGATAGATGTTTAGCCAGCTCTTTCCGTACCGGAAGCGGGAGTTAGGGGTGAGGGTAGTAAAAAGTGGCACCTCTACCACTTGGGACCCGGACGGAAAAATAAAAATTGTGAAAGTATTAATTTGATAGTAGAGTAACCAACAACAAATAGTAATCAATAATAAATACTAACAAATAATAATAGAAATAAACACTTGAATTCTCTTGCAACCCTCTCCAATCGCTACACTCTTTCCCGCGTTCTTTTTCTCTCTGACATCGCTTCAACTATCGTCCCCGGCGAAACGCACTATATAAACTTACACAGTTTTAAGTTCTTTTGTAAAGTATTTTGGAGATTTTGGTCATACTCATATATCTATTAACATGAGATTCATAGAACAAGAACAGAATTTTGCACTTTTTCCAGAGATCTGTCCAAGAAATAAGTCGCTTGAACTTGAATTGATGCAAATCCATGGAGCATCAGCTAGTAAAATTGCATGTAAAATGAGTAGAATTCATTCAGAGCAAAACAGAGCAGCAAAGAAAAACAAAGTAATAACTAACTCTCTCACGAGATCCACGTCAGCTCTACTTTTCAAAGTCGATCGTTTGGGTCGAAGGAGGACATCCTTGAAGTCTAGTTTTGGCTCATTTTCAATTCGTGGCATTGCGTATCCTACAAGAGCGGGAAAAGTGAAACACGGTGAAGAAAACCAAGCTGATAATTCGCAAATTAGAGTGAAACATTCATGAGAGAAAAAAGGAACATTTGATAGTCTTACATGCTTGATAAAGTTCACAGAGCATAGAGAAAAACCTTGCTCTCATTATCTTCAAGGATACAAGGGCTTTCAGAAACAGTAATAGAACGGAGATTGCAAGGTCACAGTTTGCGCAGCTGTCTGCCAACAGGGAATTATAGACAGTGGACTCAACAAAGTGCAGACGGCGAGTGCATTGCATACCACATTTCCAGACCATAAATTAACATAATCACTTCTATAAACACCAAAATGTGAAATAAGTTGCAATGAGCGGCAAAGAGTGTACAATTCAACGGAATGAAACGCAGGATAAAAGACTCCTGACCATAGAGGATTTAGCCACAGAGAAGAGAGATTATTGGAGCACCGCTGGTGCAAAAAGAATTCAAAAGCAGCTCCCTTTGCGGAGCAATCGATTCGGCCGGAGCTTTTGAATCACAAACATACGCGCCTGAATGTTGTCCACTGATAAAAGACCGCAACTTTGCGGACACAGCGTTGGATATGGCGACTGAGTTGTGCTTGTCAATTACTGTGTAGTAATTCTACATTGAAATAGTACAGTCTTTCTCAAAAAGATAGACGGATTGCGCGTGCGGTTCTTTAGCGTCGCGGCTGCAGAATCGCGGCGGGACCTACTCGACCCTCTCCCTTGTAGCAAGCTCTCTCCGCATCCCTCGTTCAGGTCCCGCCGCGATTGTGCAGACGCGCAATCCGTCTATCTTTTTGAGAAGGAGTGTAACTTATGCCAATCTTTGGTGCAAGAACGCATTCCTATGATATATGTAGGAGTGCGTGTTTATAAATAATTAACGACACTAGGAGGTCATTGCTCAGCCCAATGACATGGGCATTGCAACTAATTGCTTTTCTCTTCAAGCGAACATCCAGCTGATCTCTGCGAATATAAGTATTCCCGAAAATCAAATTCTTATCTTCACGTTGGGTTTCACCAGTGAGGAATTCCACACCATCGGAGTGAAAAGCGAAGAGGGGTGTGCCCTCAACAATATGTAGCGGAGCAACACTCGAAGGTAGTGCTGCCACACCAAAATGTAGTTGATCCTCACCACGTAGTAGTGCCGCAGCACGAAAATAGTGTGCTGCTGGATGAGCGAGCAATAACCTCAACAAAATGTAGCGGAGCAACACCCGAGGGTAGCGCTGCCACACCAAGATGTAGTTGCTCCTTACCACGTAGTAGTGCCGCAGCACGAAAATAGTGTGCTGCTGGATGAGCGAGCAATAACCTCAACAATATGTAGCGGAGCAACACTCGAAGGTAGTGCTGCCACACCAAAATGTAGTTGCTCCTCACAACTTAGTAGTGCCCCAGCACAAAGATGGGGTGGTGCAGCATAAGTAAATGGTGCCTCAACAATATGTAGCGGAGCAACACCCGAGGGTAGCGCTGCCACACCAAGATGTAGTTGCTCCTCACCACGTAGTAGTGCCGCAGCACGAGAATGCTGCGGTGCTGGACAAGTTAGTAGTGCCCGCAACAGCATATATCGGGGCAAAACCCGAGGGTAGCGCTGCTACACCAAAATGTAGTTGCTCCTCACCACTTAGTAGTGCCCCATCACAAAAATGGTGTGGTGCAGCTTAAATCTGAGGTGCACTCAACGATACATAGCGGAGCAACACCAGTGTCTCTTCACTGAAAATTTGCAGAGCTCCAGTAGCCGTGTCCCAGCACGAAAACGAACTAGTAAACTAACAAATGTACGTACTTGCATTTTATGTAAGTAAACATAGTACAGCAACAGTACTAGTAGTATAGTGGCACCATAAAGTAAATGTGTTCCAGCAGTTGGTAGGAAAATTTTCACACCCCAGAGCTGACGAGGCACAGTCGCTTTATTTATTAGACACCTTAATCATAAAGAGCGGAAGAGTTACTAACACTACAAGACAATGTCTATTCGTAAACTGTTTTAGTGACTATTTTGCTTGAAAATTAGCGTAACTTTCGAGAAATTGGATTAGGTCTCCACAAAGGTCGCAACTCCCCCTCGATATAAGACAATGAGTAGAGTCAAGGGGAATTTACATTTAAAAAATATACAAGGAAGGCTGGGAGTGTTTGTCGTTAGTGTGCGTAAAGGTTTCCATGTATCCCGAGAATTCCAAACTGGCTGCGTACGCGATGATCTCCGACTCGAATCGGATTCGGTCCGTCAGTGCAATTTTCCCGGCGAAAAATTCTGGATAATGGTAGCGTAGTTCTAGCTTTTCGAGTCCCACATCAAGTGGAAGTTCTTTTCATCGCAAGCGTAACCTAACCCTTTCTTGCTAGATCTGGGATGCAGTACGATACTTAGTTCGAGAATGGTGCGAAGACCTCGACGGGAATTCGAAATTCTTTCATTGGAAAACTAGCAAAATAAAGAAATGTAATAGAAAAGAGAGCGAAATGGACGATGTGGGAGTGTTAGGTATAAGCGAGACCACAATGCTCCACATTATATGCAAGAGAGATAGCACAAACGATGACTGTCTAGTGTCCACTGGTAATGGCGCGAATATTGATAGGTAATTCAAAGGCGCACCGCACTAATATGGTTGCTTCCGGAAAATTATCTGCGTGGTTAGTGCTGTTTTAGGGTATGCCAAGGGCTAGTGACCAACTGGGGCGGTATCCTTTGATAGCGTATTTGAGGATGAAGTGCTTGGACAATCTCAGGCTCAGAATCAGTTACAACATTCTGTTGCTTCAGCAAATTCATCTGTATTCTTCTGGAACTGCTAGTTCTTGTGCACAACGGACAACGAACAATTCTCTGGTAATTTTAGAAAGAAACGGCATTATAATAGTATTTACTTGCATGATGAACTCAGAAACATCTTAGGATTGTAGTTTTCTTGGTATTTTCGGTAGATCTGTGATATTCCACAAGTGAACTGCAATCTTAGCAGTAAATTATCTAGAAACGTCATACAGAATCCGAAGAAAGTCTCCAGAGTGATGCTAAGGTTTTTTATTACATTACTAATGAGGTAAAAATAAATCGAATAAATCAAATAGTACACCAGTGATCAAACTTGTCCCGCATTCTTCTTCGGCTTCTTCACTATGTGATCTTCGAGAGGCTTGTTCTTCGTCTCAGGTATTAAGACCTGAAAGGTGCATTTCTAGCAGTAATTATCGCGGAATTTCAAAAATTTATCCTATTGGGTAAAAAGCAATTGAGTCAGGGAAACGAAAATGAATGGTTTCGTTTAACATCTTTCTTGTCCGAGCAGTAATCATCAGAAATTAGAAGTAATCATCAGAAATCAGAAATAACGCTGCACTATTTATCTCTTAAGTTCTTCAGGATAACGACGATAAAAGTACATTGGTTAAATATAGAGAAAAACCGGATTGAGGCGCATGTTCCAATTTCAGGGATTTCAAGAGATTTTTCATTTTCGACTATGAAAAATGTTGTGGCGCAACCGCTACGCTACCGGCTCCTTCAGTTCTTTCTGCCTTTAAATGCTAACTCGTCCTCTTCTTGCACAGAAGTATTTTGTATAATTTGTAATTTGTTAGTGAACAGAGGACAAGTTGACATTGAAGGGCAGGAAGTGGCCTCTGGATGCACCAATCGTTCAGCGGCGGCTCCGCCTCAGTTTCCCTAAGGATGCACCATGGCCAGAAGATGCAATTAACAAGCGATCTGGTCCACGTGCGTAGCGGCTGCTCAATTCTGTCAGTGAACAAAATAAACTTACTTCAAAAAGCACCACGTCTAAAACTGCTACAACTATCAAAATCGTGTAAGGTAGGTAGTGCCAAATTTCCTCCTAAATGAAACGAATGAGAAAAATCATTAAAGAAAAAGGAAGAAAAGAATACTAGGAATTTCCTCTCACCCAGGAATAAACATGAGGTGCAATAACAATTCCTAACCGACTCCACAGTTGCACAAACGAATAGCATAATGTACGTATGGATGTAGGAAATAATTCATTACATGTAACTGAGTTGATGATCACAATCTGAATGTGAACGTCATAAAACAAGGCTCGAATGGATCGACCATTTTTCGGAGAGTGAAAACATACCTGCGATGCCATCGCACAAACTATTAAAATGCAACCTCGGACAATTTCTCCATAAGCTGCTCCATAGCCTATAAGGGCAGATTCTCAAGATTCTACACCATGCATTTAAATCAGCCTACCTGTATAAAGTATAGTTGCGGAAAGGATCAACGATCCGATGATGAGCAGTTGAGAGGCGACATGCGCCATTTTTCGCCCAAAACATACGAATTTGTAGTCGAGCAGACCAAACAACAAGTTACTCGAATATCTCAGGGATCCAACGAGAATCGAATTCAGATAGATAGAGCCAGATAGATTTCCGAGATTGAACATGTTCGCGTAGTTCACAATCATCGATGAAAAGCTGAATTGAGAAACTTATTGCGAAGTATAGATGTACCTTACCCCAACGACCGTCCACACCTTCACCGATACGATGAAAATTTAACTATGAGGTTAGGGAAACAAACATTACCTTTTTTGTTCATAAAAGAAGAGAGGTTTCAAATTTTGGTGATATTTCCCTCATAATCAACCCCGTTATTTCGCTGATGAGATGTTCGATTACCCAATGAAATATGAGCTCAGAGTAAACTAGCCGAAAGATTCAAAACCTTTGAAAAAGCAAACAGACGAGAAGTAAGGAGTTCTCAAACACTTAGTGTGTAAAACCAAGTGCGTAGTCTACAAGAATCGTTTCTGGGGTTTTCATGTGATAGTAATCACCACCAGCTGGTGAATACAATAGAATACGTAAGTGGACATTGCCTTCCCA
This sequence comes from Ancylostoma ceylanicum, assembly GCA_000688135.1. Lineage (NCBI taxonomy): Eukaryota > Metazoa > Nematoda > Chromadorea > Rhabditida > Ancylostomatidae > Ancylostoma > Ancylostoma ceylanicum. The sequence goes on from JARK01001567.1 coordinate 83,635, forward strand.
TGTGTGAAAAGCCACAAAAACGATTTTGAGGTGGGAGTGTATCTTTAGCTGCAGACATAGCCTATATAAACTTCGGTTTCACTACTTAACCGCAGCTAACAGGTCTCCAGTGTGTAGAGCGTTTTACCTGAAGTGGTGCAGACGGGAGCTGTGATTGGCCAGTTAGGTGGATTGACCATTCCTGCCACTATACCATGCCACCCCTTCCAGGTATAACGCTTCACACCCAGTTTCCATCGACGAGACCGCTTCAGTAGCGGAATGGAGTGCAGCAGCACAAGTGAGTCCGTGCCTCTATCAACGCACGGCAGGCATCACCAGAACGTAGTCTCGCCACGGCACAATGCTGCGGGGCCACACGAGCTAGCACGCTGCGATGAAGTGCGACAGCACAGATGACTCGCGCTTCTACCAATGCACGGCGGGGCATCACCAGAACGTAGTCTCGCCACGACACAATGTTGCGGGGCCACACGAGCTAGCACGCTGGAAAGAAGTGCGGCAGCACAGATGAGTCGTGCTTCTACCATTGCACGGCGGGGCATCACCAGAACGTAGTCTCACCACGACACAATGTTGCGGGGCCACACGAGCTAGTACGCTACAATGAAGTGCGGCAGCACAGATGAGTCGTGCTTCTACCATTGCACGGCGGGGCATCACCAGAACGTAGTCTCACCACGACACAATG
>JARK01001567.1:87749-136430 GCA_000688135.1 Ancylostoma ceylanicum
TGCACGGCGGGGCATCACCAGAACGTAGTCTCGCCACGACACAATGTTGCGGGGCCACACAAGCTAGCCCGCTGGAAAGAAGTGCGGCAGCACAGATGAGTCGCGCCTCTACCAACGCACGGCGGGGCATCACCAGAACGTAGTCGCACCACGACACAATGTTGCGGGGCCACACGAGCTAGTGCGCTGCAATGAAGTGCGGCAGCACAAATGAGTCGCGCCTCTACCAACGCACGGCGGGGCATCACCAGAACGTAGTCTCACCACGACACAATGTTGCGGGGCCACACGAGCTAGTACGCTACAATGAAGTGCGGCAGCACAGATGAGTCGTGCTTCTACCATTGCACGGCGGGGCATCACCAGAACGTAGTCTCACCACGACACAATGTTGCAGGGCCACACGAGCTAGTACGCTACAATGAAGTGCGGCAGCACAAATGAGTCGCGCCTCTACCAACGCACGGCGAGGCATCACCAGAACGTAGTCGCACCACGGCACAGTGGTGCGGGGCCACACGAGCTAGTACGCTGGAATGAAGTGCTGCAGCAGAGGATGAGTCGCGCTTCTACCAATGCACGGCGGGGCATCACCAGAAAGTAACGCCACCATGGTGGAAATTTCTCATATATAGCAGAAGAAAATTTCCTTATTGCTGCTTTTCCGGAAAACGGAAAGTTTGGGATGATCTCTTTATTATTAAACGCACTGTAGTGCCCCAGCAACCAAAGATTAATATGCTTGAAAACATTGCGGATTTAGAAGAATAAAGTGCTCGTTCTGCTACCAGAGCGATAATGCGAGTTACGCACAAATTTTTTGAGTAAGGAGAGAACGAAATAGTTATATAACAATTTTGCTCAATAACTTTTAATTGGCTGAATTATCTTGGTTGCTTCTTCGGAAAAGTGCTGAATATTCGTCTTGTTTTTCACTCTATTTATTTAGTTCAACTCACACTTCAAGAACTATGTACGTATTGTGTGAAATTGTGTAACTCACAAACTAAACGCAATGATGCATAGCGGCAGCGCAAGATGTGCTTTCCTGAAGACGTGCCAGTATGTATGACTCTTCCTCCCCATCATTTCGAATTGCTGAAACACTTCGATGCTTTACAATCTTCACAGCGACGTTGAGCATTTGTTCTACAAGTTTAAAAAAACACCTACGTCATGCTCTAGCTGCAGGATTTTGTCAAGATTTCTCTCGTCGATTTTAGCCTTGTCACCATCAATGTGCGCAATGTCAAGAATCACTCGTCGTGCCTCGCGAATTTTGCCTCTGTGAACAAGCCATCGTGGACTTTCGTGGAGGTAGCTGGAAAAGGATATGCTCGCAACGATGTGCTTCGATTCCGTTTTGTTTTTGCACCAGGAGAAGACCGCGTGGTTAATTAAGGACATATTTCAAGAATAGCTCACAACATCAGTGCAACAGCGGGAATGTGAAGAGCTGAGATCACCAGCGCCAATGTCCTCCAGTGTTGGAAAAAGTATGCGATTATGCCGAGGATTATCACATTTGGAGAGTACGAAATTGCAGTGTTGATCCACATTCTTGACTTTTTTGGGATATTTTCCAGCAGATAAACAACCACCACTCTGAAATCCACTGTTAATGAGTGGGATTAATTTTATTCTTATTGTTGTTAATGATGTTGTGTTGGTGGAGCAGGTGGAACTGCATAATTTATTACCAACGCGTGCAAAACAAATAAATAAAGTGATTGTCAATCGCTTGGAACCTATTCGTTTGAGAGGTGAGGGTAGAAATTAAGGCAACTCACGTTGAATGACCTCCAGTGAAAATGCCGAGCACAAAACGAATCGCTGTGAACTGTATGAGATCAGTGACGAAGTAGGTGGCTAAGCTGAGTATACCGGTCATTGCGAGGCAGATTACAAGTGGCTGCAAATTTGAGATTTCTTAAATGAGAGTCAGCAAACTGGTAAGAATGTCATGACACCTTTTTCCTCCCAAAGGACGAGCTGATTTGGCCGGAGGACAGAGATCCAATCATTACGCCGAGCATTTGGAGAGAGGTACTACGCCGTTCGAGATACCTGTTTTCGCAGTGAATGTCCCACTGAAACACTAGGATTATATAGGAGAACATTTGAACCAGGTCCTGAAATTTGTTATGTACTTAGGAAATATCCTCCCTGGTATTCTCAAAACATTTTTTTCAAACTTTTTAGTTACTTGATATTTTTTCTTAGAAAATAAAAAATAGCTGCATCTTCGAGAATTATCCATGAAAATTTTCTGACAATTTAAAAAGTCAAAGAACACTTCAATCCTTATCAGCTCAGCTGCCTTATCAGCCAATGAGTAACGATCACATGGTTCACCACAACGCAATACGGTAACGATATCTGAGAAAGATGAGGGGAAAGAGTGAAAGATGACTTACTTCTTCATTTATGGAGTAGAACTGACTTTCCAGCTGTAAAGGAGCTTCCTCACACGAGTGAATATTAGCGCAGGCCTCTTCCATAGTAGTGAAAGTGATATTTCCACATCCTCGTATTGATGGTGACGCACCTGCAATGGAAGCTCACCTTCGGGATGTCTTTTGGACCTATGACCATTTTCCATGTTGGTTTCCGGCAACCTTACGTGCCCCGCAGGTGTTTGTCTTTCAGTTGGCTTTTGTTCTTCTCAACTTAGCGGAAAATAGATAAGGAGGGATTAGAGTTGACACGCACCTGCATAAACCATGTACATTGTGTTGGAAAGTTGCGAGAGGAATGCCAATTCTGTTAGAAGACACACAAGGAATGTGTACCTCCCCAGAACCACGATGTCATCGAGATGATGAGGTGTGAGAGGCTTCTTCACTTCCTTAGCACCTCCCATTCAAACTAGAAGTAAAAAAAGTCGGAATAAAATCCACATATTCGTTAATGAGATTTTCACGTTTTTTAATGTTATATGGCAAAGAGCAACAAAGAACGAGGATTGGGAAGTGCAGAACAGTTGTGTTGATGGAGAAAATTGAGAAAAACACACGGGATCTGTCGCTTTTTGTAACGGCCAATGTACGATTGAAGACTCAGCTGTTCACTAAGTGCAGAGAATACTCTGCTCGATAAAAACTGCTAGTTTTCTATGAGTTCTTGTCTCTTTTTACATTCTTTCGGATTTTAGGACGACGTGATGGATGATTGGGTAACAGCTCATTCGCTCATTCGTTCTTGCTCATTTTCTTCGTCAACTCCCGCAGTTCAAATACTTTTTCTATGCACCTCCTCATCTGTGTTAAGAAGTTGGTAACTTCGGGATTGACAATGCTCTAGCTTTCTGGAAACTTCTCATAAAATACAAGAGCAGCTACAGTTTGACAGGCCGCAAAGATGAGAGTAGTTCATGATTGATACTGAATATTGCATAGAAAGCATAACCGTTTATAGTTAGCGACAAGACCCACAGATTGCTATTGTCTCCATCGAGAAATTAAAAAAAAAACGACAGAGATCGTAAAGAAGCAGAGCAATAAATCAAACGATAGCGGTGTTTTAGAGCCAAGAATAGTCGTCGAATATGCGGGACTGATAACGCCGGAGCAGACGACTATCAGTTCGCGGACATTCTCCGAGAAACAAGTGCTGCTCAATGCTCTTGTGTCAGACGAGCGCGTCCTCTCACTTGACTTGACCTACTTGCGTTATGATTGCGTCGTCGTAGCCGTACTACTGCTGCTGGAACGTTTTGCTCTTGGCTAAGTTGTTGTTGGAGTGAAACAGCTGACTCGACTGAACTCCCATGGTTATCACAGAACAATGCGATTGGAGTTTTTAGTTCCTCTTCATGGGAAGAAAGTAAAAGATTGTATGGTTCCCGAAAACGCTTCATTTTTGTTATTCAAAAGCAAAGTAGACGACATGACAAAACCTAGCGGTAATAATCACAGCCAATAAATTGTCCTCAGGCAGTCGTTTGAGGTGACGAGACGTCCCCACGCCTACACGTTAGGTCAGAGAGTGCGAGGAGGCATTAACTGTTGAGAAAAGGTCAAGGGAGATAGAAAGTATCTACTGCATTCTGGTGTAATGTATTGGCAGCACCTGCTAGCACATGCTGCTGAAACCCCTCAACGAGAGGTGTTGCTGTAGTGGCTGCTTCAGTAGCACAGGTGCCTCCTCACAAGCAACGACGCGCGCCTCACAAGCAACGGCACATACCTCCAGTAGCAACGGCAGTGGTGCCGATGCAACAACGCGGGTGCCGTTGCGATCCATTGATGTTATGTTTGAAAATTTTAGCATCAATGACAACGTTTCCAGGCTGTTACTCGGGATACGCCCCAAATTCGGGGAAAAGCTTCATTTTCGTGGAAAGTTCTACAGAATTCAACGCCCTTCTACACAGCTCATCCATGAAAGAACATGTTTTTGTCTATTCACAGTCTAGCACACATTTTGAAGTGCACTTCTGCAAACTGGCAGGCCTCACACCCTCATAACTCTGTCTAACAACGAAAAATGCAGTGGATAAAAGCGATTTTTCTGCTACAAGCAGTGAAATTGATCCATACATCATGTACTCTTCAGCATGAGAGCTCATTCTTGGATCTACAAGGAGAAGTACGTGTGCTACAGATATGGCAGCAACATATACATATACATACAGTATTTACTGCATTCTCGGGTACTGGATTGACAGCACCTCCTGACATATGTCTCTGAGACCCTCGATCTTCCTCAGCAGCGGGTGTTGCTGTAGTGGCTTCTTCAATAACACAAGCGTATAGGCATCCCCTCACAAGCAACGGCGCGTGCCTCACAAGCAACAGCGCACGCCTCACAAGCAACGGCGCACGCCTCACAAGCAACGGCGCACGCCTCACAAGCAACGGCGCACGCCGCACAAGCAACGGCGCACGCCTCACAAGCAACGGCGCACGCCGCACAAGCAACAACTCGCACTACGTTCAGTCGCAACGACAATAGTGCCAACGCAACACCACAAGTGCCGTTGCGGTCCCTATGTACTGCATAGATCGTCGCCTCATGTGCCATTCACTAATCACGTGATCCAGAAATGCTGGAGGTAAATATTACCTCAACTTTAGTTCGAATATTTCAGGTGCGTAGCCATAGGATGACTATGAAGAAAAATCATTGGAAATTCGGACGTAAACTAATGACGGTATGACTTAGGTGACAAACAACAACGAATTTAAGCGAGAGTGATGTAATTTAGCAAAGAATTGTGACGTCTTAAACAATTTCAGACATGACATTTCCAGTAAGATATATTTGGTTACAAACTCAGAAGGAGAGATAGCAGGGCACCTTCAAAGAAGGCTTCCTGTTGCTTTGAAATTTTCAATGCATAATACAAAGGGCTGTAGAGTTCAATAGATCCATTAAGTAAGTGTAATATATAAGATAAAGTGCAACATCCGGCTCAATTTACAGGCCGCTCACATTCCAGTGTGTATATGTCTGATAGTTCATTAGATTTTTGGTCTTCATCTTCAGAATAAAAAAAAAAAACAGGAGCGATTTCTACAGGTGAAATTAAGAAGGATCATATAAATAGTGTGTGCAAGGAGACGTGCTCCAATATTCAATTGTTGTTGCCAGTGCATAATTTCGATTGAAATTCTTCAGATAAGCCATTGCAGCAATCAATTATCAGTTTCGAAGCTCACTATCACCCCAGGGAAGGGCATCGCAGGAGCCCGCTGGCTGCCGAAAGTTCACAAAGTGCAACTGTGCTCCATCAGTCACGGGAAACAGTTCCACACGTGAAAACAAAGAACAGTGGCGATCTTTCCCTTCAGTCAGCTGAGAGCGCTGTACTTTTCAAAGTAGCCCTGTGATAATGGATCAGATTTTACACCTGCGAACTACTGACAAGTGACAAATTCCGATGTGGGTGGATGAACAGCTGTAGCACCTTCAGCATGGTGGTGCCAGTGCAGGCATGCGGGCCAGACGAGGAACCACACGTATTGGAAGTATGTTTGACCTTTGAACATTTCATGCGTGTGCTATGGAGTAGGCATTAGTCACAGTTAATTGTGCTTGTCTTCATCAAATTAAAAAATGTTATATAGAAATGGAGCTGGGTAAATAATAGAGACTGGTACAGTTGATTTTCTATGGTGTTTGGCGAGGCATTTAAATCCTGAAATAGCAAAAAGAAGGTCAACAAGGTGATAGGACATCTTCAGCGCAACGAGTGGCTCTTTAGTTTAGAGTAAATTGTTATTTAAACTAGTAGTTACCACTCACGAATTACACAAAGCTACGACGCATTTGCCTGGGAAGTATAGCACAGTATTACACTCGAGATCAAAGGAACAATGTGAATTGCAGCAGTGAGAAAATTTTCACACGAATTTGCTGGATAACCTAGGGAAGAGAGACATTTTTAATTTAAAAAAAGAAAAAAAAACAAATATGTCGATAACTATGTATATATGACGTGTAGGGCGATAGTGGCGACGAGACGACGATGGATGCTAAGGTGAGAATTTTCTATTTCAATTGCGTTTTTTACCAGAATTTCTCTCAATTTTCAAACGGAAAAGTGTTTTTCTGTAGCGCTTAGCCGCATTCTCAAGGAACGCAGTAAAACAACCAGGATTGATTGAATTTCATCTTGTATAGGTATTAATTCACGAGGAAAATACGCTTGTGATAGCTACAACTATCCATAAAAACCAATAACTTGGATTCCCTGCACTATAAGATATTAATGAGAGTTCCACTTTGTGCACAGGCCCACGCATTGAGTACATTCAAGGTCCTGTGCACTTTTTTATTTTCACACAGACACTTTATATCAGCTAAATAGGAAGACAATCAAAATAAATTATTTTCTTGCACTACGTATGAAAACTGCAAGGCAAATATATTAGTTGCAGCATGTTTATTTCTGACAGGTAAACATGAGTCATTCATACGAATCATAGTCGTCTTCATTTATGAACAAGCCAATTATGCAGGATATTTCTGGAAAAGCTAGGCGATCACAAAGCTAGAATTGAGCTCATGCCAGAGCAACAAAATGTTGAAGTTCATCATGAATAGTTTATAGCTATTGAGAAGAGCCAGCTGATGTATTGAGTAAAATCTTTGAAATAATACTTCCCGTACATTTAATGAAAAGCGCTTGATATCACATCAGAGAAAAAAGAGATCATATTTACAAGTGTGAAACCCAATGACTCTAGGCTACATACCTCACAGAGGCAATGGAAAAAGGAGTGATCTGACAACAACTTCAGCAAAATCACTGCCCAAATGAACAAATAAGACAAAATGTACAGAGATCGAACGTTTAAAAATCCTGTAGAAGGAAGTAGTGGGAGTGCGACGAAATGGTGCGTCGCCGGACGGCTGCACTTAGACGTTGGCCATCAATGACCGAAAACGGCTATGTCTACGTTCCGGAAGGAGTTCCTCCTCTTGAATGTCTGTCAGCCAGACTTCATGGGTGCTGTTGTCGCAGTTCTCCTGAAAAGGTCATCGAAATCTCTTGCAGAAGGGCTTAATGACAATATTAAGATGATTTTTTTTGCCAGCGGCTCATTTCCTGTTATGATAGAGGAGGCGATAGCGTGGGAAATTAAGAAGAAAGAGGTAATAAATAAAGTAATCAGAGGGTATAAGCTAGTCTGGAGGTAGCAAAAGGTAACAAACTCACCATTTTGTTATCCATAGCTAATCGAAAAGCCATATCCACGAGAATTTTCCTGCGATTCTGGAGAAGAAAGGCAAGCTCATCCTTTGCTCGTTTTGAGCGACCGGCCATCCAATCCTAGAAGAAATTAAGTGTGGATTCAGAAAAAAAATACAATACTGCGAGAAAGAACAAAAACTACATTAACAGATATTCCAGTGAAGAATGTAGAAGATAGTGTGATCCTCTAAAACCAACCAGGTTGTTCATTCCTGTGAGATTACTCCGTAAGCTGTTGGATACCACCACAAAGCTCCACTTATCCAACTGATTTTGGCGGACCTGAAACTACTAGTTCCAATAGGCCTGGTCTGAAAACTACGGAAATACCTTTCCAGGAGTATCATTCTATGACCCACCTCAGTGGGAATCGTCCGTACTCGGCAACGAAATAAGGCCCGTCCGACCGCTTTCCTTATCCGAGCATCTGAGACACAGTAGATTGGCAGACGCATCAGACAGCCAAAGACCGTGAGCTAAAAGGACTTCATATTAAGTACACTGAGACTTTCTGCAAACGCAGATATGACATCATCGCTGCACAGTTAGATACAGAGAACAGCCACACTTCCTGGATGTGGAAGACGAGTTTTTAGTTTGATAATGAAAGGACATTTTCAGTGTTCGACCAACTCACCAGTGACGCAATATCTGAGACGACCAGGTAACCGTAGTAATATTTGATGATTTCACTCGGAGCCAGGTATTCCCAGAATCCAAGGAGTATCGAGACGAAATTGGACAACAGGTAGCAGCCAACCACAAGCACTAGTGTCTTCGTTGCAGTGCGAACGCCTCGCTTCTCGCGGTAGTAGTGCCGTATCGACCTGAATCCATATTTCCTCTGTTCAGGTTGGTGTTGGAATACTGCTGTTGTTGTTCTTATGAATCCAAGCACGAGAAATAACTCACGATGATGTCAGGCTTCCCCTCATTGATCGCTTTTTCATCGACTGCTGCTGAGTTTGCTTCTGCTTCTGCCGAAGCAGAAGTACTATTCGATAGTTGCAGTAGATGAGGATGAAAAACGGCACAATCACTGTCGATATCTTCCGACCCCAGTAGCGAACTGCTGCGAAACTTCCCAAATAATTGGCGAGCACTGGCACGTACCTACAACAAATGAAATATTCAAAATGACACAGGGTATGAATACATGGGTATGGATACACAGAATTATATGTGCTAGAATAGACTCCAAGTACGACTGTCATTATATTATTATTGTCATTATTATTGTATTATTATTATATTATTGTCATTATATCACTGTGCTAGAATATTCCAGACGTGAATAAAAGCTAGGGACAATTCGAGCCCCTGGTTTGCCTACAAACACTTCTTCTCTTGGTGCAATAGTATCTACATGTGTAGTTCTAGATTCCCTGTACGTAGGCCACCTTGGAATTCTTGCCTACATCAGTCTAGCATTTTTTCCCCTGCAATGTGCACTATTCCATGTGCATAAAATGCGACGCGATAAAAGATAAAATGCGTATTTTAACGTCAAATGAAGCTGCGTTGGGTAAAGGCTGGATTGGCGACTCTGTACAGTTAGCATGTTATGTACGTACACACTGTAAGATGAACGACATTCAGTAGGAATAAGAACAAACCTTTCCAGCTCGTCGCAATACGGTAGGTACTCGATCTCGGTTTCAAAGAGTACGGTGCCTTTGAGCACTATCGCAAGCAAGGTGATCGTCATAATCTTGCCGACTTTTCTTCTGACCAGAAATACGAGCACAGTCTTCTGAAAGAGATTTGTTGCGGGTGAAGTCTTGTTTCTTTCGTCAGAGCAAAAAGTGACTAAAGTCTTACAAAATGAAATGCATGTAGAGGATAAGAATAACTCTGCAGAATTTCGGACTGTTTAGGGTTCATATATAGGGCATTCAGAAAGGAGTCGGACCTGGTGCATTCACTGACTGAAGGTAGGCTGCGCGGTTGTGCACTATTAAGCATGCTTGATATTGATTGAAAATGGCCGCGTATCAGTCTATGATCCTTCCACCGACACCGACTCCCGGTTGAATAGACTGTAACTGCCACTGCCTTCCCAAAGCTGTAGCAAGGCTAAGGAGACAACAATCACTGATAATCTTATGGAGCCAAGGCCAAAGCGGAACTGCACCACAACCCTTAGTACTCACTCCAAGCCGCGACAGAGCAACTTTCAATGATTTTTAGGTCACGTGCAACGGCGCAGCAACTTCCTGGGCTCTCATCGAAGTTGCTTTATATTACAATGACATAAGAATTCAGCATTTCAACATGACCTCGTTGAAGTTGTGCCAGGGAGCAACAGCGCAGCAACTCGTAGAGATCTCAACGAAGTAGCGGTAGACTACAGCGACACAGAAATTCAGGAGCTCAAATGCAGGGAACCAACTCGTTTCATATGTTGGAGATAGCAACATATCCTGAACCTTCTCGTCATGACAATCCCAGTAAGGTAAACTAACAGGCCCAAAAGCGACGAAAGCATCGTTCTCGAAGGAGTCGAAGTGACTAAAATTTGGAGCCGGGAGGTGGATCATTCCAAGCTGTGCTGGCTGCCCGCCATGGCTGCAACGTTGGCAAACGAGTCTTGGCGTGTCCGATCGATCAACGGCTTTATACGTCAATTCAGGTCAGCAAACTGTTACAGGCCTCCTGGAAAACGAGTCTCAAGACCATTTTGAGACAATTTGTGTATACCGCTGGAATCGGCGTGTCGAGTAGATGCTGAATCTGCTATTACCTGAACCACTAAAATGAGGTGGGCCTCTGCCTTTGACGTGACTTAGTTGAAGTTGTGCTAAGAAGCAACAGCGCAGCAACTTCTAATGGTCTGATTGACGCTCTGGAGAACCGTAAAGGTACAGAAACTTGTACTATCCAGAACTGCAGTGCAATGCTACAGAAACGCGATCCAAGGAGAAAAAAAAGAAGAAAGATAAAGGAGAAGGTAAAGAAAGCGGTCTCATCCTTTCGCCAGCAATTTTGAGGAAGGATGCGGAATGGGAGTTCACTGCCTCATGAATTGGTAGTTGGAGGTAGATGCTCAGCAGTATTAGATTTTGTACAATCCGAATTTACAATTGTTAGCTGAAGTGGGTAGAAACGGGTGATAAACGTTTCATAAGGTTGAGTTAATCGAGAACAATGGAGCTACGTAGGAATATGTAGTTATGTGGTCCATAACAGGAATTGATGCTTAACGCTCTATCAAACACGAATTTTAAGGCAATTCTCTCATTACGGAAGTAGAGGAAGTTTGATACAGTAAGAATGCCTTGTTGGCTCAACTATGATCCATCCGCATGATCATAAACTGCCTTTTATGAATGTATGCAGGTCAGCCGATCACCAGGGAATCGGTGCTGTACTTATCAAACGCGTCTGTTCCACATATCGCCCTCCTCCCGATCATTTCTGAGGGCCTTGTTAGCATCTCGCGCAGTAAGAAGCGTATCCAAAATATGTACAAAGAGTGACAAAAATTGGCCAGCTACAATAGTATGATCTCCTCAAGGGCGAAGTTCGGCTTAAATACAACGCGACAAAATATTCGAATTCAGGTTGTAATACAACTTCCGAGTATTTTCAAAAGTGAATCTCACAGTCGCGCATTGAACCAGATACATTATAAATCATTACCCATGTTATCTAAAATTTAACACTAATTTCCAGTCCCAGACGTTCACAGTTCCCCATTCATGAATGATGCTTCTGAGCATTATTCCGACACAGTATCATCCTTTTCTTCCCAGTTTTCTCAGAACTGAAGTAGTGGAGCAGACCGTGGATCGCTTAAAGTGATGAGAAACACGAAATCCTGTTACGCGTCATCATTATGGGATCAGCTGTTGCACTGTAAACCCAATATAATTCGTGTAATCGGATATCATGCCCATTATCTTGATTTGAGGAGGATTTTTGTTCGCAGAAACGAAGTATAGGATTCGTTATAATGCACTTGTTAGAAAAAACCTTGACGTACGTAAGAACTGTGCACTCTTGTGTGTAGAAATGAGGAAGCATGGAATGCAAACCTGTTTCCCTTCCGGAGAGTTGGCAAAAAGTCGTTCAATGCTGGCAACCACAAGGAGAAAATTGCATATGCAGACGCAAACATGCTGAAATGAATTTTGCTTTACAGCAATTTTCTGGAGAAATTCTACTTTTAGTTAGAAAGCACACCATGTGTCCTGGTGGGGTGTTTTCTTGAAAATCCCAACTTTTCCAGAAATTTCACGCTACTGGTCTATTAACAGGCTATTATTCTAATAAGTAAGAGAAATCATTTTCTATAGTATTGACCATTTCATGCATTCATGGGCTACTTAACTGAAATTAATGGCAGTCAATTCGCAGAGAGCAAAAAAGCAGTTTATTAGGTCCACAGTTCTATGGGCACAAAGTGAGCGGAATTGTTCACTATTTCCCAAAAACAAAAGCTGTTGACAAGCACTTCAAGTCTGTCTAAGGGGCTCACTGTATTTATCCCAGGGATATGTATGGAGTGTCTTGTTGTGGACGACGGAGAGAAGATCATCTGATACTCAGTCTGTCAGCCAGCCACGAATTAGCTGGGTTTCAATATGGTGGACCCCACAATCACCTCCCCTCCCCTTCTCCCCCCGCAGGTGATGGAAATTTATTTTTTCGTCGTTTCTTTGTGGGCGAATTGTACATTGTCATTGTCTACATGCTTACAGAGAGCGAACAATACATATACTCACACCCACAGAAGTTCCCCTGTAGGGTACAGTATCTTACAAATTTTTTTCGACCAAGTGGGACTGTCGATGAAAGGCTTCGGTCCTGTGCAAAAATACAAATACTACCATGAAAATGTTTTTTTAACGATTTTTGAGAAGTATGGAAGAACGACTCACCTGGACACAGTGCACGAATCGCACATAGTGTATCCACTGTTCGATCATTGGCCGGATACTGTATCGATACGCGATGACATGTGCCGGCAATAGTAACACGTAGCACACAGAGGTTATGACGTCAAATAAGGCCAGCAAAACGGGATTGGCGTAATTCTGGCGGCGTAGTCGCTTCGATGTGGAGAAGACGTAGAAGAGGAGCACGTTGAATATCACTGATATCTGAAAGGGAACCCGGAAAATTCAAGAATTTTCTAGAAAGAATTACTGAGAAAAATAGCAAATAGAGAAAAGGACTTACAGAAGCGACAACGTTCCCTATGACGCCATCAATCAGAAATCGGAGTCCATCAGCATTCTTCGTCATTCTGAGCCCACAACTCCTCGTGAAGGAGTCGTTGGCGCGGAAGAGCTGCATGCGATAGCTGCTCCTGTTATGGATAGGAGTTCAGTGGAAAATCTGAAGATTGCCGGGGAAATTGGAATATATATTCATTTACTGTACATATGTATTATACAATGCCGATTTGAATCAATTGGGGCTCGTTTATGGGAAAAGCAGAGCGAAAAGCGAGACGAGAAAATCAAAACACGAAAAAAAAAAACCAGGAGCGTCATGAAATTGATGAGATGATGCAGTCATGAGGTTTGCGAGGATCATGCCATAAGAACGGAAATTAGAGATGACGTTTTCACGTTGGCGGAATTGACCGGTGTCAGAGTACATATGTTATTTTAAACGTTGACCATCCTGTGTTCAGGTCAGAATTCCAGGTGAAAAATCGTCGAGCCTAATTGTAGTTGTAAGTAGGAATACATTAACTGAGTAGAAATTCTCTCCTGAGAGGGCAAATTTGCCTTTACGACTACTTGCATTATCAAGTTGGTATCGCACTTCTTGCAAGTGCGAGTCATTTGAAAGTCAAAAACGTTTGACGAGTGTTTGAAGAACAATGAACAACCAGCAAGTGGTAAAATATCAGAAGAAATATCACCTTAATTGACTTTTAAAAGTATTGAAAACATCTGCGGTGACGTTGGGTTATAGGACCAGGACAGAGAATGTCGGAGCAAGGAAAGTGAGAAACCATTAGACCTGCAAGTGATTGGTCTTCTCAAGCAGCCCAATAACATAGTATTTTTAAACTCCTATCAAAATGCTTCCAGGAAAATTCCATGGACCAACTTCGTATGTATTGAATATCGAGGTTGGAACAAATTAAATTATTCGTGGGAGCGCCTGAAACACAAACTTTGCGTCATAAATACTTTGAGAAAAAAAAATTGACTCTAAGCATGCATACTTATACGTTAGCTGCTCAACGACCAACATTTATATTCTATTCTGAAGAGGTTCAGCAGACTACATACTATGGTCGTCAGAATTTTTCGCATAAAGTTAGCTTATTTCGTTTCTGCGGGCGCGTGTGGCGCAGTGGTAAGAGGTTCGCTGCGCACGCACACGGTCGCTGGTTCGATCGCGCCCATGGCCAAACAAGCCACCCATCTCACCGGGGTCGATAAATTGGTACCAGAGTAATCTGGGAGGGTGAAGCATGACTTGGTTCATCGGATGCCTCCCGCAAGTCACTGTATAGGGCACATACGCATTCAACGCCTCTACGATGTTCAGATGAAGTCGAATGCGTGGCGCATCCCTGATGACGGGATTGATCAACGCCGACCACTTTATTCCTTATCCTTTATTTGCGTTTCTGAATTATCTCGGCAAAAGGTTGAGTTCATTTTGAACAATGCAAAGATCAAAATTGCCAGTAGCTTGTGGCAGGTGATCCACCTTCTTTAAGAAAAAAAAACATGTAATAGAAATAAGGCATAGCGAAGGCTAGGAACCCATGAACACAATTCAATTGAGCGCTATTTAAAATGCACTCAACAAGTGAACGGAAGAGGAAGCAAGTGATCATATATTATTTAGCTGAGGATGTCTGGAATCCATGGAGACCTAGGAGAACTCTCACTAATACCCCATATAGAAAATGACGTGCTGGTAGCTCAGCAGAGAGGGATTCTCCGGAATGTTCGAAAGAATCTCGAGAAAATTAATTTGAGACTGTAAATAAGCTCACACTTCTGAACTGGCATGAAAGCAGAATCCAAAGGCACATATGCACATACACCTGGTTTGATTCCAGAAAATGTAGTAGAAATCATACGTGGGATGAAATCTGGGAGGTGTAAAGGGAGTTGTAAAAGCTACAATCCATATGTGATAAAAGGGCAATGATACAGCAATAAGAAAAGGATATACAGCTATCATTATAACAACTGTTATCAACCGATTATATTTTCTCGCTATTTGTATGGCTTGAGCTCCAAAGTTCAATATCAATACTCTCTAAAATTCAATCGCTCACAAGTTTGAAAATTACTGCGGTAAGGAGTAAAAACAAATACGCTACAAAAGTAGGCATGGACTTTCATTGTGCATCAGAGGAAAAATAACGAGAAATTATTATCTTTTGAGGAACTGGTCACGAGCAACAAAAATTAAGAAACAGCGAGAAATGGAATAACATCACGGCATTCGGATGTAAATCAAAACTCTACTCAAAGGCAATAATAACTTTTCAGGCTTCCTATAATTGGACATCCTGACGAAACAACTCTGAGCTTCTGATTCTTTGCAGTATAGAAAGCATCTGCAAAATTTACTTACCCAGGTGAAAGCAATCCAGCACAATATTTTTCTGAGCTGAGCAGCAATCGTCATTTCATCTTTGTAACGTGATAAAAAAGGAACTGAGGGCGTATACCTATCTTATTTTGTTCTTACAACGTTTTAATTTGTAATGGCCTTCTGGATCTATGAGGAAATTACTTTCTACGTGGATTATATACGTAACTCTATAGAAAGTTTTCCGAATTTTGTAGTCGGATTGGTTAGTTAAAGACCACAAAATCGAAAACAAGGGGTTATGCATACGATTACAAACTGTTAGGGCAAATGTTTGCCATCAAAGTTTCAGGATCAAAAATTAACTGGCTCATAAACGAGAAATTCTTCATAATGCACCATGTACCACTTGCCAAAACGTGAAATGAGAAATGGGAAACAAAGCGCTAATATTGTTTATGTCCTATGCCAAAACCTTGAAAGAAGTCCTAAGGCTATTTTTTGCCCCTTTCTGCTTATATTATGATTAAAAGGATGTTTATTTATGCATACTCATTTTTCAAACATACATATAAGCAGTCACTACATAACAAGTAATAGATATCCTACGAAGTCGTACACTAAATGCCTATGAGTGAGTACTGTCAAAGGTTGGATTGAAGAAATGTGACAACGAATGTTCTGCACCACGTAAAGTACTCGTAGGTCCTACAGAGCAAGTTTGGAAACTCTTCGTTGAGGGAACAGTCGCACTTCTTTCTTAGGCTCGAGTTACTAACAGATACTGAACCTTATAAGACATAGAATGGTGTCTATAGAACATCTATAAGCTCGTTTTTGGGACCCTAATCAGTTACACTCCAGCGAATATGATCACCAAAACAAACCTGTGCGCTTCCTAGCACTCATCAGATTTATATGAGAGAAAAGACAGAATATGTTGAAAAGCGAGAGAGCCATCTAATGCTCACCAGTTCCGCCTGCTTTCGCCAAAAAAAGGGCTTGGAAAAACAAGGTTACGTTCCGCGTCATGTCGTATGTACACATTTTTGTTCTTAGCAGCTCACGGGCATTTGTATTTCTGCAGCGATGACGTGAGCGTGCGATATGAGCTCGATGTGAGAAGTAATACAAAAAGGTAAGATACGCAAAAAATCATTCAGAATGCGGTTTTTGTGCATTCAGTGATGTAGCCCACCTGCGTATCAGATGTACAACTCGAGCGTGAGGCGGAGAGCTTTTTAATTCCAATTCCAAGTTCCAAGGATAGATGTTTCAGGGTTACCGCCTGTGGGAAGGGGGGGGGGTGTGATTTTTATGATGCTGCCTTCGTCAGGGTCGTCCGACGGTGTTGCAGCACTTCCTCGGCGTACGGCGTAGGTCGGCGTACGGCGTAGGTGTTGCAGCACTTCCTCATGCAACGGCAAAGGTGATGCGGCACTTCCTAGTGCAACAACGTAGGAGTTGTCGCGACGCCTACTACATGGCTTGTAGTTTAGCGCGTCCACTAGGAAGTGCGTACGAAATAAATCCAGGATCAGGACGTCGGATGTATAGTGTATCTTGATAGATTTAATTCAGGCAATTCCATCAGTATGAACGCGCCTATTTTGGAAAGATGTATGTGCGGAGAGAGGGCATCAATATTATTTGATTTCGCAAGTATATTATTTTTAGATTTGATACGCAATGGCTAAGAAAAGCATGAAATCAGAGGAAACAACCGCAGATGCATTGGAAAGGCAGCTATATTTCTCGGCAATGCAGAATACTGGAATTTCGAAAGCAGTTGAAGTCTCAATAATCACATCTTATTTGCAGATAACACGTCTACTTCAGAATCATGCGTTATTGAACACGCTTTTCCGGTGTTTTCAAGCCCTTAATTATGTCTGGAGAATGTTCAGAGATGCATGGAAAAGTGATACAGAAAAGCAATTAAAACACTGTACATAACTACTAATGGTTGTTGTTGAATTTTGGAGATCACCATTTTTCAAATTGATGGCGTGAACCGAATTTTCTTTTCTTAGGGGTGGAGATGATGTACCCTAGTGTGCACTCCACTTTACGCAAGCATCCTCAGAAGTTGCAATAGAAACCATGAGTTAACATAAGGTAGCGGCACCCGACAAGTATCACCTTTCTTTCCCTCGTTCCCTTCGCAATTCCCGCCTCAGGAACGCTAATGATCTGCAGGATTTCCATATCATAAAATTTCATTGAATGAGAAGTAATAAGCCGTGAACATCAAAGTTTTAATAGGTTCAGCAGAAGGAATGAAGGAACGGGATGGCCGGTTCTCGGAAAGGAGAAAAGGCCAGTGAGTGAGATGTAAGGCAATAGGAATGGACGAACTAAGGAGCTGCTACTGCTTATGGTGCTATTTCTAGCCCTGAAAACTGTAGTAGAGCCAAGAAATTACTTGAAGGTCGACTCAGCAGTGCAGCCACTAACTACAAAAAATTGAATGTAGTGGGACTAGGTGAGCAGAGGGAAATCGGCTTCTGAATTGAATATCAACAATGCCCACGAGATAATAAGCAGCCTCCTACCCAGATACATTTTTCGTCACGTGTTCTTTCGCAGAGGATTTCTCAGCCTTTTTGAGTGAAAAGTGGAATTTTTGTGAAAGGTCTACAGGACAACTCTCACTAATGCGTGCAGTCGACGAGCGTGCGTCCAGCTGATGAAGGGTAGTGCCACTCACAGCTCAAACGCAGGTAAGACGCACGCGTTCCCTGCTGCGGCGCGCTTTTCTTTCATTCAGGGAGCAAGTGGGCACCACGCTGATCGGTCGTCATGGAAAATCCTCCGCATGTGGATGCGTGCGTCTGACGCGCGACAGCGGTATGCGCTTAAGTATAAAATGCTCTTATTCGGGGTATAGCAATGATAGCAGCGATGAGTGGCCATTTCTTAAGCGCACATGCTCTCCGCTAGGTCTATTTACTCGAATTTTCAGGTGCTGCATGCAAAACACTCAATCGCAGTATGAATAGCATATCATGTGTTTTGAAGAAGGCATTTTAACGTTGAACGCTCGACACGGAAGTACAAATACATCATGAAATGCTCGTACACCGGAGGAAAAGCCCTCAGGAATGCCATAGGATGCATGCATGAGCCATTGCCGAATTAGGATGGTTATTGCTCGGGGCAAGCGGAATGTGAAGTGAAAATGTCATACATATAGAAGTAGCCACTTTATGGCGACATCTTTCATATGCATTTTCATCCATGCCTTGCCGTTTAAGTGGATTAAATGGAAGAAAAAAGGCATTAAATAATTGGAAGTGGTAAGGAATGTCAGTACAGAAGCATAGAAGGGGAAGGACATGGGCACTGGTTTTATTTTCAAGCGCTCTACAAATTTTGTACTACGACGGCGCATGACTACGACTACATAGAATTCTACTTTCTGGGTTCTTAATGAAATCCAGGCAACAGCAAGAAATGCTCATTCATTCCATCCATTCATCCATTTAAATGTACTCAGTTGTGCTCCTAAATGCAAAAAAGACAACAAAACGTTAACAGTGAATAGAAATCAAAATTCTAGCACTGCATTCCATTGAATGACTATCGTTTGAACTACGATATTACTCATGCTGGATCATGTGGCGAAAGGTACCCTACTGAGGGGTTTACCCCATAAATTCAGCTTGCTAGGCAGCCGTTCTTCTTCCCATAAGTAATGGATACAGTTCCGGGTTATCGTGACCATGTCTCGAAATCTGGTCTAGCTAGCCATAGTAACCCGTGGAATAATGTTCTTCTCAAAGCAGAAGGGCACCACGGTCCATAAAAGGCCATTTTCTGGAAAGATTCAACGAAGTCTATTGTCTTTGAGAGTTCAACGTTTGTCAATGAAAAATGAAAGAACAACCAAAGCCAGAAACCAAAGAAATTGAGGATGATACTTTTAAAAGAGAAAATGCAGTGAAGGGCCTGATAGAGTAATGTTTAAAGAGTATATATCTATGTAAATTAGCACTCTAACGGGAGCAGCGCATATAGTATAGCGGTCAATAGATGTGGAGTATAGAAAGGCGGCATAATATACTCGTTTGCGGAGTAATTTGAGTATAAAAGAAAAAAGCGCCAGAATTGGCCAATCGGCTCGAATGCCTGGGAAAACGAATAGATTTCAAGCAGGTGGCCGGTGTGTTCTCGGATTACGTAAAAGCTAATCAATTCTAGTATTCACCTCTTCGCTCATTCCCTCCCAACTGTGTTTGTATTCAAAGAATAGACGTCAAGGGGGTTAGCATGAAACGGGAGAGGAATTTCCTCTTTACATGGAGAAGAATCCAGAGTGAGTATGGGAAAATAATCCGTAGAATCTCCAGAACTAAGTGATTAGAGACCCTGAGTCACGCCCCATGACAGCTTAGCCGCTTCTACGGCACCGAACAATGTAGTCAATTTCTGAGAAATGTTTCCAAGTACCGTAGCCCTGCTTCTTAATATTCAGCATGCTGAAACATCCTAGCAATGAAAAGATTTGCATGTACATATTTAAGCCATTTGCTAAGGCATTCCTTACACGATTAGGTTTTAAATCAAAAACAGGATGGATTCTCTTCCATGCCCATGTTGACGGAGCCTGAAGGGTTCTAAATCAAGGTAGACCTCCCACATGGTGGGAAAGCCAATTGGGCAGAATAGGGGGGAAAAGAGCTACAGTAATGTCTCCTCATTGTACTTATAAGTTTCTCTCTGCAATTAATTGCGTAGAATCAAGGCGAAGTACTCCCTCGCCTCTTTGATATTGTCGGTTTGCTGCTACACAGTGCGTTTCATAATAGGGACACCCCATTTTTTGACCGTAGCGATGTTCGTCGTAATCCAATCGATCTAATTTCTGCTCCAGTCGATTCGGCGCGCCAAATTACTACCGGAAGCTTACTTCCAGCTAATATTTTGGATTCAAGAAATTTTTGTGGAAGAAAAAACGAAAAGAACCTTGTTTCAAAATTATAGGAACACCTTGAGATTTCATATTTCATCACCATCTCGATCGCAAAAACTCGAAGAACTGCTCGAAGAATTCGAAGAGGCAATAATGAAGGTGTGGAACAAACTAGTGCCGAGCCTCATCGAGGACCTCTATTCCAGTATGTCAGACAGGATTTTCGAGATCGCTCTGAAACAATGAAGAGCCTCAAAAAATTAGGACACGTTTTGTTATATCTTCCTGAATGAAGTGATTGAGGATAGCAAAGTGTCCCTATAATTTTGAAACGCGGTTTTTTCGATTTTCTACTATAAAAAATCTATATATTGAAAATGTCAGCCGAAAGTGAGTTTCCAGAGGTTAATCGGATCACGATGAACCTCGCTACGATAAAAAAATGGGCTGTCTTTATGATTATGAAATGCACTGTAATTTTAATTTACGTTCAACTGGATAAGGCTACAATTGAAGAGTGGAGATAGCACAACAACCAATATGTCATGTGTTTCTGGAACATAGCGTGTGTGTGGACCTTCTGAAAAATAACGAGTAAGTACGATTGTTAAGGCATTTGAATGCCCACCTATTTCAAACTTATTACTTCATGTATTCAAACAACGAAATAGTGATCATAAAGGAAAAAAGTCAGGGCAAAGGAGAATGTTCTAGATCAAATGGTCAGCGAATGGAACGCCACCAGACGTTTTCAAAAAAAAAGCTGCAGTTACATTGGAATATTCCATTAAACAAGTATTTCAACACTACAGGGGGCAATTCTGAAATTAAGCACTTTCAGTGCAATCGCTCGAGTGGGACATTAATATTTTATTGTTCCCCTTCAATTGAAAATGTTTATATGAAAAGTGAATGAAGGGCTGAAGTGTTAGGTGCTAAACTGGAAAATGGATTGAGTTTTCGGGAAGAGGTGAAAGGTGTTTCATGTCGTACGGTTGAATTTTTCGACTGGAACAGCTTATCCAATAGCGTCGTAGGTACCACATTTCCGTACAAGAGTTTCACAACAAGAAATAGTTGAAAATTACAATAAAATTTTTAAAATAGTTGTAAGATGTGTTACTGCTTGTAGCATCCCTCGTGTTGTTCTCCAGTTTGGGGAACTTCCTTGTGTTCGCACTTATGATAACACCTAAAGCGTTTCCTGGTTCCACATGCAGGATGTTCTTCGCCTAATAGGAGCTCTATTTTTATAGTCACCATCAGTTACGGAATATGCAAAAAATAATTCCAATAAAGACTGCCATCACATAATAACGTGATTTCATCTAATTGTGAGCTCACCTTCCTACTTTGGTCTGGGCTTATCCTATGGCTGAGGATTGCTGACTAACTAGGCCCTAGAGAGGCTCCTCGGAATCGCTTCCCGTCCAAGTCCATAATAAGTATTGCTTCTCATTTTTCATGCAGATTTTATGCGAAACAAGCGTTTTTTCGTAGATACTTCTCGTACTTCTCGCTCAAGATGCAAGATGTGAGTGTGCTCCTGAAGAAAGGAAAGGACACTCTCAGAATTTACTGAATAAGCATGAAACGAAAAAATTCCCGTCATGAATACTGAATGATCTTCACAGAAATCCTCTGAAAATTCATTGTCGGGAATGTACTCACTGAACAAATTCATAAGCGTGCAGATGGTAACATTTGTCGATGCACTGGAGGAAATTCGAAGAAAATTTGGATATTTCTCCGCAGAAGCTCTCACTACTGCAATGTTACTGAGCAAAGCGACGATATTATCCAGAAACAACTGGTGAAAATCGGACATAGGGGTTGGTTGACTATCTACCATAGAAGTGGAACTCATAATCCATATTAGATGTCCTGGTACTCTACGCAGCACTTTAGGCTTAATGCTTACGTATTTCAGCAGGCAGGTGCACTACCCGGACTCTTGATATCAGACGTTCAACTAACCAAATGCGGAGAACAGCGTTCAGAATGGCGTGACGCCTTGTAAATATGACGAAATAAATACTAGTAAAAGTTAAATTGCGGCTGATACCACTATTTTTCTGTTCAGCACCGGAGTAGCACCACTACAAGCTCCGGAAACGAAAACGTTTCGATCAATAATCGATCAAATTTCCGTGAACGGACAGGCTTGTTTACGAACCGTAAGTCCTTACAAAAGCTTATTAGTTGGAGGAAATGAGTGGAATTGGAATTCTTCGTCATAAGTCCCATTCACCAAGCATTCCTCAATATTACCTTCTTCCCAACCTATTTCTTCATCCAGAAAACGACTGCTCCTGGAGAATGTGAAGCTGTATATGCGTCTTCAGTCATACCAACCACCTGTTGACCAAGTGTAGTTCTGACACCTATGTTTCTGTTGTTTCTTTCTTCATTAAAGGAATGTTCTACTGAGCTGTTTCAATGCTGTTGTCATCTCTTCCTCTAATAGTCGACGTTTAATAAAAAGAATTAAACTTTAAGTGTATGAATTTCATTTAAGATTATTTTAGGCGTTTCTACGCAGATGAAGTCGACGAAAATTTTTCTGTGAGGAGGTACTGCCATAGATGACTCTCTTTCAAAAGTAGAGGGCTTCTCTTCCAAGGTCTTATATAAAAGGGAGGAAGGAAATAATGTTAGGATTTGCTCGTCGAAGAGGCGTATGAAAGGAAATAAGAGGTTTGGAGGAGGTGGGGGGAGAGGAGGGGAGGGGAAGGAATTTTCCTTGTTTTTTCCCTTCTAATAAACAACACCATCTGCTCACGCTTCCCAGCATGGCCCACTGCGCCAACCAGATATTTCATCATCATCATCCAGTTATTGTTTCCTCGATAACAGCCCGAATCTTGTGGTGTCTTTGTGGTCTTCCTGTTGTTGACGACCAGAAATTAGATGTGCGATCCATCTACGGGACGAGATGATATCTGCGAGCTAAGGAAAAACAATCGGACACTGGATGTATTCATTTATGGAACAATGCTGAACAACATGGTCTACGCAAGTCTATTTTCGAGGGTTTGGATAAGGTTGTGGCCAGGCACGCAGAAATAGCTACAGTATTCTTGTCTTGAATCAGGCTAGCAAGGATCTCGCGTATGAGCACTAAAAATATAGCGGCGAAATTAGTATAAAGACGCAATCGCACCGCGATCAAATCGCCGTCGCTGCCAAATCCAAATCAAGGCCTGAACAGTAAAAGCTGGGATATTACTAAGAACCAGTTTATCAATGAGATTTGTTGTTTCTATTGTCGTGGAGAGAAAAAAAAAGAGTGAGAAGAGGAAATAAAAATGGTTCAGAAATTTTTGTCAAAACCGTGAATCCAAGTCCAAGTGCATGGAGTGCGGGCCTACGTATATGGTGCAAGAGCTAACCAATCTGAGAACTTTGTGCAGGAATCCGGAAGTGAAGCTAGCAATTAGCCTAAAAGCGCTAAGGTGACGATGGATTCGCCAAATTTACCCCTAGTGATCCCTGGCTTATCTATCCTTCTCCATTAAGCAAAGTAAATGTAAGTGCGAAAATGCCGCAATCGTGAGAAGTATAGTGATGACGAATCTCTATTTATAGTTGAAACGGAGCCATCATGGTTGTCCTGGCGATACTACACGTCGCTGTGTGTGTGGACGTCCAAGAGACATCAATCAGCGAGAAGATTGAGGCTTGTGTACACCTGCTTAATCAGGGGAGACTTCATTCATGCTACGGGAGCTGACGTACCCAGTCGGCGCTGAAACCAAACAACAATTACGGCCAACTGCTTTTCAAGGATATTGCGGACATGTTAACGTGCTGCTTAATCGTTTCCCCCGGAACTGTGCTGTACTGTTTGTTTTTATGTGTTCTTGATAACAAGGAATTAGTCGGAGGTCTTGATTGTTGACAGTCAGAGTTACCATCAAGTTCAGCAACACGGTAGCTGTATTCCTGATTTTATAAATAGACTATGGATGGAGGGATTATCCCCAAAATCACAACAGACCTATGCTTAGTATCAGAGCTGATGCAAGAATGCCACACACAACCTTAAAATAGTGATACGTCTTAATACCCCTGAGTTATTCCCAGCAACCAAACTGGTGATCTCTGGCGCCATTGTGATGTTGGGGAATAAACAACGAAGGCAACAAACAGAAATGCCAGCCAGCTAAATAGAAGCCCGACCAGGAAACCGTAGTTGTTAAGGTGACGATGTCGTGTTGAACAGCGATGGATTAGGAAGTCCTGTTGCACTGTTCTCACGCAATTTTGTAAAAAACTGTGTATCATCAGTTATGGATAGGAAAATCCTTGCACGCAAGCGGGAGTGGAGCAGCTGTTCTGTGGTGCCTGAGGATAGGATTTTGGAGGAAAATGGATCACTTCTGAAAGATCATCAAACAAGGAAAGCGAATGAGCGAAGGAAATAAAGTTGGATAACCCAAGTTGAAAAGATCATCTAGAAATGGAATTTTTTGAAAATTTCAATTTAATTAGGGTTTATAAGGACTTCGAAGGCTGAGTCCTGCTAAAGTTGACTTTTTTGTGCTCTTGCTACACTTTTCGGTAAATGTATAGTCTTTTAGCTGTGAGGCGACTTTATCTGCAATTGCGACCGCACTAGTATCGGCCGGCAAATCGGCTGGTTCGATCGGAGACAGCAGTTAAACATCAAAGTTGAAGGAATCACACCACATACATAATAAAATTTACAGAGGAAGGTGCATAATTTAGATCGAATCAGTCGATCGGCTGGCCGATACCACTGCAGTCGTAATTGCAGGCAAAGTCATGTCCTACTGGGTTGTTTTAATGCCTACCCATGCTTACTCTGTGGGCCGGGTTTGAATGAAGGCAAGGTATGGTAATATTTCTCTACCTACAGTTTTTGTGCTCTTGTGCTGATGTAAGCTACACGTTGTTCATATAAATCGAGTTTCAGAGCGCATCTCTGGGCCAAACCCGTATTACTGGAACAAATGCTCTAGGGTTATGATATCTCAAACTCTGGGCTACATGGTGTTGCCATGCATGCCAGGTTACCCTCTTCTAACACAGCGACACGTGACGTTACGAACCCTCCACAGAGCGACAAGATGTTGCTGTAGTGAAATGCGCAGCGACATGCGTGTTGCGGTATCCACTAATACAGCGACACAGGTGATGCGGCACCTCTTAGTGCAACGCCATATCTGCAATTGCAACACCTTTGCGCGGACAGGTGCGTAGTGCGTCCTTTTCGAACTTTCATAATTAATTACTGTCAATTCCATAGTACTCCCAACATTCCAATCAAGAAACAGTATATTTGGTCTGAACTTGTCTTCAAGGGCAACTGCGCATACTGTAAGATAGACATCAAGGGATGGACAATGTGAAAAACTTTAGCTCTTTGACTCTTTGATCACGAACCGCTCTTTGAATAGATTTCCTACTTGCTATCTGCTTTTTGATCGCTGTGATACATATATGACATTTTCTGATAACAAACGATTGATCCTGTGCAAGAATGAAAATCCAGAGCAGTTCCATGGAGCTGCTAAGAAGGCAATACCCGTGCAAGCGGTGAAATGGTGCGAAATCACGCGACACATGTGCTAATGCACATGATTTTTAATGTCTCATTTTGTAACAATCTCTAGGAGACGAACATAGGAGTGTAGGTCTATTTTCATCCCTGAAGGGCACGTGCTTCCCAGGACAACCGGTTATTTTTTGCTGCAAACGATTTTCAGGGTATGTCAAAAATCTGATCGGATTACGGATGTTGGTTGGCCTATAGAATCCTTGGTCGTCACAGAAATTCTATTGTTTGGACTGGCAATAGATGGCCGAGAAGGATTAGGGTTTGACAAACATGTATCTCTACAAAATGGGGGAAACAGACATACGGAAGGTAATAAGATGGTGGGATATTTTTGTTTTTGAAGATGTGAGCCTCCCATTTTCAAAATATATGTATAGGCAGATGAAGCAACATGTTGTTTTGGTGTTCACTAATCCATTCATGGAAAAGGTGGTAATCCACTAAAAATCTCTTAACCCAACGTTATACCCAGAATATTTACGACTACGACGGTCAGTTTCGTCAGGAATTTTGTCCGCTAAGATGGAATTGCCGATTTTTGGGGGGTGAGGGGGGGGGGTGTGAATGAAAACTGAAACCAGGTTTTACCACAATGAAAAAGGATGTCAGAAACAGCCAATTAGTGTCACGTGCGCAATTTCTGACGTGAAAATTTCCTTGGGCAATAGCTTTGACATATCTGAACGAGCTCGTGAGGATATAATAACATCAGGGAGTGGGAAACTTCTGAGAAAATCGCGGAAGAAAAGAGTACAGAAAGGCAGCAATCGATGAGAGAAAATGAGAAAAAGAGGAAGTGTGGAAGAAATCTTTGGAAAAAATCTCCAACGTTAACGAGTATTTCAAGCAAGAAAAAAAAAACAGAGAATTTCTCAGTTCTTCAGTTTTTTTTGGTCAAATGCAGGGATAAGTTACCCGGGTGAAATGAGTAGTGGGAAAGCATCCAGTCTAGATATGTTGTGAAATCATAACAGTCTCGGTAATTGTTGCACATCTGGTCGAGAAAACCATGAGAAAAAGGAATCCAAGAATTTCTCCTATGGCCAAGGAGCCTTAGCAGGATCTACACGATGTGGTAGCGCGTCTGCCTGAGCAGTTATGTAGTACTATGCTATCAATAATTATCCCAAATTACTTTGCACTTTTTTGCCGTTGATGGTTGTGATAGACATACTCAGATTGGACTGCTAGACGAGGAAAATAAAGGTAAATGGAAGGACTAGCCCTTCCCAAACCGTACAAATTATATTTAGGTAACTTAGAGAGTGCGTCTGTGACTTTGTCTGCAATTGCGTCTAGGGCGCGGCATCGGCGTACTGATCTGCTTTCGATCGATGGGAGGACGTGAAAAGATGAGTATGATATTTGGTGGCAGTGGGAAAACACCAAAATTGGAAAAATCCCATCGAAAACCTACTAGAATTTGCTAAGGAAAAAGTAAAAATTAGTTGCAAACAGGCCGACCGACACCGCACCACAGCCGTAATTGCAGACAACGTCGCAGACGCACTCTGTGGGCAACCCACGTCATGTGAAGCTCTAGATTAAAGCAAGATAGAGGGTGACGCCGTCAAAATATATACACACACGGAAGGACAAGCACATATGTGGTGTACTAGAAATTTGATCCATCCAATCCAGGCATTGCCTTTGGGCGTGGGAGCCGTGCAGATACGCAGCCAGCCTTCGCTACCATTTTAGTGCTTCGCTCCCACGTTCATTTGTATTTCTTAACGATTTCAAACAATCGCCACGTGACAATACGCAGTGGCTGGGTTTTTTCTGCTGTTTCCGAGAGTATACAAGGCACGGTTGTGAGGAATGAAAGGAGTGTTGACTGCAAGAAGACATTTCAGTGCTGATCCGCTAAGAACCCGCTTGTTACAGCTAAGCTTGTGTACGATCTCACAATATTTACAAGTATGTAGCTAAGATCTCGCTCCATCGGACGTGCGACTTATTTTTGGCAGCGAACCAGGCGTATCCAGAAACTCTCAGGACTGTGTCAAGCGCCAGCGAGCGTCATGGATGCGTCATGGATGCTACACTTCAATAACCTTTTTGTTCATCCCATGCAAGAAATGAATGCTTCGCTCAAAAAAAAACTCACTGCGCTCCAGGATGAGTTCGTAGCTGCTCAATTGTATTTTAACCTCGTCGAAACTTTTAAAGTTTTCTTTTATTAAGGACCACTGAAACAACCGAACAGATGGGGTTCTGATGCAGCCGTTCATGAGTACAGAGTGTGCTTGGAGGAGGAGTTACCACAACTATTTCTTGGTTTTTTACTGTCATTTTTTCGGTATATAGGTGTCCGTATAAGTCTCGCAGCTATAGTTTCAACGCCATGACGATGTAGGGCCTGATATCACATGATGTAGGGCCTGAACACCGTTGTCGGAGAATTTCTGTCGACATCTGGCCAGGAATAAAGCGATTTTTTCCACAATTTACTGCAAACGCAGTACTGGCGTTACGATCGGTATTCTGGATAGGGCTGCTCTCTATTGCTTAACCACCTATATTTAACAAGTTTGGTTTCTAGAGGCACCTTTTTCTCATACAGCAATATAGATACATATCTGTTTCAAAGAAAAGAAAGATCGTTTACACTGCAGAAAAGGATTTCGTCGACTTGAACTCGCTCAACAAGGATGTCGGCACTGAATTGCTATACTAGGAATAGGTACGAAATAACAATTACCAAGGAAAAATACTGAAGAGATCCAGGCAGTTCATTCGCGATCTGCATAGACGTAGAATGCTCTTGCCGATGAACATACAACAGCCTTCAAAAATGAGAGCACAGTCGAGTAGTATGAAACCAAAAGCAGCCAACATTTATACTTCTTCAACCTACGCAATATTTCGTGAGTGCTAACGTGGCCATACCATTATTCTACCATGAAATTTACTGTCACAAATATGCAATCGTTAGTGAAGCCCACGCACAGCTATGTATACAAAAAGCATCGAGGCCGTAAAATTAGGATCTGCTTAGCCCATGAGGAGAGATTTCTATAGTACAACGGCTATAAAACTGCCTATTTTCTACGGTAGGTGCAAAGAAGGATACCACGACTAGTACGCACGTGGATTAGAACCAACAAGGATGGCGTTCGCATGATGGAAGGAAGAACCTCTGCAGTCATCATAACATGCTCGATACGTATGCATGTATGAATGGAGTGTTTCCTGATGTCTGCGATGTTTGAGTCTCAATCCAGCATGTTCACTGGTGTAGTTGAAGGAAATATCTGGATTTTTCAGCGAAAAACTAACGAATTTCACCTGCTTTTGACCAGTTTTACTCATCAGCAACGTCCTTCTGAAGGACTAGATATGTACATTCAAATCATCTGGCAAGTTGACTATGGTATCACTTGAAACAACCGTTCAGACTATGTGATGATATTGCCTCAAAGGGTAACTGGTAAACTGATCTGGTAAAAATGCACGCTTTCTAAAGTGATATTTAATGTTCCAGAAGCTGGAAAGATTTTATCCGGGATACAAGACTAAGGAGGAATTTGGTTCGTATTGCTAGGAAAAGATTAACATTTGACGCAACATCTCTCTAGAAAATGAATGACGGTTTTCTCGTGTACTATGGTTATTAGTAGGGATCAGAGCGATGTGCTCTACATAAATTGATGAGATAACGATGACGCAAGAAGAAAGAAGAACGTTCCCGACAAGTGTGCGTATTCTCGCTTCTTTCATAGAGATCTCTCTCTACTAATTCGAGGAGAGCAACGGTAACAAAAAAAAAGGAGTTGGAGATGTGTAGAAAGTAAGCGAACCTTCGTTCTTTCCTTCTGTCGGAATGTTTTCAACTTCCAGCAAGAAAATTTCTTTTTTTTTATTAGAGATGAAAACACTGGAGCTAGTTAGACCGTAAGGATTTTCACTAGCATATTCGTCGGCCTGTAAGAATTGTTCATTGCTGTCTTCCTGCTTTGAAATGGTTATACATTGGAGAACCATGTACGAGAACCAAGGAAAATGTGAAAAAGCTGAAACACAACCCCTTAGGAAGCGGTTATGTTTTTCCACATTTCCCTTGTGTGCAGAAAATTCTATCCCTTACGATTTAGAAACAATCTAACAGCAATTATGATGAAATAAGAATGTTTGCACGGGGCTATCATATTTTCTGGAAGGGGTTTGTTTTTCTTTTTCCAGTGCAGAGCAAAAATTTCTGAGGGGGATTGGATATCAATTGCATCGAAGTTCAACCTGAAATACTTTCGCAGGGATTTCGATAAAAATCCAGAGCAAGACATGGGGTATATATGGTTTATTAGTTGAATTATGATGCGAGGACAGGAAACCCATATGGAAATTTATTTGCTGTCTTTAGCCACTGGCAGCTCCGCCAAATGATCCGGAGGAAATCAAAAAAAAATTTGGTAAAAAAATCGATAAAATCACGAGAATGAATGATAAATTTAACGTTTGCAAGGATTTTCCTGTGTGGATTACAGCACATTTGCTGACTGTTTCCAGTTTGACCTAGATTTTTAGTAATGATTAGGTACGTTGTTGCTATATCACCTAGGTAACATTTAACCTACATACCAACCTAACAGCAGCAGATGAAGCTGCCCGAATTCTTAGTGGCTCGGCCCCTATGTACGTAAATTTATACCAGGATAGGAGAACAATTCTTATATAGAAAAAGAATTTGTGGCATTTAGACGACTCGCTCCGAATTTAGGGCGACATTTCGAGAAGAAGCCACGACAAGCCGATCCCAGTGAGATCACGAACTGAGGTGAAACATCACTGAATCCCCACTTTGCAATCCGTCGCCGTACTTCATTAGGAAAGCTTACGACGACATGGATCCGGCTTAGGATTAGGGCGCATCAGTCTTGTTATGGCTACGCCAGATGTCGAGGTGAAATATCAACTCTGAGGGTTTCCTTCCGGTCAGACAATCCGAACATACGTACGTACTTAAATCTAGGGAAAAACCCATTTCTGGGGTTCCTCAGATAGCTAGGAGTATAACGCCCAATCGGAGATCGTTTATGCGCAGTGCCCTCTTTGAGCACAATCTAAAATTCGAATTGAAAAAAAAAGAATATAAAAAAAGAATAGAATTTCCTTAAAATGGATATGCTTTATGAAGGTCATATTCTTTTTTTTTGCACTTTTATTGGAAAAGAACAGAGGGAGATGACCTAGAACTAGGTTATTTTATGGGTAGGAAGAATAGGAGAGAAGGCTCTTCAGATTGATATTCTTCTAGGAATTGATCCACATTTCAAAAACAAAACAACGAAGCCATGCGACAGAGCAGGTTGCACTACCTCCAAAGGACATCTGGTTCCCATAGGGAAGAAGTAGCCATGTGAGTTGTCAAAGGCTGAATTACGGAGAACTCGGTTGCCCATGGAGTTTTTTAAAGAAATTTCCAATGAAGAAATTTTCACAGCGGACGCTGTAAAATGTCTGAGCACCGTTTGTCCTCATGCTCAGATAGGCTGAGAGATCCATGGGTGTTTTCCGTCTTGATTCCAGACGGATTCAGCTCACTCTACCGTCATAATCGCCTCTGTAGCCTTAATCAGTTGGAACGGTTCAGAGCAGACGGATTTTGAGCTTCTTATCCCACTTTATCCTTGCTTGTTTAAACTTAGACATGATCAAAAACAACAGCATTTCCAAGCTATGCCTACCATATTTGGTTAAAAACGTGCAGCTACACGATAATCCGCCGACCTTGAGGATATCCTGTCCAAGAAGATATGTTATGATAAACAAGTGCATGGGCAATAATCGTTGCTTGGTAGATTTAGCTGAAATCGTCTAGACATTAATTGAAGTGCTCTTTTTGGAAGATTTCTTGTCATCAGTGGCGTATTCCAGTGTGCAAAGCAAGTTTCCTCGCTTAGCGTATCCTTACGTTTAGTCCAACTTCCTTCTTATCCCGGTCATTTCACTTTTTCCATCATTCTCATATCATTCGTCATCTGAAGCAATCCTGTGTCTGGTCTCCGGGCGGTCATCAGGATTAGTGACCGTTTGACTTCAGCCTATTTACTGGCTTCAGCAATTTTCAGCTTCGGCTGTTCGTGTTCGAGATCCACTCGCATCCGGAATTCCGAAGAAAAATCCTGGTTTGCTTGTTTTTTTACTTTTAACGCAGATTCTTCGATTTTTTAAACACCGTGTCACTCTTCACTGACCACTGGAAAACTACGTCTCGCCCGCTTCCTATATATTTTGCCTTTCTTGTTCGTAGCTTTGTATGAACGACCTAAATGAAATCAAATTAGAAATTTCCGGATTGCAGAATTTTCCGGAAAGCACGCGAAGCGGATGCGCTGCTTGCGCTGATATCACCGTCTCTTATTGGGAGTTTTTACGATAGTTTCGACAGTTTTTCATCAAATTCGATGTTATTTATCTATTATCAAGAAAATTCTGCAGTCTCTGTCGCAGCGGCGACGCCAGCGCGAGCGGCACGGTCGCGCAGCGTGTTCCCCAAGTCTGCGAAAAACGCCTCGTCGGCGACCCTCACTGTACGCTCAGGTTCGGTTCGGCTAAAGCGTTCCTGAATTGTAAACAGGCATATCGTTGGGTGGTTTTACGTTATTGCTCTTTTCCGGGCAACGCTTCGCTAGCAAAAATTTGCCTGTCCCGCAACTTCGGAAATTTTCAAGATGCTGTTTTCGAGAAACGATTCCATTGTCCTGCGGAAAAGGCTGCCATTTTCCAGCGAAACAGTTTCAAAAGTGCACCAGTGCCTGCAAAAAATTTACAAGCAAAAGTTGCTCCCCGTTTTCCTCAATCCGCTACCAGACCCCATTTCGTTAAAGTGGAGGCCTGCAAAAGAGGGAAATGTCTTACTTCTATCACTGCCCTTCCGTTACTACTGATTTTTGAATAATTAAATATTTTTGACTTCTCATAATTTTATTTCTGAAGATTCACCATCATGATCCTCTTTTCAACTCCAATTCAGGGTTACCCTCTCAAGCCCAACAGCAGCGGAACTTCCCAAAGCGGCAT
The DNA here is from genome assembly GCA_000688135.1 of Ancylostoma ceylanicum. Lineage (NCBI taxonomy): Eukaryota > Metazoa > Nematoda > Chromadorea > Rhabditida > Ancylostomatidae > Ancylostoma > Ancylostoma ceylanicum. Next base: position 120,495 of record JARK01001567.1, read on the forward strand.
TTGCGTTGCGTTGTTTGTTCCACCGACCTCAGGACGCACGTGTTATTGACTTGTCAAAACATGTTTCCTTGTTCACATTTCACATGTAAAATAGGAAAGACGACACTGCGTCAACCGCACAATACGCCATAGTTTGGCCGTGTTATTTCCCGAGGTCGGTTGTTGCGCTTTTTTTATTCCGTGCTGCTCTCCTGCTATATTCAGTTCATAGAAAAATTGGCTTCTCACATTATCGTGTCATGCCTGTGTTTGCTCCAAGATTGGGAAGATTTGGTACATTGGTTTTTCGGCTTTTTTTAAAAACAAATTTGGCTTATTTATTGTTGCCAAGCGTAAACAACTGATAGGCTGGGCAAAATGAAGAGTTCAATTCAGTTAGCAGATCATATAATCTCCTTCCGTGCACTGAAATAATGTCCGTGCTAACTACAATGGTAATCAATCCTTCTTGCATGGCAGAATACCGTCAGTCTGTTGTACCGCGTCGCATCACCTGTGCATCAAAGTAGTGCGGCGCGGCAAAGTAGACGGGCGGTATTCTGTGATGCAAGTCTGATTGAAGGGAGGCGGTCAAGACGTACGCCGCGACGCAACCGCGCCGCGTGCGCATGCTCATTGGATCCAGGTTTTTCCTTCAAAGTCGACGGATTATATGACTCCGGTGGACACCCTTTAGACTTTTTCTGCTCCTGTGGCATTCATCTATCCCACCTTAGCTCAGAAAACTTGTCAACTTCTACCCAGCGCTGCTCGTACGCTTGAAGGTTGCAGCCGCGACGCTCACATGAATCGACCAATCACAGCGCAGCAGAGTACGTCTTGTCACTTAGCCTGCGGCGGGAAACGTGACCGCGTGTGTGTGTGCGACGCGGTCGATGTTCGGTAGGCAGCTGGAGATCCTATGGAATCGGTGCTGCGGTGTCTTGAAAAAAAAAAAGTTTTTACGATTTTACGTTTTTTCTACAGACTATAAATGTACGGGTAACTGAGTGTCTACTCAAATGAGAAAAAGAAACTTTAAAACAGTAACGGCTACAAAAGCAAAACTGCTTTTGGCAAACCGTTCACATGACCGTAACAGTTAAATGAAACTTTCATGTATTGTTGGCAGGCAGTAAAAGGTTTCGGTAACACAGCCAGATTGGTTGCAGGACTACCTCTGAATTGACTTTTGCCCGAAGATTAATGCGGAATTTCGCGATTTTTCTAGTATATCTGAGAGCCAATACTATTTATGGAGCCCATTTGTTTGCACACAATAATGTGACATCCGAGATGCTGCTCTGGTACGGAATCGATCGTACAGTGCTCCTCGGACACAGAGCAAACATGCACGAATCTTTGTCTCGGGCAGGTGGAAGTGCCAACTCTCCGAACACCTAGGAGCAGTCACCTACGTATATCTCTCAGCTGATCTGTTTTAGGCCATTGCTTACGCAAGTTTCAGAAGGTTCCAGACTACTTGATGTTATGGAAAAAAATATGTCTTCTTATATTTCCTGGAATATACCGCGCTTCTTGGTTCCCCTATTCGTTGCCGGATTGCTATTCATTCCTAAAAATGAATTCTAACATCCCTTTTTCATGCTTTTTTGCTGTCTCCGGAATTATTTGCGGATGCATGCACACCTTGCGTGTCTACGTCACATTGCTGCAAAGAACTAAAAAATAACTTTTCAGATGTATCCATCACGAGATACAACCATTTTCTTCAACAGCAACTGCATGTTTTATGGAAGGCTAGCCGATTCCTTCACCACTACAGTCATAGTGCTGTTATCTGTCTATGCGTAGGACATTACCTCATCTAGTTTTCTCTGAAATACCTTCACGAGTGTGCCTTTTTTCAGAGTTATGTTCGCTTGCATGGCAGAGTGAAGTATGTAGGAGAGACGCGATTGCGATTGCATGCAAATGGAGTCCTTGTGCCTATAGAATGTGTTGTTTTTGTAAATAGCGACTGTAAATACTGTTTTGTAAAGCGATGCCTTTCCTTGGAAAAATGTCGGACGAAAAAAATTTTTTTACCTTACTGTTCTACCTCAAAGGTTAAGTGCAGTACTGCTCATACTTTTGTGGAAAACATGCTTACTAGTCCGTCGTGAAGCGTCGCTCCTTTATGTTAAGGGCAATTTATACTAGATGCGACTTGCGTGCGACTTTCAGACGCACGCATCCATCTGCGGAAGATTTTCTATGAATACCGGTCAACGCGGCATGAAATTTTCAATGAAAAGAACGCGCGGCCGTCGCGAGGACGCAAGCGCGTACGACTGCTATGCGACTGCAATACGGCTAGCCCCTATTTTTCATCATATAATCGCACGCGGGTCAGTCGCACGCATCCAGTATAAATTGCCCTGTAGGTGCGTGCAAAAGTTCCGGGGCAGTTGCACCTAATTTTTTAAAACACTATAGCTCGGCTTAAGGTCATCTACTCCATTCAAATTTAAAAAAAAACCATGCCATTCTTGTAGGGTGGCCAATAAAGAATAGAAGAATAAAGAAAAAGAATAATAAAAAGATTATTTTCCAGAAGCTTGAATTTTAGCAGGTTTAAACGCGTAAGAGTGGCACAAGTCCTTTCCGAGTAGGGTCTGTTCATTAAAGGTTCTACAGCGGATATGGAGGTGTAGAGGACTGAAAATGTCAGAGGACGGATGTTGGAGACGGTCCAGAGATTAATATTGGGTAGGTTAGAACATCGAAGCATAAATGGCCAATTTTTCGTACCGTTGACACTTTAAAATGCTGGCATGTGTTATACCCAAGCAGCACTTGAACACGTAAAATCGCCCGTGCTGAACTTACATTTGAAAGGTTTTCCTTCATTACTTTGTACAAGACAATGTAATACTCAACGGTTATTGTACAAACGTTTGGAAAAAATTCGTTAAGGATAACTCAAGTTATTGACTAAAAAAAGGTCAAAGGAATTTTCAAGGGTGTAGCGATGGTTTGCCCAGTTTTTGGGTATTCCGCTGGGGTCCACATCCTACAACAGCCTCCTCTTATCGTCGCTCATAACCCATTTCCTATTAACAATAAAGATACATTCGAGAAACGGCTTGATAGAATATCTGGAGATCAAATATGTACAGTGGCGGCCACATACAGTACCGGCCAAAATTATATAGCCCTTTCAACTTCCCTCCATAACTTCTGTTAACGCAAAGCTCGGCTTAACGTAAAGCCCTAAAGTTCTAATTTTTAAATTCAACGAATTTTGAGTCTCTACAACTGTCACAAAAATTTGCACATCAAGGCTTCACGTGAAGTCAATATTTACGTCAATAAAAGTTATGGAGGAGAATTGAAAAGGCTATATAATTTTGCCGGCACTGTATTTAGCACGCTGCCAATTTTGGACGATCAAATGATGAAAATATAAAATCTATATTTCAGTACTGGAATGAGCTATCAGGACAATATTTGAGATGGCGATAAGGCATAGTGTTCTCCTTCTTGCTTCAACTTCGTTGCTCCGGGAAATGCTTCTGAATGGGATTGCACGCATTTAGAGCTAAAAATGCAGTGCATTTGGAAATGTTTTTTTTCTCTCATAGATGACTTTATTGGATCTGTGTAAAATATGATTTTATACTCGATATAATTGCGTGTTTTGCTATAATAGCTTCAGTGAGCAGTTTCTCACTCAAGGGGAGAACGGAAATTGTCAACTGGAGTGAAAAAATGGTGAAAAGAGGATTCACGGTGATTCCAAGGATAAACCGTGCATTTTCAGCCGTGGATTTTTTTCCGCCTTCTGTTGCTAACAGACAATCAGATACTAGAAGGAAGATTCCGGGGCTTCCTTTATTAGCAAGATTCATAAAAATGAAATTTTTTACGAAATTGACGGTCTGTTTCTGTCTCTGGCTCTAGCCGGTGCGTAGAGTCCGGTAAAAGCGTTTATAGGGAAATGTTGAAGGGAAACATGCTCAATCTGAATCACCACTTCATTTCCTTCCATAGCGAGATACACGAATTTTGCACAAAATTCAGGAAAACCGACGAAATTAAACTTTTATTTTTTTAATCCAGTTTGAACGGACTCTGTGCCCGTGGTAAGCAACAGGAAGGAAGCCCCCATAGTGCCTCAAAACATACGCGAACTTGGTTTTGATCTCCTCATAAGGCTGAGAGATGAAGAAAATTCTGTCGGCCAAAATCGTGAGCGTGCTAAATATGTGGCCGCCACTGTATATGCAGACTTGCAGGTGTCGACATTGATATTATTCGCTCAGCCAACGCAAAGTCCACCTATTCATCTTTCCCTCCTTACCAATTCTCATCAAGTGACATGACATAGTTGGATAAATTCTACAGTGATGCCCTGCTCGCTTTGCATTGAGTCTCATTCAACCTGCTCTTTCCCTGCGCCTCTGTGACGACTGAATCGGAGCTGTGCCGTTTTCCAAGGTCGCATCTCCATTTGGAATCCTTGAGAACCGACAAGCTCTAGGAATTTTGGAGGAGATGGCTTATAGAAGCGCATTATTGATGCTATGAGTCGCTTCTCCTACTGATCGTCCAGATTTGAATTTATGAAGCAAAATTTCACAAATTTGCTAACTGCACATAGCATTAGTTTTGTACATAAAACACAGCAACGCTATGACATGGAATCGAGCCAGAAGAAGTGTGAGTAGCAGATGTGCAGGACTACCAGCGCACATGAAAATCGCTGGATATCGCTATCATGAGGAGGAAAACTAGGTTGAACACTGAACTACCACCAACTGCTCCGGGACATTTGAATGCACCTAATACATAGCTTCCTAGAAGTGAAGATGCGTAAATCCTTCTTGATCATGTGAGCTCTTCATATTGGGTCAAATCGAATGATTCATGTATTTTCCATCATCGAGTTCAATAAGAAGTTCCTATAGTTCCTCCCCTCACAACAGTCGTTTTTGTCCGACACACAACCCATTTTCATACCACCGATGCTTGCCTTGTATCAGGCATGTCGAACAGAAATTTATTTTCCATAGCATATTGAATAATCTAACAGTGCCCCTTAAGCGAAATCCTCAGCAGAGAAACAGAAGGGAAAGCATCTTGTTGACACTTCTGCCGTAATCTTACTAACAGATGCGATGTCGACGTGTTCCCAAACTCACTATATCACTCAGGAACGTTGTCGAATTCTCCATCCTGAGTTCTTCACACGCAGTGATTTTGAAGAAATTTCTGACCACAACGATGTAAGTTATTTTAATCAAAACTGTCAAAGAGCCCCTTTTCAAGCCTCAAAGCCTGCTCAATCATCACGTACATACTTCCGTGCTGTATTGAAGCTTAAGACAACCTCCCTGGTAATTTCCAAGATGTGGTTCGCAATGTTCCCTACGTATAGGTGATTGAAGACTTCTAACCGAATGTACTCTCCAAATTCATCTTCTGATGTTCAGAAAGAAACTTTTTGTGTGATGATGTAATCCGGGTGTCTCTTAGAAAAGGATAAAAATACGACTGCCGTTTATTCTTAAAAAATGTGAGCGGTCCCTCAACTTCAATCGTTTATAATGGATATGTGCACAACTTGTTGAAAAATCAGACTCATTGTCTGAACGAATCTGATAACTGGTATCATCGAAAAATTGCTTCAACTGCAAGCATCGAACATTTTTTTTAGTTTACTTTTATTTACTATATTTATTGTTTACTCTGATATCACTCTGGCACAGTGTTTACCTAGCCTCTCGTGCAGAGAGTTCAGCTTATGATCTTTCCCAGAGTACACTTCAAATTTTGCCAGTTCATCTATCCGTTCCGTTTAGGTATAGCCTGTGTTTCTTCCCCCATTTGGTGTCCAATCAGCCGCAACTCGAGCCCATGAGTCATAGTCCCAAGTTTGAGGACATAGATATTTTCGCTGCATACTTCCATTTTCTACGGAAACCTGAGTAAATCCAATTCTTGAGACCAGTTCTTCGTCGGAGCATTCTTGAGTGTTCGCATCTAATGAGTAAGCTTTCCTACGGATACGCGTCCAAACTGGATAAGTCGTTTTTGTATTGCGGGATAAGCAACGCAGCCCCCACGTGACTATATATCCGTCGTGTTGGAGTTTCAAACGGATTTGTTTTAGGTGTACTTCCCATCGTTGTTCACAGAGGTCAGATTGGTGTCTTTTCACGGAGCCAAAACCACTTTAACTTCATGCAGTGACCTGTTTTGCGACCCGTGCGGGAATGACATCTGGCCGTCAAACTCTCCCTATTTGAATCCCAAGAATTTCTCTATATAGTTCATCCTAGAAATGAAGACGTCTTCTTTTGTACACGACTCATCTGATGGGTTGGATCGTGCACTGGATCAGGCCTGAGACCAAATTAACGAGGAGCAGGGCTCGGGCATTGTGGAACAGTTCCCAAAACGTTTCAAGGCCTACGAAGAAACCAAGTTAGGACATTCTGAACATTCGCTGTGATATGTTGTTTCTTGTTCTCGACTCTATAGAAACAATGGAACCTCGGGTTGTATATATCGTTCTCAAGTGAATAATAAAGAAAACAACTTGTCCGGGAACTCAAGCCGCAACGTGTATATCATGACATTAGACCAGTTCTAGGATGTCGTACAGTATCACCGCAAAAAAGGTAAAGGTCTTTAAAGAAAGGCCGATTCATCTTCAGGCCATTCATTTTGAAAAGAAGTAACTGAATAGAAGATTTGTAGACTTGCGTAGCATGAATTTTGGAGTGTCTTGACGTACTCTCAGCAAGTGTCGAGACCGGACTTCCCCCACGGAAGGATAGTCTTACTCAAGCTGTAACGTTGTTGCTGAAATGTCAATAAATACTGGGTAATTGTGCCGGAGTTTCATACGTGCTGTATCTAACATATTATTTGCGTGAAAAATCATATGAGACTTTCCCCAAACGCACGCATGAACACAACATTTATAAGTTGGATGTCAATAATTTCATTTTCAGCAACAAATCACAACCTGTCACTTACGAAATGATTTTAGCACTTTAGGCCACACTAGTTTCTTCTTAAAGTGCTCAGAAGAGTCCAAAGTACTCTGAAAAATAATGTATCTCTTCAGAGATGAGAAAAACCATGATATAAAGACCTGTATTTTTCGTGTCACAGGAAGCGCAAGTTTCAGAGTGTGGAAACAATAATCAAGTCTTTCTCATGTAAGGCTTTCTAGCATGATTACTAAAAGGGTAATATCAAAATTATTTCAACCTCCTTTTCGTCGATGTTCCCGGTTCTCATCTCGCCGGGGGGGAACCCCCAACTCATCAAGATACCAAGAAAAACACACAAAAAAAAACGAAATAGAAAAACAATTATTAAGTTGTGCGATGTTTCATACCACCCTTAAGTATTAGGAGGAGAGAAACGAAAACGCAAGGGGGGAGGGGTACGGGCCCAGGGCGGAGCCCCGGCGATAAATTACTACTGCTGTTATTAGTGTAACATTTTGAAGGTCATCTTACACTTTTTACCTCCAAGATATCCAGAAACGTCTTGAATGAGATTGGAGTCGAACTCGGCCACCACCACTTAGCGTCACCCTGACTCTTCTGTATGATTTGTAATTATACAATGTTTTTGCACTTTCGGCTTCAATGTGAGCTTTTGCATTGATCTCAATGGACCAGTGAAGTTATAACAGCAGAGATTCGGACGAGTTATACCCTCAAAAAACAGCCGCGGCGCACACTCAAGCCTAAGTCCACGCCTCCACCGATGGATTTTATAGACTGTAGCATCGGAGCAGCGGCGCCTTACTTTCCATTACTTGTACCAGCTAGACTCCTCAGAGGGCTATTGCGCGCTCCAGTGCGACTCCACGCTCCACTGCACACAAGATTACTGTGGCTTTCACCACAGGAGGGGTGCGGAGAAGGTGCGTGTATCGCAGCCTTATCGCAGCTGTCCTGTGGTGGACGCTACAGTATTCGAGAGAAGAAGAGGGATGCGGATCAAGCGTAAGGACCGAGGAGAGAGCAGAGGGTGAGAACATGAATGTCTGTGTCATAACATATTAGAACAAGTCCAAGATTGTCCACACATGTTCGGTTTTCTAGCAGTCTGATTCCTCTTATTTCTGCCATGGTTAGCATCTCCAGAATGTCCAAACGTGTTGGACACGTTCTCCTAAAGTTGACAGGTTTGGCTGTGATGATCTATAACTTCTATCACAAATTGGAAAAGGCCAATTACTTGTTTTGCTTCTGTGCCTCACAGGTTGGTATATGAGCACGTCTTTATTACTACTGTTGTTTGTGTAACATTTTGAAATTGGAAAAGGCCTTCTGTGCTTAAAAGTGACTTTCGCCAAAATGTTACCCGAATAAAGAACCATGGAAATTTCGTTCAATGCTCAAGAATACTCTCGACTCGGAGCTGATGTGCGGATGGTGAAGTGCAAACTCAGCACAACATAAATGTGAAATGGGTTCAAAATGAGATCAGAGGGACAAAACCTGCTAATATAGTGTTTTCAACAACGAGCTGGCACTGTACCGATACTATTGCGGGCTTTGATCTATAGGGTCGGATGTTGGGCGCCTTATTTACTAGTAGTGGCACACCTCTCTATCATACGGCGGCCACCTACATCGCGGCCACACGGTTATCTAGGTGAGCAGAGCGAGTTTTGCTTTCTATGAGGAAAATCTTTCTCAGTTATAACTTCCCGAAACTACCACTTTTGACGATGAGTCGTAGCTCCCACATTAGAAAGATAATGAAATCACGCTTCGAACAATAAGAGACAAGTTATGGTAGTTAAAATTTCTTTTCAGAAATAGCCTTTAAAGGCAGCACCCGCGGAAACTCTCGACTCGGAGCTGATGTGCGGATGGTGTAAAGCGAACTCGGGGGACTCGACTTGGGGTAGCTCGCCCTAACTAGCACTCGCTAGCGCCACGCGGATGTACCTCAAACTTGGGTAATTAAACCTTTAATTTTTCCTCTGTCAAATATATACACATAAACACGAATAAACCAAATAATCAACAGCCATGAACGCGAACATATATCAGTAAATAAAGGATCACCATGAATAAATGAAAGAATAGAGAACCAACGCGATGAATGAGCAAGACGCGTGTTCTCTTATACGCGTTCGCCAATCGACATTTCCCACAGATGCATGGTAGAGATAACAAGCGAAACACTGTAGGAATCAGCAAATCACATTTTCTACATTTCTACTTTCAAGAAACGATCAAAGTGCAACGCATAGAGCATTTCCGATTAACATACATCACTGACAAATCGCTCCAATTTTGGGTCGATTTTATCGACATGGTGAAGTGCAGACTCAGCACAACATAGGTGTGAAACGAACACGAACACTAATGGATTACCTGCAGAGAAAATCGAAGTGTCGTCGTGAACACGCCTGACCATGTTCACGCTGGTCCGAGTTTTCCCCGGCTCAACGCGCCAGCTAGAGCCATCGAGGCGCATGGCTTAGAGCAGTATATGTAGTGTAGTGTATGAAATGCACACCATCCACAGGATTTCGTGGCGTTAAGCACGCACACCTTCAGATGAAAACTCGTCCGCGCTTTGGACGCATAGAAAACAGTGCTTTCACATCCCGTTTTCCGGCGTGTTTCACGTTGTTTTTTTATTGTCTATGAGCTCATCTTCCCTGATAACCTCAAAATTCAGCGAAATCTCAAACATGAAAATTTCCGTCAGCGCTGCCTTTAAGAACAAAGTGGAGGGCGTTATCAACGCTCGTATGGGACTGGTAACGTTCTCCACCATTTCCTTTATGAGCTATTCTCAAAAACAAATATCTAAACATAATAACTAGTGTTAGAAATAACTGCCCTCTAGTGGGGTGCGCCACGCATTCGACTTCATCTGAGCATCGGATAGACACTGAAGTTCAGTGGCTGAACGCGTATGTGCCCTACAAATATAATGACTCATGGGCTGGATTCAATGTACAAAATGAGTGCTCCTCCTCCCGACCTCGGAGGAGTGGATGGCTTTGTTAGCCACACCATAGTTAACTCCAATCAAAGAGATCGAACCATAGTTCGTGTGCGCTGCTCCTCTCGCCACTACGCCGCTTTTTTTAAACAACAGTTGCAGTCCATCATCATCAATTAGTTTTTCACAGTCGACTAATTACCAGCTACTTTTTCACCTGTACGTAACGTGAGTCGCTGTCGCTACTGTTGCATTCTAAAAAGCTCTCAAGGCGTCTCCCTAATTCAGGAACCATAATGTTTCTCCGTCGTTGATGGTCATGCTTGCGTGCGATTGTCCCATTTCTCGTACACTTTCATTAACCAATGAACAATACAAACGGGTTTTGCAAAGTGAAAAAAGAATCGATAGCAGTTGCCTAAGAGATGGTTTTTATTGATAATGAACGGGAATTAATCATAAATTTATTGTTATATATACAGTAGGAAATGACCTCGCATTCACAGAATCGGTAAAATTGATAAATTGGGATAATGAACAAGTGTAATTCATAAAACATCACATAAAGTAATGACTATACTTAGGATCGGATATAAATTCATTGGATTATCCGATTTAATTATTAATCCGGGAAAATTCGAGACTCCAGAAAAGAGGATGGTGTAAATTTCTTTCTATAACTTCGTAGCGGTGGTACGCCTCTTTCTTGGAAATTCAAATTACTGGCTCACACACTAAATTGAACGCAGCAACACATCATTCGGTCCTGAGCACGGTAATGACCTTGCCAAGCTGTACACTATACACATTTGACACGGCTCATTCACGGCCGGCGAGCCGTGCCGACATTATTAGGGGGCCCTGCCACCACACGTAAGACACTCAAAAACCTCACGATCGTCAATGTGTTAGACAGACAGTGACGATTGGAAATCTAGACAGCTAGTTGGGGTAAACAACACCGAACGGACGCGGCCGTGGTTCTGGATGGGATGCACGAATTGTGCGAAAAGCTAAGTTGCGATGGATTTGAGCAGTTCTCAGCCAAAGATTGTTCCTAAGACCCGATCCGCGATTGCGAGGCCTTGATCGACACCTGCATATTGGTGGTTACATACGTAGTACTCATCACTAGAGGAAAATATTATAGGAATCAATGGTCAATCAGCCTACATACCTGATGGTCCTTGATTTTGATTTCCATCACGTCGTCCGCCACCGCGATTTCCACCACGTCCAAAGTCTCCATCATAATCCCAATCGCCGCCGCGGTTTCCACCACGGCCTCCTCCACGATTTCCGCCACGACCTCCTCCGCGATTTCCACCACGACCTCCTCCACGATTTCCACCTCGACCTCCTCCACGGTTTCCACCGCCTCCGAAATCTCCATCATAATCCCAGTTGCCGCCGCGATTTCCACCACGACCTCCTCCGCGTCCAAAATCTCCATCATAATCCCAATCGCCACCGCGATTGCCACCTCGACCACCTCCACGATTTCCACCACGTCCTCCTCCTCGACCCCAGTTACCCCACTGGTTGCCATACCAGTTGTTCGGTCCTCCACCAGGTCCTTGCCATCCTCCACCCCATGGTCCTGAAATGAGGTTGATCTGTGCTGCACTAACCCATTTACCTGGGTATGATACCTTGAATTAATGGGACAGGTACACGAATAACTTTCCTAGTTCTTTTCTAATTGTTACATTCAGTGTCTGAGCAGGGTCGCATTGAAAGATGAACCGAGCCAATCAGCGATTTACATTTGAAACCGAAACAATCAAGAATTTGGTTGTCAATGGGGAATGTTTATCTTATGTGTTTCTGCTGCATTTCTCTGTCTTTTAGTAGAGTTCAGCCACCTTTTCTCACTAGCGTGATTGATTGCTACTATTACTTCAGAGAGATTATCTATGGTTGTTTCCATGGGGTATTTTAGCAACTATAGGGGAAAAGAACACACAAAATTGGTTGTACTTCCCAATAATATGCACTCCATTTTATAACTCGTTATTTCCACAAAAAAGAAGGAGGAAAATCACATCGGAAAACTTACCGGGTGGTCCTTGCGGTGGCATCCATCCACCTCCTTGTGGTCCCCACTGGCTTACTGCAACATTGACAAGAACCAGCAGCAACAATATTGACAGCGAACCCATTCTTAAAGATAGTGGAGAGATGTGGAGGTGTTCACTTTAATACGCGACACGTTGTTGATGTCTGAAACATAGGCGAACCGCCCACCTCGTCTAGTTGAGATTTTTCTGCAATTTTTTCATTGGCTGCGAAGATTAATTCATTTCAACAACTTGTAAACACACGGTACTTTTGTGAATTGGACACACTGGTCACACTTAGCGTTTTCGGTCATAAAAGAAAGACAGCCTTCTCATCGACCAGTCTCGTTAGGTAGTTCGCCGTAGAAAGAGTACCTTTGTTACTATAGGGAGCACAGTGTACGGAGAGATTGTTGACTAGTGGTAACATAAAGACTTGGTAACGTAAAACACTAAAAAATTCTTCTTCTGTGCCACAGAAGTTTTTATAAATACACGTTCTAGTTCGGCCTTACGTTTCGCCTTCAGAGACCCGGAAGGTTTTCAAGTTTTCTATCTTTACCTAAACAACCGAGACCCCTTCACATCCGCTCCCTCAGCTCATTTATGTTAGACAACACTAAGCCTCCGGTAGACAGAGGGACTCACCGCATGTCCAACCGATTCAACGGAGCAGACTGCCACCGCAACAGCAATTGATTCTCAAAGGATGGAGAATAGATAATGTTCACTGCAGCCTTGGGCTTATAGGATCCGAGGTACATTTTATCTCAAGAATCTCAAAGCTGACATAGCGATAGGAATGGCAAGAGACCACTAGTTATAACCAACTGCTCATATCTGCTGTTCAACCGAGAATCACGTACGAGTGTGTATGGAGCGTGCGTAGAATAGGATTGCGAAAATAAATTCAATAAAGCAGTAATATTAGCAGAGCGGAGCTGTCACCGAGTCTTCACTGTGATGTCCCGATGAGCGGTTGACTTCATCTTCATCCCGCCTCCATTGAACACCATCAACACGGAAGCAGGACTCCGACCCAACCCGTAGTGGGCCTGCGTGGGTTGTATGCCTACTCCTTCAGCGTGAACGCCTAGATCTTACAAGGGAAGTGCACGAGGCTAACCCCGGGGATCAAAACGAAACATTCATTTTCGAGAGCATTGTCTAAGGCGATGTTAATGTATGTATATCATTTTTGCCCAATGCTCATGATGCGCTCAGGAGAGCGTGTCAAAGATGTTTCGGCAGCTTTCAACTTTAACGGACACAAGATCTTCAAGGAAATCTTTTTGATTGAAACTTTGCACACGGAGGTTATTTGAGGTGCTGAACACGAATATCGTATCCAATTTGTACCGCAACCGCATTTTTGTAGGGATACGGTACGAGTACGGTGGCGTGCGGTAGTATGCGGTAGTACACCTACCGTAACCATACAAAAATGCGGTTGCGGTATAAATGGATACGATATTCGTGTTCAGCACCTCAAATAACCCCCGCATGCAATGTCTCAGTCAAAATTTTCTTTTGAAGATTTTGGGTCCGTGAAGGTTCAATAGTGCCATTTTTTCTGTTGCCCTACCATAGGAGTTCTGGATGGGATTCATGAAACTTTGACCGCGCAGATCAACCATAGTTCCCGTCAATAGCTATGCTATAGACGATGGAACGTTTAGAGACGCATCACTATAGAGTAAAACTCATGTGTTTGTGTGTTTGTTGGTTATCGCTTATATCTCACGATCCAACCAACAAACACACATGAAACCTATACCGTTCGACTCAGAATTGTGCCCCGCAGTGCAACGTAAGGGTCTTTTGCCGTTTTTCCAGAAGTCGGTTTTATCGATTACGCTGCAGCTTCGCCGCGCTTCGCGTAGGTGGCAATGATTTTTTGCACTCCGAGGCACAATTCTAATCCGAACGGTATAGGTTTCATGTGCAAATGTCTATGAATCGTATCACAGAAGAAAAGCGGAAGTTGCTATCAGTTGTGGTGAAATTCTCAGGCTTCTGTCTGTGATCAGTCGAGTGTTTTCGAGGGGATTAAAGGGGAAACTGAAGTTTATATGTAAAAGCGATTACCAGCACGCAATTTGATTATGTCCCTACAAGTGTTCCGACTCGCCTTCGGTGAGTCTCGCAACTCTCGGCTTCATCCGCTCTTGTTGAAAACTAAGGGTAGGTCAGTACCGATGTCCCGCGAAGCGGGCAAGTGCGAGACTCGCCGGAGGCAAGTCGGAGCACTTGTTTTTGTATAAGTTTGTTCCGTCCGGTCATGCGCTCGTAAGCCCTAGCTACATGCATGACAGTCGCGGCAAAGTGGCCGAGTGGGTAACGCCTCGTTCTATCAGGCAGAAGATTGAAGTTTTGGATCCTGCCGGTGAAGTCGGAATAACAAGGCCCTCCCCACCCAACATGGAACTACGCTTCACATAGTGGAGTTGCTTCGTAGTTTGTGCAGTAGTGCACATATCCGGCCTGTTGTAATAATTAAAACCACTTCAACCAGGGTCAAAAGCTTGAAATTCAAAAGTGCAAAAGGGAGTGCGCAGACGGGATTCAAACCCTCGACCATCTGTGCGGTGGTCTAACGCGTTCCCCACTAGGCCATCGAACCACTGACGGTGTGCCTCGCTCTACTTTACATGAACAGGCTAAAGCAAATTTCTCTAAAATGCATCCTAAAACAATCCATTGTCTATTGGACAACTAAACACGGTAACCACAGTTGGTTTGGGTGATCAACGTTCCATAAAATTTAGCACTAAATGGACTTCCGTGGCAGTGCAATAGCAAAATCTTTGACGCGCTCCCCTGAGCGCATCAGGAGCATTGGGTAAAAATAATATGCATACATTTACACCATCTTAGACAGCCCTTCCGAAAGTGGGTGTCTCGTTCCGATCCCCGGGGTTAGCCTCGTGCACTTCCCTTGTTAGTCTTACGTTTACTGTTTTATCCATTTTGGCATGAAAATGAAGGGCCGATTTCGAAGAGGAAAGATACCTCGACGACGTAGGAAGCACAAAAACACCAATAAGGAGTGAGGAATGAGTAATATCAGCGATGTCTTGAAGGCGCCTCCGCGGAAACAAAAAAAGAAGACGTCAGTCTCATACCAGTCGCAGGGAATGTTGTTGTCATCTGGTGCTTCATTCAAATGACCTGTCGACAAGAGTGAACTATAGAGATATGTATGTAGCACAGGACTGCACTTTCAAACTGTTTGTGGTACATGCTCGTAAAGTCGCAATCTTGTTGTCTGAGATGAAATCCTCCCGCTGTCTTTTTTCTTTTTTGGACGTGTGGAACGCACACGTAAATACAATAAAACACGTAAGAGACAGCAAAAGCTTGAACGAAATACAGTTATACTGCATAACTCGTTTCCGAAACACATTCAGCTTAGCAAAAAAAAAAAGATTGAACTTAAAACTAAATTAAAGCTAGAGCAGGTACAATTAGTTGGAAACTTCGACCTGACCTGAGATCTGGCTGTACTGATAGTGATTTTGAATGGAGCTCCTCTTATTTTGAGCTCATTTACACTCAACTCACCCCCGCTATCTCAGGCATTCGTGTGGGTCGACTGCAGGTAGAAAAGGGGTACCTGGGGGTGAACCCCCAATCGTGGGGCACCTACCCCCCACAATGGCTGACGTCCCCCCACGTGCCCCCGCGCTTACCCCCCACCTCCAGATCAACATCCCGACGTCCCCCCACCGCGCCCCCGCGCTTACCCCCCACGTCCAGAACAACAGCTCGACAACTCCCCCCCCACGTCCCTCCGCGATTACGAGAATGCTACTCAGATACTTCTCAGACATTCGTGGGGGTGGAATGCAGGTGGAAATGGGTCCACCCCCAGTTGTACCTGGAGGTGGACCCAAAATCGTGGGGCACCTACCCCCGACAATTCAAAGACGTTCCCCCACGTGCCCTCGCAGCT
>JARK01001567.1:139244-159343 GCA_000688135.1 Ancylostoma ceylanicum
ATTGGGGTCTCCGCCGTTTTGGGGACCCGGACGGAAAATAAAATTAATGAAAATATTAATTTTAATAATCAATAATAGATAATCAATATTTTAAAAATAATAATAAAAACAAACAAATAAAAATAAACTAATACAAGATTTTTATATGTATTGTAAAGCACTTTCAAAAATTTGGCGACCCTTTCTCGGGGGGGGGGGCGCCCCCCCCCTGCGTCCGCCACTGGTAGACAGTTACATCGAGCAAACGACGCTTCCCAGCAGAATGCTCGACAGGCAAGGCTAAGTCATCCCACTCCACGGCAACACAAAGCCTCGTACTGTTGTGACGGTTACAATCGCTCACTAAGAGCTTGGATTAGATGTTCTGCGGCATCCCTCAGTCTCATCAGGTTTTGCGCAAAGGGTTATCACCCTTCGCGTTCTCAATCGAACCATATAAGGAGTATATTCCATTTTTTCTGGTCTTAAAACCTGGCCATCGTTAACATCGTTAATATCGTCAACAACTTGGACGGCACAGAAGAAAAGTCATATACCATCATATGAGGAGTTTTTTTAAGGAGATCTTCGAAATTGGCCCACCAACATCGAAACCACAGCCACAAAATTCTGGAGAAAGTGCCTTTACGAGGCGGTGATAGAGGAGGTCATAAGCAACTACGTGAACACTTTAATGTGTTTTTCCGATGAAAAAAAAGCCACACCTCTGCAGTTTGCAATTTCAGTGGGGAAGAGACTGATTTAATGTCAGAAGTTTCCGAACATAGTTATCAAACTTCAGAGAAGTTTAGCAGCTTCATCTGCATCGTTTCAGCAAACAACCTTATCAAGTTGAATGACAACATCATGACCTCTTCTCTACTATTATCTGCTCTATGTATTAGGTTGTAGGGAAAGTTCTCGCGGTTTTTAAAATTTTGCTTTTTTTTAAACCCACGCTGCCTTGCAGCGACCTATCTTTTGCATATATAAGGAGGTCAGGTATGTGCAAGTTTATTATTAGGGTATTAAGTTGGAAATGCGCGTTTTTGCATTGAACAAATTATTTTTTAAAAACAAAGCTTCAACACCCCAGTCTGAGTTTAATGCAGNCCTAAGGCTATGCGAAGAAAAAAGCACAACAAGAAGAAAATTCTTAAGAACAACGCAATCTTGAACGATTTTATCCTGGGAAGACTCTGAAAGTCCATGCAGTCTCTCGAAAATCTGAGAACCCCCGAAATCACGCATTCGAGTTATTACTAATTTATATTAGTAGATCATTCTTTACGCAATTACGAGGCACATTACGGATAAGAAACGGTCATTTATATGTCCTATGCCGTTTTGGCTTTATTCTACACTGTCCTAACAAAATCTACAGAATCATTTTGAGGGAAGGAAAGGAAAAAAGAAAAGAGAAGTGAAGAAAAGAGCATTGATAGGAATTTTGTAACACAAATACTTCGAATATTCTCTCGAAAATAACTACGACAAATATAATTTCCTTGAAATGTGTCTTCAATGGGAAACTGAGGGAGCAATTAAATGAACAAATAAATGAAAATGTTTCTCTGTCACCTTTGAAAGGAGTGCTTCGACAGAATCCACAAGTACCTATGACTTGTGCTATTTCTTTGAATTTCCAGAAGTTCGAGGAGGTCAAACACAAGCGGAAAACACCGCTTTTTCCTGACGATTCCATGGACATCTCCAGTGGGAGGGAGATTTATTGACAGAAAAGGAACGGAAAGGCGGAAAGTACCTAGCTAGGATTCACGAACGAATAACAGAGCGAAAGCAGGCAACCAAGTTTTTGTCCTGCACCTCCTACCATAACATAGTCTATAGTCTAAAATGCTGACCATGTTTGATCTATGAATCCCGGTTCGGCGAATCCAAGGTGAACGAGTTCCTCAGGCAAGAATCGGTGCATTCTAACCGACGGTGACGTCGTAGCATAGTGGATGCTTGAAGCAGCGAAGGATTGAACTTTTCTTAGGGAAACTAGCCCACTCTGGATTAGAAGGAAGAATCAGTACAGCTTTCCTAAGGATTTTCATAACTGAACACATGAATTGGCGTCGAATTTCAGAAGATTTCTGGTTCCGCATGTGTCATTCAGATTACCCAAGGTAAATGTGTTGAAAAAAACGTAAAACTGCCCATCGTTCGCATAGCGCACAATGCACTTACCCTGGGTAATTTCAAAGAATGTATCCAGGCCCTAGAAACAAATGAGAAACCGTAAGTTATATCAGAAAGAGACGCACTCGACATGGTCCTCTCAAAGGTCACTGCTGGCCAGAAGAACATCTACTATAACAATAACCCCAGAACCACATGGAGTAGCCCACCGCGCTACAGTCGAAGCTGATACTGTAAACGAGGAGAGGACTAGCGGCTGGCGAGCCACTTAAGACGAGCAATTTCCCATCATTTTTTGCTGGGAGGACGAGGCGTAACACATGTAAAGCATTCGGTCTCGCTACAGGTACAAGTACGCAAAAATTTCTTTACGGTCGGGAGCTGCTTCGTAAGAAAACGGAGCACTTCAACGAGTCTTTTAGTAAAGCCACTGATGGCGTACTGTAGCACTGCACGTTTTTCACGGGTACCTACTGAGCGTAGTGGGAAAGTGCAAATATAAGTGAAAAGATTAGAACTGTCAGAAGTGAGCGAGGTTAGAGAGAGTGAGGTTGGGAGGAAGTCGTTTATATTATAGTTTTCAAGGCCGGTATGCATCAATGGAATTACCCAGGGTAAACACGCTAACACTATACAAGTTCAGCCGTCGTTAACACGGGAGTAAACACATTTATCCTGGGTAATCTCATCCAGGCCCGAGAGAACTGTGAATGGGAGAGAGTCAAATTCAAAAAAAGACGGGTTTTTTTCTGGATTTAGAGTTTATAGGATTGAGAAAACACCTGTATAGACTTACACATACATAAATACACAAACAAATAAACAACATAAATAGTGTGCGTACGCAGGGAAGGGTTTACCCAAGGGTTTACTTGACATCCAGTTTAAAACAGTATTTTTTCAGCTTTTGATGACTCAATTCAAAAATTTGGTCTGCCCAATTTTCTTGTATATGGCCCCGTCTACCTTATATGCTGCACTTCGTATCCAATTATTATTATAGAATTAAAAGTCGGCTAAGAAATCACGACAAAACGTAGCTAAAATCCTATTTTAACTAGATGGATATCCTAAAGCCCTTTTTCAGGAGCCGTTATTGTCAGAAATCCCAGAGGTTGCCTGCATCATTGAGATTACCCAGGGTGAACGTGTTAACACCATACAAATTAATCCATGGTTAACACGGGCGTTGACACGTTTACCTAGGGTAATCTCAATTATGCATGTGACCCGAGAAATCACCTACACCAGGTCATGACTCCGAGCCTGATAAGGTTAATAATGCTCAAGGCTAAATAAGTTTGAGAGAAATGAACTATTCTGGGCCTGGATGCATCATTGAGATTACCCAGGGTTAACGTGTTGACGCCCGTGTTAACGATGGTTGAATTCGTATGGTGTTAGCTCGTTCACCCTGGGTAATCTCAATGCTTCATACCGTCGTTGGAAGAATAAGTTTGAGAAAATGTGTGCAAATCCTTGAGCCAATACCTTGGCCCTTATGATAATTTCAGGATATTCTTGAATGATCGTATACTTATGAAAGAATAACAGCGAAAAATTCAGGCAGTTGAATCAATAACTCGGTTAACATCAAAAATCAAAAATTTGAAGAAGAAAAAACCCCACAGCAATTTCACTCCTTTCGTTTCCCCTTCAAGACTTTATTCCTCGACTTTGTGAAGCAACCTATCTTCCGATTTATCCAAAAACGAATATTCGAATTCTAGAATATAAACCACTTTACTCGCTCCTAAGTATGATTCATTGCTAGAATTCTGAAAAATTCCCAATGAATTTAAGCGCACCTAAGCCATACATCAATAGGTTTTCTGGAAGCACGGTCATTACCGAACCCAGCCCTATGAGAAGCGACGACACCTCAGCAGCCCGGCCAACTTTGTGAATTTCCTGTCCCCACAAGGGCAGAATTCGCTACGAACCAGTCGCTGTCATGAATAGGAACTACTTCGATGGCAAACAGTTGTGCGCGAAGTAGCGGTGTAGCGAGCGCGGCGGCAGCGGCGGCGGTGGACGGCCTTGGCGACGCGCTGAAGTGCGACTGAGAAGAGCTGGTCGAACAATACATATGGGAAATATCGACAAAACATCCGCTCAGGAATTGGAAATTGAGACCGCGATTTGCGCGTTAGGACCAGCTGAAAAAGCGCGGGTGAGAACAGTCAGAGCGCCAACACCAGTCAGAGGAGCGGTCGTTGATGTGGGGTCCATCTAAACACGAACGCAAGCGTTCGCTCTTGAGCGGAATTACGAGCTGACGAGGATGAGACGGCGATAAGCTGAAAATGACACCCGAACGCCAGCCAGCAGCCGCCAGCCACGGACCGACCGACCGACCGACCGACCGACCGACCCGCCGGCGCCGCACATCAACACACCGAACACTGAACGGTTGGAGTACGGTAGCCAGGCGCGATTAGGCAACGAGAAACAGCGTGGTGGTAATTATGTGGGATGAGAAGAACACCACCACCACCAAGTCGACGCCGACGACCGACGCCGCTACTACTACTGGCTGGCTGGCTGCGGTTACTGGTTAGCCAAACTGGGCCTCTGAGTGAGGAGTGTTTGCTTCTCGCGTTCATAAGTTGACGCGAAAACAAGTTGAAGTACTTGAAACTGCTGCTGCTGCGGCTGCGACAACGTTTCCAGCAGTTTTTCCGCAGCTAACCTTCACAATTAATTGACCGATGCGCTTCGCCGATGGGGATTGGCGACGCGGAATCTTCTGGAGCTGATTGAACTGGTCATTGGGTTAGTCCAAACGAATGCGATGGATACACAGACTCTTATAGTGAGTTTAGGATCCGGAAAAAGGACCCAGGTGGAGATATGGCGTTAACTTTGGACATTCCATAGAGGGAGAGTGGTCCTATGACCCGCCATGAAAAGGGATCCCGGCAAAAATTCATTTATGAAGAAAGGTGGATTCATATTTGTTATTGAAGTAACTAAACGGACGTTCTCCTGGGCGTATATTTTTTATCTTTTTTACTTATGTATTTATTTATTTATTTATTCCTACATTTTTTGGAGTCAGGTACATAAATAGCCTAAAAAGACTTGAAATAGCACAGCCATAGCACATGTACTACAGGATTCGATGGTTAGGGCTCTCGGTCTCCGCGCGGCACGACAGGATCGAGAGTGAGAACAATTGAAAACGTTCATACGCAGACAGTCAGAGTGCCAGGGCGCACACGATGCGGCGCGGCGAGCGGGTCCAGGTGACTGGAGTCTTCCTTAACTATACAGATTTTAAGGTAGTCGGGATGTCACAGAAGGGACAGAGAAGCTCGGAAGGGTGAGGAGATTTTCCTGAAAAGTTTCCAATGAAAATTAGGGAAGATTCAGCATGTGCGGGGTAATACATACCAGTCGGCGTAAGGGCCGCTTGCATAATTGAGGTTACCCAGGGTAAACGTGTTAACACCGCACGAATTTACCCATCGTTAGCACGGGCGTCAACACGTTTACCCTGGGTAGTCTCAATCATGCATCCAGGCCTGGGTGGGTTTTCGTAAGCCATTTTTTTCATTAATTTAGTGACTAGGACCTTATTTCCGTAGGAAAACGGAACGAGTAAGGGAGAACTCCTAGGGCGAGTTAACCAGAGGTCAAACTAAACAGAGCATGATCAGTGGTTACCCTCTGCACAAGCAACAGCAACAGGCATGTTACTTTTAGGGTTTAAGGAAGCACTTAGGCCTCTAAGGTCAAATTCACCTTCAGTTCGGAAAGCTAGAACAGATTAAACATGTCCTTACGGGATAAAGGGCCGTTCTGCACAGAAGATGAAAAGTTCAGTCCTGTGAGCAGGGAGGATTACCGTAATTTCCTAGCATAAGAGTCCAAACCATCCTCTCCGAACTCAAAATTGGCTCCGGTACGCATCTGGACGTTCAATAGACAGTGATCACCTAACTGACCACCTTCAAATAGTACTGCGTGAAGCACATTTTCTTTTACGCCTGGTAATGATTACGGTAAGACTACATGCTAATCGGACTGATTTTTTTAGTTTTTGAGCTGCACAGGTAATGTGTAATATTAACGAGAAATGCTGCTCTTTTTCACGGTAGGATGCTAACCGAATGCTAATCCTCGAATCCGCGGTCGCCCTCGCCCAACCTCCCTTCCCGCTCGACGAAGCCGTCGTCCGCTACTGACCCGAAACTGCGCGCGCGCGGATTGATTGCGTCGTCGTCGTCGTCGCCGCCGTCATCGCCTCGTTTGCTGGGTAGCGGCTACGTGGCTGGGTGGCCGGGGTGCGAAGAGCGGTCGGTCGGTCGCAGCGATACCGTACCCAGCGCCGCCGCAAGCCGCGTGCCCGCTCATACAACACACAGCACAAAGAAGGTTTTCGCAAATAGAGGCACGCTGACGGGCGGTCGGTGAGCGATTCTAACTGAAACCGATGGTGTGCGACGAATAGATGCCGGTTTTGAATCAGAACGTTTTACCCCCGGCCGGCCGCGTCGTCACCATCACCACCGCGCTCTTTGACACGCCGCTCCGCTATGGAATACGGTGGATGGGGCAGATGTCATTCGGGTGTAGAAAACCCCGGAAACGAGAGCGTCAGCGTAAGCGAATTGCAATCGGATTGCGTGGCAATGTAAACGTTGCATAAAGAGAAAATCAGCACGAAGAGGGAACGCTTGCGAAAGGTTTGAACCATGATGTTTTGAGTGTTCAGAGCTTGGGTGCATCTGTGAGATTACCCAGGGTAAACGTGCTGTCGTCAATGTTAACGATAGGTAAATTTATGTGGTGTTCACACTTCTACCCCGGGTAGTCTCAATTGTGCATGTGGTCAGGTGTGAACGTTGACGTTTTGAGCGTTGAGATCCTTAGTGCATCATTGAGATTACCCAGGGTAAACGCGTTTACATACATGTTAACCATAGGTAAGTTTCTGTTCTGTTCACACTTCTACCCCGGGTAGTCTCAATTGTGCATATGGCCCAGGTGAGAACGTTGCCGTTTCGAGTGTTAAGAGCTTGGATGCATCATTGAGATTACCCAGGGTAAACAAGTTGACGCCGTGTTAACGATAATAAGTTTCTGTAATGTGGCACGTCTACCCCGGGTAGTCTCAATTGCGCATGTGGCCCAGGTGTGAACGTTGTTTTGAGTGTTGAGATCCTGGATGCATCCTTGAGATTACCCAGGGTAAACGTGTCGGCGCCCATGATGTAGATGTCAAAGGTGGATATTATTGTATTGATCAAAAAATGTATTAGATTCATTCCATATTCAAATATTCGATTTCGAATGAGTCGAAGACAGAAATATTCAAGAAAAAGAGAGACCTACACCATTATATGAAAGAAAATCATGGCTATGAAGCTTTGTGTTCTTAGAACACTTGAGTTTTCCAATGAGCCTGATAATTTTCAGTTAAATTAATTAAATTTGTTCGATTTTCATTCCGCCAATGCTCTTGTGGACTGTACTGGTAATGTTGATCCTTTTTTTTTCTACAGTAATGATGTTAGGTGACAGGTCCTCCCAGGACTCGTCATTATGGCGAGAAGGACGAGGACCTTTTTTTGCTTGGTCCAAAGGCAGATTACTCTCCCTAGCTTAATTTCCATAATAAATATAGTGATTTTAATATATGGTAATATTAGTATGTACAACGAACTCCAAACGGCCAGTTGGATGCGGACCAGTGCCGCGGCGCAACGTGGCACTCTGACTGTCTGCTGCGCTCCCAACCGATAATGCTTCGATCATGTTCTCTAATAGTCTTGCCCAAGGCTGCCGCGCCGCGGCACTGGTCCTCTTCCCACTGGCCGTCTGGAGTTACATGTAAGTGCAGTGAAGTGCTAAGAGAATTTCCTTCATTGTGATCAGAATTGATGAAATGCCAGATATTCATAAAATGCTACATAAAATGAAATACCTACAGAGACTATTTTATCTACACCTTCATACCACTTTTACAGTGCATATTTTGCAGTATTTGTTATAACACTTTCTACTCTAAAATTTATATCTTCACTTACTTTTGTGATCTTTCCTGAGGTCAGGTCTTGCTTGGTGTTCCCTCTAGGAGCACTTGAATGAACAAACAAATGAATAAACAAACAAATAATTAAATAAATAAATAAATAAATAAATAAATAGGAGTCGCTTAAGTTTTGCTGTGGCTGCCTTTTTAGTGATCCTATGCAAAATTGAGGAAAAAATGTAAAAACCTCCGAATTCCTTGGGATACACGGAACGAGCATCAGGCCACAACTGCAAGGAATACACCGTATTGTCTGCCGATGCCACGAAGAACGCTCCGAAGAAAACGGACGGATGGTTATCAACAGGTTGGTAACGGCACGTAGTAAAGGACAAGAAGCTTTTCCGCTGACAAGCTACGGATTCCATTGGGGCTTTTTCAGAGTTGGTAAAGATTCTTAGGTTTACTGTAGCTTAATAGACGTGGGTATTTTGTTCTGGCATTGAAAGAAAGGAGATGAGATTGAGAGGGTTGAGAGGAAACACCGGGTCTTTTCGTGGATTCGGACCGCCGAAGTATCGAAAGAACTTACTGGAAAGTCATTATAGTTTCAAACAATATATAGAGGCTAAACATTTCATAAAGTAGCAATAAGTGCAAAGAGCTGAACATTAACTCATGCCTAATTTTTTATATCTTCTAGGGAACAATTTCAAGAAATTTCCGAATCTGCATATTCTGGTAGTCAAAGTTTTAGACTGCTGTAGATAGAGTACTTTTAAAATATTTTCACGAAAACATGGAGAGATCCATGATTCCATGATGTTCTAGAATTTCTACCTATTCACCTATTTTTTTAATCTTTCGCTCTAAGGAAGTGGAACCACCAGGATAGTTTTAAGTTTCATCTAATTACTGAGTCTTGTTTCTGATTCGATATTTTCAATGTGTGCAGAACAATGGATAAGTTAGGATGAACTTCTAGTTTACTTGGGGCTATACTGCCACATGGATTCCACCACAGATCGGCCTGCTATGTGGTTACAAAATGTTCTGAGATGCGAGGGAGACCGGTGGTGAGATTCATGGGTTATCACAGAAAAGGGTTAAGTTCCTACACAGAGAGATTGAACGAGTTTCTCAAGCAAAAATCGGTGAAATCTATCCAAGAGTGTCGTCACTGTAAAGAAAGGAAATGAATGATTAAAATCATGGGGATGATACCATTAGTTTTTACACAATGGATGTTAAGTGAAAGTCGGTGGTAAAAAGAGCAAGTCCTTTTCATTCTATTGGGTTGGGCACTAAGTTCGTGCGGTTTTTTTCACCTCAATTTTTTACTGGGAACGAAACTTTGCTTATTACTCATCAGTAACTATTTTATAGCTCTTGATTTACTGTTTTTAAATATTCTAACGGGTTCCCTCAGTTCTCGCCACACCTCATTTTCTATCGCCTGGAGTCTGATGCATCATTTCGACTAGGACGGCAACCTCCGACCATTCATTCTGTTGAACTTCTGTGGTGGATCCAATGCAGCTCAGAAGGCAACAGATATCAACAGCAAGTAAAGATAATCCATCCACTCCACTGTGGAAAAGACGGCGAAGAAATGGATGCACGCCTCAGAGAGGTTAATTTTAGTCCTGAGGATGTCCTCCCTCTAAAAGCGTAGTTTGAAGACCAGTGAGACGTTAACGCGCCAGGTTTTGCTCTAGATGTGAAGAAGAACCACTAAGAACGTTAAAATTTAGCGACATACAGGTTCAACAGATTCAGTCTGCGAAAAAACTTCGAAGGGCTCAGCATGAGGTGACCGCTCACATTGAGAAGGCACGTCGCTTCTTGGCAACTTCCACCAAAACGGTATCTGACATGCTAGAATAAAAGGTAGTTCTACGCACGCAACCCCTACAAGCCTGAAGCAGTCCCTGACCACTTATTCTGGTTGTTTTCTTAGGCGATTTCTAGAGTTTCATTGAGAAGTTTCAGTTGAGAATCACAAATTGGGTCGTCTCAAACTATGTGGCTTTTCATAGAAAGGAAACAGGGAAGCTGCTCCATCTCTGGTAGCATTAATAGCGAAGGAAAGGAGCTACATGAATCACTTGTTGCGATTTATGTTGTTCGCGAAAAGCAGTACTTTCACTGCCCTTGAAAAACCGCACGAACTTATTGCCCAACCCAATAGAAGAACCATTCCACAGAATAAGGATTGAGTATCTATCCAAAAATTTACCCATAATACACTAACGAAAGGTTCAGGGATTCCACCACAGATCGGCCTACTACAAGCCAATATGAATGAAATCCCTTGTCACTGTTGAAGGTTACTTATGGCTTTATTCCCACCTTTGAAAGATGCGCTGACGGAACTAATGGCACCAAACCCTAAGCAAAAGAGGAACACAACTGCTGCTAGAGACGACCATTAGAACAACCTCAACGTAATTCGCTTAAAATTCCGCAAATTATGCTGTTGACCTTGAAAACTGCGAATAGTTAAGTATACCTCACGGAATTGGAGCAACAGCCGCGCGAACGCGTCACCGAGCCAAACAAACGCCGTTCTGGACCAGTGGTGACTCCGAGGTACCGTACAAGCAGCAGCTTCCGGGCGATACAGTAGTGGCAACGACGCGCGATAGCTGACACCGATACTTCACGATGAAACTAACGCGACCTATTGTTTTAACGTGGCTGGCGTCGATCGGCCCGTCACCGTCGTCGTCGTCGTCGTCGTTCTGTTTTCTTTTGACGCTACGGGCCCGATGCGGTCGTTACGATACGCTACGCTGGAGACGACGTGACTGCCACGCTGCGCTCTAAAAACGAAACTCGGATCGATGTTGGAGGTCCAGTGCGGGAGGAAGTGATGTGTCTGTGCGAGTTACGCTTCTAAAGCCCTTCTCTACGTAAATGTAAGCATTATTCTATTCATTAATTGAGCTGTAATGGGATTCGCGAACGCTCCCCGAAATGTCGTATGCCTCCCGCTCATCTAGGAGAACCATCCCTTCAAGAAAATTTGGTACACTACACTTCTTCTATCACTACATGTCAAGGCCTATCAATTACGCAAAATATTCCTACTTTTCCTTCATCTTTAGGAAGATGTCGGAGTGAAACCTCCCTCAGGAACGTTCATGAATCCCGCTGCTGGGACGGGACCTGTGAGAAAACCCCGGGGAAGAGAGATACAGAGGTCAAATCACTCAAAGATTAGGATCGGCCTCTAGTCGAATACTAATTTGAAGAAACAATGATGAAAGGAATGATCCGAACCGCTTACCTTTCTCAATCGAACGTTAACCAGTAATCCTTACCCGCTCGGGTTTCCAGTGGATTTTGAATATTTTTAAAAAGTAAGTTGGGCTTGGATGCATCAATGAGATTACGCAGGGTAAACATGTTGACACCTGTGTTAATGATGGGTAAAATGGTATGATATTAGCACGTTTACCCTGGGTAATCTCAGTGATGCATGCAGCCCTTGGTCATTACGATATTTAAGAGGTGCAATTCCATCCATAGCACTTACGGCTTAGCTGTTACTGGGATTCCGATATAAGAAAAGGGCGGGGCCTAATAAGGGGGATTGACAGAGCATCAAAGTCCTAATTTCTCTCGTTTTTCTCTCTAATTTTTCCGGCATAGTGACACGGCCCGAACATGGATATTTGACAACTCTATAGGTCTTTCTCGTAGCCAGAACAACCAAATTTTGGCGAGAAGCATTTTGGGCGCGTGTGGCGCAGTGGTAAGAGGCTCGCTGCGCACGTACACGGTCAATGGTTCGATCGCGCCCCTGGCCAACCAAGCCATCCATCCCTCCGGGGTCGGTAAATTGGTACCAGAGGAGTCTGGGAGGATGAAGCACTGACTTGGTTGATCGGATGCCCCCCGCAAGTCACTGTTTCGGGCACATACGCATTCAACGCTTCTACGATGAGTAGATGAAGTCGAATGCGTGGCGCATCCTTCGTGACGGGATTGATCAACGCCGACCACGTTATCCTTTATTTAATATTCTTTTGCTAATATTTTCATTGAAACTTACATGCAATCTCTTGTTCCAGGATCAGTTTTGAGATTTACCACAAGTGGAATCTCCATACGACGCTGATTGCAGTGATAAA
Organism: Ancylostoma ceylanicum; assembly: GCA_000688135.1. Classification (NCBI taxonomy): domain Eukaryota; kingdom Metazoa; phylum Nematoda; class Chromadorea; order Rhabditida; family Ancylostomatidae; genus Ancylostoma; species Ancylostoma ceylanicum. The sequence continues at coordinate 151,491 of JARK01001567.1, forward strand.
TACATATATTTCCTTAGGATCGCACAAGGAAAAAGAACCCTTCTTGAACCCTTTCACTCTGCATTCCATCGCACACTGACCCATAACGTAAGGACAGTACCTGGATGTCGTAAGTTACAGCAAGATTACGGGAGTCCGCTGAGCCTCGAGCCGGGCGCAATAGCCCCTCCCAAAGAAACGTCTTCATTACGTCGATCATCCAGCTCGTACAGTACAGTACGACCTCGGCGAAGCTCATTTCATCAAGCGTTAAATGCCGCCTATTTGAGCGTTTTTTCGCGCTGACGTCTTCTTTGCTGACGCTGAAAAAGTGACCGCAAACTTCCGTCGCAGGGGCGCCGCAAAGCAACACGCCAATTAGCCCCCAGCGCGCGTCTGCTTACATTCTTACGTGGGAATGTTTGCCTGTCGACCGGTTCCCCCGCTCCCCGGCGTTTTTGGTGCCATCATACCCCGAAAAGGTTATGGCCCTCGATTACGAAGTATTTCCTTCTTGGGAGCCGACAATTGCGAATGGCGACGAGTCAAAACGAAGGGTTTAATCGGCGGCAACCTTTACACGAGAATGGAGGCGTTTCCGGGAAAAACTTGCCATTCATTACGGTGCTTCGCCCGGCTAATTATCACACCTCGAAGAGTTGGGAGTCACTCCTTTAGTAGGGTGCTTCTTGTACAGAAATAGAAACTACAAGGTTTTTACTGGTAATTGGAAAGACGCTTCACCTTGAGAACCCACTTAACTTTGACTTTTGGTTTCAAGATGAGGCTTCATAAATTTGCCAGGATTACCCTGCTGTTTCCATGGGAAGCATCTTGAAACCGCTACTGATAGTCGAGACTGATTTTCCTAAAGGTATCGCCTAGACATTCGCATAGCTTTCTGTTTGGATCAGTAACCTATCAGTACACAACGTGATGGTTCCACTGAAAGACTCAAATACAGAGCAAATACAGTGTACAGTGGGAGCATAAGTTATTCTACAACGTTCGCTCCTTCATTTCTCCACCAGGCACCCATGATTTATCCAGCTCTCGGATAGAGAAAGGCTCAAACTATCTCCCAGTTAATATCCCGTTTTCTGGTAGGATTTTCTTTCGAGCAGTTGGCCTCAAAACAAATTTTTATAAGTGGGTTGTTGTGATGATTTTTTCCTGCTAAATCCACCAAATCTTCGGTTAGCCGTTTGTTCTAGAAATTTCCTTTTACTAAATTTCCAGCGCTTTTGGTGAGCACTCCCTCATTGAGTGAGTAGCTGTAGATTTATGAGGAAGTAGCCCAATCCGTTCTGTATATTACAGCAGCGGTCACAGTGAGGTTAGAAGAAATAGAGGTTGGTGTTACCGAGGTGGGAGAAAAAAGCGAGAAGTACTCCAAAAGGTCGGCACGATGCAGAATACTGAGCGAAAATCTAGGATTTGCTAACGAATATGTCATTCTTCTTAATTTTTCAAACTTAACCCACTACTGAGAGTGGTGGGATAATAGGTGTGTTAGAGATACAGCCAGCACTTTATTTAACACGGCCCTGACATTCCGAACCCCGAAGTAACCTCAGCCAGATTGTGCATTCGCCAAACTATCTAGCGTTCCCCATTGACTCAGATACTCTTACTATGTAATTGAATAAAGTTTCACGGAAAACGTCTTGATAAATTTGAGGTATGACGTTTCTCCTTGGTAGATGGGAACAAAGTGACAAAAATTTCTTTGCAAACCCTCGAACATCGCTAATAATGAATAAGCGAGGAGTAACAAAATGTTGGCATATGGAAACTTCGAACAAACGTGCAAGGAGAGTTTTCGCCTTTTAAACAAAGTCGTGGGTTCCTTGTGTCTCAGCTGCATTGGTAAGGTTCCTGTAGGGCACTGAAGGCCAAGACGGGGAAGGCGGAGGACTGGTGTGGATTTTAGGCGGTCAATCCAAGGGAGAGTTTCACAGAAACCCAAAAGAACCTTCTGTGCTGCGATGTGGCGTGTATGGAGTATCATTCTCAGGTGAAAATTTTAGAATTGTACGAGATGTCGGGAAAATTCGTCTTTCAAACCATCAGTACTCCAAATCCTGTGGTCGCGATTGTGCAGAACTGACCAATTCAACCTCCAAAAACTATTCTGACTGTCTGAGAAATTCCAAACAAAATATTATAGAATTAACCTCGTAACCGTCCTCCGTGAGCTTTCGGCTCTTAACCCGTGCTTACTCTACCAAACCGAGGAAGAAGATGCCCTGTCCAACATACTGTTGGCTGGCGTGGACCGAATGCCAAGAGGAACGGATCGGCTGCGACTGCACACGATCTCCTTTCAATAGCACTGAAGTTCGACTGCAGGGTTTGGAGACAGTAAGTACCAAGGATGTGGCTGCAAGATGGGCAACCGTGTTCAGTGGCTCTGCTGGAAAAACCAGGAACACATCTGTGTCTGTGCGATAGAGAATAAATAATTGTAATTGTAATTATAAAGAATAAGCGTGAAAGATGTCTCATCGGTGAATAGATTCGCTGTTAAAGGTGGAGTATGCATAAGACCACTTCTTAAAAAATGTAGTAGAATTCAACATCCAAATTTGAGGATCTTGTGGAGCTCCAGAGCTAAGTTCTCTCCAGTACTGTTTCAGTTCAAGACTCGAGGGCTAATTTTTTCTTCAAGAACTCTTCGAGTAGCTAAATTTGAGGATGAGGACATGCCAGCTTCAGGCCTGGGGTACCATGCTATATCACGATTATGGGGATTCTCTAAGAACTCGAGGAATATTTTTGAAAAATTACTAAAACTATGGGAAAGACGTGGAAAAGAGATAATACGTGATCAAGAGCTCATTACTGAGTAAGTCGAGAGGGATGGAAGACGTTAACTGAGTGGCGGCGGAAGTGACGAGGACCTTGGCAGGGTTAAAGTAGCGGTGGAGGTTTCGCCCCTTTCACCCATTATACAACACTCGTATGCTCGCACCGCAATAAGTAATAACCACACACTGCAACTCAAGGTCGTCACCTCCGAGCCTCACTCACGCTCCACTCACACCGGCGACCTTTTCAACAAGCGCTGGCGCGGCCACCTGGCTGCCGTGACGGAAATCACCGAAGAATACTCGCGACGAGCGTGGAAAAAGTCAGCAAAAACCCAGCAACTTTGTGCTATTATTAGACACATACCCGTTCTTACCCAACTTGATTACCAACAATAAGGTTTGCTCATTCAGAACTGGGTTCTTTTTCCACACCTTGCTACAAACACATTGTTGGTTGTACATGAACACGATTCTGAAACTTCACGAGTCGCACGAATCCGCCAGCTCTCCAACAATGGAACATAGTATTACGCAACGCAAGAAAAGCGGCTTATTTCGACAACGGCCTCCACAATAGTAACGCAGCCTCGGAACCGGTAGAAGCTTCCGCATTCCGCTGAGCTGAATTTTTCTGAACAAGCAGTCGGCCTTGCTTTGGAAGGGGAACAGCTCCAATAACGACTGAAGATAGACTTATTGTTGGAAATTATACTTTATTCACTACAAAGTCCAAGTTATCCCCACCACTCGTGCCATGCTGCCCTCTTCCCCTCAGCTGCTGCTCAATTCTCTAGCAGCGAATGAAGAAGGATAGCAGGATGAAAACAAGTGCAAGAAGAATGCTTTAGGGTTTGTAGTCAAAGTATTGGGCTATTTGAGCTGGGCTCACGCATTCTTCAGGCACATCAACCCTCACTGTGTTATAAAAGGCCACAATGTAACCTTTTACACAGGTGGTAATGTAATGAGACAACTTTGTCGACAGAAGAAATTGAACCACAAAAAACTTTAGGAGGTAAGAACAATCAGAAAGATCGAAGGTTTAGCAACAAAATCCGTGAACCAATCGTATCTATTGAACCCAGTTACCATATGCATCACTGAGATTACCCAGGGTAAACTCGTTGGCATCCCACACTTTACCCATCGTTAACACTGACGCCAACACCCTGCGTGATTCCAATAATACCATGGACGATCTCCATGATGCATCTAGGCCCAGGAACTGTTGAGCTCGGTATAGACAACGTCACGTATGGGTAAAGATGTCAATTTGTGCCAGTCAAGGAAAATATTTGGGTACGCCCACACGCTTACCGTGGGTAATCCCAGTGGTTCATTCGGGGTCTGCTCTGCAGAGCCCGGCCCACCCTGACCACGAATCTACCCAGGTCCTACCGATAGATAATCACACCCAGGAGTATGAGCTTACCCAAATCACACCCAGCCAAATTAGAGCAAACATTTTCCAGCCTTTCATGCATAACTAATTTCACTGAACCCTTTCTTGATGTTCCACCATGCCGTTTGAACAAAACCTCTGAAGGATTTGTTTGCCTTGGGTCACACTGATCACCCACGCTCCGGTAGACATGGTTAAGCATTGTAAACATTGTTAGTTTATGAAAAGAGATCTCGGTAGAGGTCTTCTGCACCTTTTGTAGTGGAGCGTCCTTATGATCAGTTGATAAGAAGAAATTGAGACTAAAATGGTCTTCCTTTGGGGCAGGAAGAGGGTGCATGGTGGGACGAGACGCTTTCCGGATTCATTTTCTGATTTTCTCTCTTAATTTTTTAATAAAGTTTTCCTAGTTCTGACTTCTATTTAGTGGCTTTAGAATGAACAAATGAATGAATTCTAAATGACTGTGAAAAAAGCAAGTGATTTCACATGAGTGGAATAGTTATACTCTTACGCTACGTGCTTCAACTGAAGAAAATCGGTAATCGTGCAGAACGATCGTGGAATTTGCAGTCATTACGTCAGTTCAGGAGCAAAACCTTAATACAATAAATCTTTAAAGCGTGAGTTTTCAAAACTTTGACCATCTTCTCACATTGTCATCCATTGAACATATGTTCGCATGAAATCTGTAGTTGTAATGCAGTTATCTACAAACTCCATAAAGTTAATGAAAATTTTATATGAGATCGCTCTTAATTGTAATTTTTATTATTGTTTTCGAGTACTTATTCTTTTATTATAGAATATTGAAATTATTATTTCCGTAATTTCGTCTTACCAAACTCAGACATTCGTGGGCGTGGAATGCAGGTGGAAATGGGTCCACCCCCAGTTGTACCTGGAGGTGGACCCAAAATCGTGGGGCACCTACCCCCGACAATTCAAAGACGTTCCCCCACGTGCCCTCGCAGCTGTCCCCTGAGCGCATTATTGGGTTCCGGCGGATGGGGGACGACCGGGGTTATGCACAGCACGCTCTGCCCTTCTTGGGCGTCCAGATACGCTACTCCAACTCAAAAAGTGGGCGGAGCGATTGTGGTCCTACCTGCCCATCACCCCCACGAATGTCTGAGTAGATGGCCCGTCGTTAGTTGTTGTGCGGGACTCAGCATGAATTCCATGCGATTCGCTCTCTCGCTACCGTCATCCAAGAGTGTCGCGGACGACGTTGACGAGAGGTTTTATTCGTTTCCAGCTGAGCGTTTAGTTGGTCCATCCGTTCTCTTGGGATCCACTCCTAAGTTCTTTTTGTCCATTTATCGTCTTCTCTTCTCATAGTATGACCAGCTCATCGTAGTCTTGCCTTCGAAACGTATTCCTCTGGGTCACGAAGATGAGATATTTGCCGTAAGTCGGAAGTGCGAAGCCTGCCTTGATGTTGGATACGCCAGCTGTATCTCAGAAGACAACGCTCAAGAGCTGTATGTCTGGTGCGCAGCGTTTTTGACATGGCAGCAGTGTCCGTCCACGTCTCCGCAGCGTAGTACAGCGCTGGAAGAACTGTAGAGTCGAGAAGGTGAGCACGGAGGTGAGGATCCGCCAACTGATCTGTGGCTTCCCTGAGAGGCCCTAATGAGACCCACGCTGCTCCTTCTCTTCTGTCTAGTTCTTCTTTAGTATTGTTCTCCATATTCATTGAGCGTCCAAGGTACACATACGACGACGTCTCCGTTATATGAGATCCTTCCGGTTCTATTCGTTCTCGTTCGCAGTTCATATTCTTCATGAACTGGGTCTTTGCCCTATTTGTTTGCAATCCTATCATTTTCTTTAGTTCATTTATCAAGGCCTCTTCGGTATTTTTCGAGAAAAGGATAATGTCGTCTGCAAAGAGAAAGTTTGAGAGGAATCCCCCATCAATCTGAATGCCTCTTTCCTCCCAGTCAAGTGACTTCATTGCCAACTGCAGTGCAGTCAATATTCTTCAATATGAGGCACCTCTTCCGATCAATAAATCCTTTTTTCGTTCTGCTCTTCCTACCAGTTGACGTTTGCATAGTCCGTGGATTTTCTGGAATTCATCTGGGCAGCGAGCGTGAAGACGGTCGGCTCTAACACCTTGTCTTTCTGCATGCAAGGTACAGGGGGGGGGTCATTCAAGAACAGCAACTTCATTCCGAGCTACAAGCCCAGCTCTGGGCGACATGCCCTCTCCGGGCGTATTCATTTTGAAGGAGGATGGTCATCAAACAAGTGACTGTAAGGTTTGATCGTAGTCACAGACCATTACCGCCGCCTTCGCGGTGAAATTTGCACAAAAACAAGTTCTTAGGTGCAATTCGTGCTTGATGAATATCACAGAGAACACCGGCTTCGGATTGTTGTGCAGCATCTCGCTCAGGAGCAACGCGCAATCATAAATAACCATTACTGTGCAGCTTCGTCGCATGAGGTGAAAAATGGATGAGAAAAATGGATGCTCTCCGAAGACAAAAGGGTAACTTGCACTGAGAAATGCTCGAAAGGGGCAAAACTATGGAGAAGAATCTTCATACAGGGGGGCATAAGTTATGGTACAAGAATCTTCATACAGGGGGGCATAAGTTATGGTACAACGTTTGCTCATCTTTTTCTCCGCTAGGATGCAACTATTTGTCCCGCAATTATTCCCACGAAATAGGGGAAGATTAAAGTATTTTTCTGTTAAAACTCGGCTTTTCAAGATCGTTTTGCTTTCCAGCAGTTGGCCTCGAAACAGATTTTCGGAAAAATCGGATCTCTGTGGCAATTTTTCCTGCAAAGTCCATGAAGTTTTCAAGCAGCGGTTTAGTGCTCAGATGCTTCTTGAAGCGCAAGAAGTGCTCTTTCCAAAAAAAAAACACAGAGAAAGAGTAGATGTAATCTGAGAACTAGGACAACAATGCAATAGAAAGATTCACCAACTGGTCTGGATATGTGTACATATGCAGGCAAACAATACCCCTCGAAACATGAGACTTGGATTTTTAATCCAAGCAACTTCTGGAAAAGCATCGTTCTTAGATCTTATCTACATCGATCTAGAGGGTATCTTCCATCTTCATCTCGTAGTCGTCGTCAAGAACAACAGACGTATTTTGTCCTCATCCCCTGAAAACGGTGTCAAAAACTTCTTCTGCAGCTGTTTTGCTCGGAAATTGCGGGCTGAACCAGGAGGGCATTAGAACCTGGCTCGGAAAATTCGTACTAAAAGTTCCCGATGAATTTTTCCACTAAATCACAAGTATCCAGAACATAAATGTGAAGAAAAAATAGAGCAAATCTAGCTCTATCAGGCGAATTACGGCGCAAAACTTGTCACTACTTCAGACAAATACGCCAGCAAACGGTGTACAATAACTTATGCCCCCTCCCTGTACATGTAGACAGCAGTGGCGGACGCAGAAAGTGGGCGGGAGGGGGGGGGGCATGGGAAAAAAATTGGGGTCTCCGCCGTTTTGGGGACCCGGACGGAAAATAAAATTAATGAAAATATTAATTTTAATAATCAATAATAGATAATCAATATTTTAAAAATAATAATAAAAACAAACAAATAAAAATAAACTAATACAAGATTTTTATATGTATTGTAAAGCACTTTCAAAAATTTGGCGACCCTTTCTCGGGGGGGGGGG
>JARK01001567.1:171119-210276 GCA_000688135.1 Ancylostoma ceylanicum
CCCCCTCCCGCCCACTTTTTGCGTCCGCCACTGGTGTAGTGCAGTACTCAGCTGGACAGACAGCTCATTCTTGATCTGCCTTTGTTCACCATCAAAATGCATAGACATGCAGAGCCGAAACAAGCTTGTTCAGGACTGCTCGAGCGATGAAATTCAATCAGTGACGAAAGTCGATAACGGAAGCGTGACACTAATCAAAGGATACGAAACGTTCAAGTGCAAAGCCAGGTATTTCAAAAAAAGGCTATCAAAGAACAGCAAAAGGTGGCTATGGATCAGCAATCTTCATTAGCAGAACTCAGCAATGCCACGCGAGAATTTAGTTGCAGGACCAGGGAAGGCGTTGCCGCTCCGTTCTAATCAGGTAGACCGGCGGGCAGCGTTGATAACCTGGCATTTGACATCCGAAAAGTAGTTTCTGGCTACTCCGATGAATGGGCAGGCAAACGCAGAAGTAGCTGCTGAGCCACGCCCCCAGGAAATGGAAGGCAGAGATTGCTGCATGAGCGAGAATTGCAGCGTTCCTAGTTTTGAGAGCAGCAAACCCTGTGTTTGGGCTGCGTTAGGGGGGCAGCTTGCTGCCCGGTCAACCGCGGTTCCGTTGAACCTGCGTTCATCCCCGTCATTGTCACGTGATTTCCCGCCCCTGAGAGGTGTATATAAGCCGGTCGTTGAGCGTCAGAGCTCAGTCGTGTCTCCGCTCCGGCGGAGACTCGGATAAAACCGTGGCCCAGTGCAACAATTGGCCAGACGAGATGCTGGGCTGCGGACGCGTGCGAATGCTGAAGTCCGTCTGCGTCCATCGAGCGCTGCGGCTGATAGCGTTCGAGAACATTTTTGAGGAAGCTTGGGTAACCATGAGCTTACCGGAGTCTGCGTTAAGAACACTGCTTAATCTGAGACTCGTCCAGTTTCAACTGCCATCCCTGGTTTACGACACGTCATCCAGCTCTTCGTCCCCCCTCCTCCCAAGTAGCAGCCTTTAAACGGGAACGCAGCTCGTAGGGCGACAGAATAAGCCTTGACCCCGCGTTGTCAATGCTGTAGAAACGTGTTCGGGCAGCGCTGGACGTTTCGGAATCACTTGGTACCCATCCCAGCAGGACGAACGCAGCTATATCTCCGTTCTTGCCGCTACAATGGCAGGACTAACGCGGGATATGGCTGCGTTCCAGCTCTGACATTGCTGCCATCCTAGATTCATGTGCTGCCATTAACGTGCTCCCCTATTTTAGCAGCAATCGGGGGGACGATGGCAGCAATCGGGGGGACGATGGCAGCAATGGGGGGAAGGCCACGCCCAATTTGGGGTTTGAAACCGAAGTATTCCTGCTGGAGAAACGCGTTCGTGCTGCCATTGGGCTGCACGAACGTTATCTGAGTAATCTGAGTAGATGTGTGAAATTGAAGAAGGAGGACGCTTTCGCAAAAAACGAACCCCCCCTTGAGTAGACCTGGTCATCCACAGCTGCGCTATTTAAATCTTATCTGACATCTGAGCTGTAGGTAAAAATTGGTATCGTATTATGTGCATTCGATTTCGAAAAGTCGACTTTGGATGATTCCAAAATCAAATTTTACAAATTGACAGAAACACAGGGATGTGAGACTACATTTTCCAGGTCAAAGGCAGCGCTCACGGAAATTTTTGCTTTTGAAATGAGTCGTTTACCGTGTCGCTGGCAACTAGAATATTGACTTGGCATACGGCGCGTGGCCTAGCACAGTTTGTGTACTGTAGTAAGTGGGATGCGCATCATCCACAAGATTTTGTGGCGTTACGCGCACATATCCTCAACGGAAAGCTCATCCTCGCTATGGACACATGGGAAAAGCGCCTTTTCCTGTTTCCGGCATGTTTCGCACTATTTAGTCAATGCTTATGAGATCATCATCGCTGAATACCTTGAAATGCAGCAAAATCTCCTCACACAAAAACTTCCATGAGTGCTGCAATGATATTCGAATGTTCGAGTGGCGCAATGGCAACGTGTCGGCTCACACAGTCCACTGTTAGACCTCGCCTCATTTCCAACAAAGCCTCCAGGGGCGGTGAATAATAACAGAGGGGTCCTGAAGATGAAACGCCTGTGCAGTATATAGTATTCTGCCCGTATAATACTCTGTCCGACAGAATGTTACACGCGTAAAGCTCTGCCCGGCACGCGAACCTCCTTCCGACCAAGCACTGCGTATGGGAAACACCATCTATTGACGTCTATTTGTCACTATAAGTGTAAACGTAACTGAGTTGCACAACTTCAAAGAAGAAACGGAAAATATTCAGATTAGCTGCGTTCTTTTGGGAAAGTAAAAAATTGCATTACTGACGACGATAGCTAATAGTGATTCAAGCAAAGTGATGAAGCGCTACATCCATTGGTGGAGTTTCACATGAGTGCTTCATTGTCGGTAAAAATTTCCCACAATGAGCTATAATAGCTTTTGCAAGCGTACATAGTGTGCCCTGTTCAGAAAGTTTTGCAAAGGGGTCAGGATTTCATACAGACAGAATTTTATATGCGACACCGGCTTGGTGACATACATCGGGTGCCCCACGCAGGTCGTATAGGGCATCTAGACACTCAGGTCCTTCACCGTTCTCAGATGAAGTCGAATGCGTGGAGCATCTTACAAATGGGAGTGATTGGAAACGAGAACTCTGCCTTTTATCACCTAATCGGTTGTAAGTGAAATTATAAATCATGTTTCAGGATGAAAGGAAGATCTTGTCACAACTTGTCGAACATCAGCGTAAGCCCGGCAAATGTGGCCTACTTGCTCTTTGGGCTTGACTTTTTGATAACAAGTTCAAAAAGGCTTGAGTGCTTGATGCCGCACTCAGCTGATAACGTGAAGCAGTCCTCTCATCAGAATAATAGAGCTGCGATCGATCCCAACTTTTTTTTTTCAATTGAATCTGAAAGCTTTAGACTCGCATCAATGACTGGCAGTCTTGTGCTGTGGCCTGGATGCATTGATTTGTGGTTGTTTGCGGGAAGAAGCATGTAAGCAAATATGGGTTATTCGAGAACGTGCCAACAAAGAAACACAAAAAAACAATCATTGCTTCAAGAAATTGCCAGAGGATTCAGATGCTGTGCTGTAAGACATCAGAAATTTAATTTCAGGTGTCTGTTCTATGAGGACGACAGTAAATATAACGCCTCAGAATGGAAAACTATTGAGGAAACTAAGTTTTCCTGTGATTTCATAGAAACCGACTGCAAATTTCAAAATGTCTCGAAGAAATCCATTCACATGCAAATAGAAGAGAATAAGTAGGTTCCTCATTGCTGTACGGTTGATGGGTCGAAAAGAAACCTCAAGCATGTTATTACAAAGTTGTCACGTTATTTTTAAGTTAATATTGTAAAATTTTCGTGGGCCGCCTCTGTGAATTCCCGAACATCCAATACAAAAAGAGGGTACCATAATTTATCGCACTAAATTGCTGCAGAAGCATTCCATTCCTGTAGTTTATTCCACATAAGTTTGAATCAGTATCGGCTGACAGTTGACGTATGTAGTGTGTAGCAAACGTCAAGAAACCACAAAATCATAGACTTATAATGCAGGTCATCGAAAGAGATGCCAGTACTGAAACGAGAGGACTATCCAGATGTGCATCTTATTGTGCTTGACTCAGTTGCATCTTCTCAGCTTATTCGGTGCGTCTCTTTTCAGAAGTATTTCCTTGAGTTTTAGCAGACTCGGCGACAACAAATCGTTTGCAAATGGAGAAGCAGCGTTTAGTCGTGTTGTTGGTGCTAATGCATCAATGAAGAGTGGGCCGATGTCTCTCCCACAAAACATAACGGAACTCTCAAGGGTGCCAGAGGCAAAGATTCGGACGTTATGTCAGTACAATAACCAGTTTGATAATGGTCTTTATCACATGAGTGTTAATGTTAGACATGAAGCTGTATTTACAGCACATCGAAGTCCGATCCTGTCGGGTAACAAATGATACGTATCGACCCTCGTCGGAGTCCGACGTGTCGGGCTCTGACGTAGATCAATACGTATCATTTGTTATCAGACAGGATCGGAATCCGGCGCACTATAATCAACGCTATAGGATATTTGCCATTGTTGTCTTGTTCCACTCAGGTATCGTTTTAATTTTCTGATAAATTCTAGCAGCCGGGCTCGAGACCGTTCTAATGAAATGGTGGGATTTGCGAGATGCATCTGCATTACCGTGAAGCACTACCATTTGAAGGGATTTCTGGTTGAAGAGCCTGAATTCCTCAGACATTTGTTGGATTGGAGCGGCATATCGCCTGCTCTCTAATACCAAAAATGGGCGGCATTTAGGTGTTGTCTTACTTGCCCTTGAGCTGTCATCCACGTGCTATTCAGTTGCCATTGAGTTGCTTTCTCCCTCAAGACCAGCATTCCGATAGCAATCGAATAGCAAGCGAACAACAGTCATGGCAGCGCAGCAGCTGTCATACGGCAAGTAAAACGGCACCCAAAGATCGCCCATTCTGAGATCGGATGGCAGGTGACATGCACCTGTTTGAGCTCATACTTAAGTTTCCGCAGTAATTTTCCTTGGCTTTCTTCGCGTCTCATTGGAACAAAGCATGTAGCGTAGTACAATAACTACCCATTTCCTTGTGGTATACCTACAGGCAGTCAGGTGACAGAATGTTTACTCTCCTACAAATACTTGATACAAGGAGTTTTCACATCTATCAAAGGAAGGATACATTATCAGTATCGCCTTTCGTAGCGAGATGTATATTGCCCTACGCAGCTTGCGACGATGATTTCAAATCTGTTTTCACCTGCGGATAAAATTATGTCTCGGTTACCACCCTTTTTTGCACGGTAGCAATGTTCATGTAGGGTACATAAAGTCATTGTGCTATCCGAGTCGTGCAGAGTTAAGTCTCTTAGTTCCCGTCACACCCAATCTTTTGCACTTCTCTCTTAGCTGCTGTTTTCCCTTGCGAATTCATTCTAAACAGTTTCATAAAGATATCCGGCCCTATTCCACTTCGTCTCTTCCAAAATCTCAAAATCGAAAACTTCTCCGAAATTTTACCTGTGATAAGCATGTCAAGAAATTTCTCTATTGTAGGTTTCCATGAAATTTTTGATTTTGCTTTTTTTTTGGGGGGGGGGGGAGAAGAATTGGAATAGTGCTGGAAAACCTCATTAAACCTGTTAGAATAAATTTCTGAAGGAAAACAGCAGTAAAAGGAAAATGCAAAAGAACCGGCTAAACGCGAGACCTCATCCTGAAGAGCGAGAGACACTGTCCCAAGACCCACTTACCACAATGACTTTATGCATCAGGGCGCGTCACGAGATGGTGAATGACCAACATGACTTAGTAGGAGTTGCACAGACGTAGGGCGACTTAGTACCAGCGTTAGCATGTACAATACGCCAGTGCCGGTGGGATGTAATGAAAAATCAAAGTCAAAAACATCACATGAGTTGTCCCATTTATACAAAATTTGATGTTATTTTGAGAAACACAGTTTATAGTGCACCTGCTGTAGACGCAAAAGTAGTTTTTGACCATTAATGACAGTTTTTTTTTTCAAAAATGAAAACGGTTTCTCAAAATCGAAGGATGCCATTTTAGGAGAGAATTGGTCCCCCCCTAGGCGGTCTTCCTTGAATCGACGGCTCATCAAAACTCCCCCTAGAGTTAGAGAAATTTCCTGTGGAATTTTCCGTGTTGAGAAGAAAACGCGCTCCAATCACAATTTCCTGCTCCTGACAGGTCCGCCGACAAGTTCGACCCAGTTCTCGCAGGTTCCAACATTTCCGTGTTTTGATTAGTTCTTCGAAAGTTTCGGCTTACATTTGAGATAAACTGGACTAAATCTCCACAAATCGTGTGCGTTGTTTGATGAAGTATCATCTTTAAACTTTACTGGAGGCTATTTGTATGACTTTTTCAATATCTTCCGATAGAGCCAAAAAGTGTGGGTTCTTAGTAGCTATTTATGAATCTAATTGGACATAGTAGTCCCCAGTCAGTGGTGACTACTTCGTGCTGTGCCCTGTTATGCACCTTACATGAACAATGCTGCTGTGCGAATTTGTGGAATCAACGTCGCGAGCTGCTGTAAGCAGTATACACCTTGCTACGAATGCTGATACTGATAGATTATCCTTCCAGCGTTCGTCTCTGTCATCTGCCTCCCCCGACCCACTGCTCTGCAGGCTTTGAATCATAACACCGACGTCACTTCTCACCATAGTGAGGGAATACTTTAGAATAACCTTCTCACATATTGGAGAACCAGGAATTTTCCAATTGGATTTTTCTTGTCGAGCATTGTGAAGCTTTTGAAGACCGTGGTTCTACGAAGCTTGAAATAATGAATGACTGTCCAGAAAATTTCCAAACTGAGCTGCGCAATGCACAGATCATTGATCAGTTTTCTTCTCCAAAATTTGCGAGCAGCACTTGACGATTCTCTGCGCAGCCGCAATACTTTGTTCTCACATTGGCTTTGTTCGTATATCAGAGGTTGCTCCGTTACTGAGCGATTCTTACTCCTCCAGAAACAACGAGTGCATACATGCTAGAAGACTTCCTCTCTGTTTACAATTTGTTGAGAGAGACAGTTCACCAAACAAATAAAGCCAATTCAGATTTTGTCAAAGAACCAGCAAACGAAACAACAACTCAGAGATTTTTCTTGCTAGATACATACTTCTGAGCGACAGCCTTAGTGCGACTTGAACAAAACAATTCAATCAATAGGAGAGCGGAAGAAAGTCCATGAAACTCTGCAAATCAATATGGAAGAGTTCAACTTACGCTTCAAAATACAGAAATATGGAACTGGCGAGTGGAGGCCGGAAATGCTTTGACACTCTTGTGATAAAAAGTGAGACAGACCTATAAAAGCAAGAAACAGGGAAAGAATTTTTAGCACAACGATTGGGTTTCAGAGGGTGTGTATCATCGTGAGGGAAGAAGGGGCCTAACCATGCAATTGGTTGGTATTGATGATTGGCACAGCTGGGCCGTCCGCCACGCCCACCTGTTTGACTCGTACGCATACGTCCGATAGCCTGAGACGTGTCTCAGGCCACCATCACTTTTGATTGAGCCCGGATGGGGAACCTTCACCTATGGCGAAAAGGATAAGATGGGTCCGGGACGCAGTCTCGGACCAAAAAAAAGGGAATGATACTATGCATTGTAATTCAGGCAAAGCAGATTTACATGAAATGCGCAGTTGTGGCTTAAATTCTTCACACAGTACAGTCTAAGAAAAGTCGTTGTTCATACATGGCCGGTTGATTCCTTTGAAGAAAATGTTCTCATGAAATTGATGGGAATTTGCGGCAAAATTACGGTTTGACCGACAATATCGTTCTTCACTTGGGAAATCAAGGTTTGCGCAGTTGTCGGACTTCTTGCCGATGTTATTGAGGACTGGATGACAGCAAGATCCCAAAGGTGCAACTGAAAATGGCTGAGAAATTCCTGAAAACGTGAAAAGAGGATTATCTTGCTTATTTGAAGAAACTGGATGTTGCGCAGTTGTCAGCTGAATTGAGAAGGAAATTCTGAGCAGAATGATATATAATACTTGATACTTTCGTTCACTCCCGACGGAAAAACCAGGGTGAGCCAAATACCCCGTCTGGCTCACCCTCGCGTCTGGCGCCCTCCCATATTGCGTGCTCTCTCGCTAACCCCCCTGAGCTACACGGGGCATTTGGCTCAGGCAGGCTTTTTCAGCCCAGCGTTAAAGGAAGTATCAAGTGTTATATACCATTCTACTCGGAATCTTACGGGCTCGGCAGCTGACAACTGCGCAATCCCTGAATTTTTGATCTGAAAGAGATATAAAGTAAAAAAGCGTTTTCATACATGACCCGTTTTCTGGGTCAGTTTCAGATAAAGNGGAGTCTGCGTTAAGAACACTGCTTAATCTGAGACTCGTCCAGTTTCAACTGCCATCCCTGGTTTACGACACGTCATCCAGCTCTTCGTCCCCCCTCCTCCCAAGTAGCAGCCTTTAAACGGGAACGCAGCTCGTAGGGCGACAGAATAAGCCTTGACCCCGCGTTGTCAATGCTGTAGAAACGTGTTCGGGCAGCGCTGGACGTTTCGGAATCACTTGGTACCCATCCCAGCAGGACGAACGCAGCTATATCTCCGTTCTTGCCGCTACAATGGCAGGACTAACACGGGATATGGCTACGTTCCAGCTATGACATTGCTGCCATCCTAGATTCATGTGCTGCCATTAACGTGCTCCCCTATTTTAGCAGCCATCGGGGGAACGATGGCAGCAATCGGGGGGACGATGGCAGCAATGGGGGGAAGGCCACACCCAATTTGGGGTTTGAAACCGAAGTATTACTGCTGGAGAAACACGTTCGTGCTGCCATTGGGCTGCTCTGTTATCTGAGATACTCCACGTGGGGTGTACCGGAAATCAGAGTCCCGCAAAGACTATCACTGATCATATCTTTCAGCATATAAACACGCACATCTAGCTTCAACTACTCGTATAGGCAAAGATGTTCAGCAAGCCATACAATGATTGTGCGATTGAGCTTGGTGAGAAACTGCCTGTTCATAACGTGGCTGCACACAGTGTCAACATCACCATTGTAGATCAATATCTGCAAAAGATTCCCTCAAATGTGATTGCTCCCACATTTATGTGAACTGTGACTAAATCAGGCTGCAATACCTTCACTCCGGCCACGCTGACCTGCTCAATCACGGATTGCATGTCATAATAGGTTGTGTGGTAGCTATCTTCAACAGTGTTGCTGCAAACAAAAGTAGCTTTAAAAATGAGGGGTAACAAATGTACTAGGAACCTTATGCAACAAATGAGCAAATTTTTTCAAGCATCTTGAGATTTACTAACCTGCAATCTGTCCATTTTGGAAGGGATGTGGGGATGTGTAGTGCCTTACGAACGTCAGCTCTATTCAGGTAGTCCGCCGTGTTTCCTATTTGATCGCACAACGGCACGTTCTTAGAAACAAGATTTGTAACGAACAACATTCATGAATTATCAAACGTGTAGAAGTCCTACATCTTCTCTACTGCGCGGTGCTCTCGGAGGCAGTCCTGCCCTCCTTCTCATGAAGCGCTCGATATGCGCTTTCCTTCCGCCTGAGCTTGACGCATAGCATGTGCTGTAGATATTGTATGGATCAACATTGTTAGTAGCGCTCAATATCTGAAGGTGATCAATCGATTATTGATTTTTCTATGGATGAAGAACACGTGGATCAGGATCCGTATCCAATATACTTTATCCAGTCGGATAAACACGCTCTAGCGGATATGTTACAGTGGTTTCGAGAATCTGCAATACAATAAAAACATATCCGTGGATGTGCAAATCCACTCGTTTCAATGCAGGTTATCTTTATCCGGTCGATTTACACATGATAACGATTCATGATCTACTCCTACTTCATTTTTTGTTGTCTCTCGCCGAGACACCGCACTTGCGCTAAGAAATGAGTACGTAGATGGATGAGCTATATTGGATAGCAAATTGGATAAAAACGGATGGGAATGGATAAATACACGCTAAGTTTTCCCTCCCACGGTCAAATATATTGGATACGGCTCAAGGACTAGGAGTATTCCCAGACTTCGCCACAACCGCCGGCGATCGCCACATGGATAAAGTAAAGTATGAGAGTCCAGACGAAAGAGGCGATGAGCTCCATTTGGCAGTGATCCATGGCGATATAACGTGGCAATCGATACGTATTATTTCCACGGTCCTTATCTCTTAAATCGCCGGTTCATTTTGATTTATTTCGGACTGGCGAAGTCTGGGGATACTCTAGGTGTTGAAAACTATAACGCATAATGGATTCGCGCACCGATGCGCAGATGCCATTTATTCTGGGAAGCGCAGAGCGCAGAGCCCTCTTTTGGATGTTTGATCTAGCATTCTATGAAGTTACAGGTGAGTAGTTAAGGAAGATAGAGAAAATAGCGATTCTACAGAACTACAACCAAAACCGGGTGGCGGCCAGGAAGAACGATAGGTCGTGACAGCTGGCAGCTGAACCACGCATCCCATGCAATGGTTGCCACGCCCAACTCGCATCGGACGCATCGTAGTCTACTTTGTTCACAAGCATTAAAGTTTTATTTGGTTCACAGTTGGTCTGAAAGTGGAATTTCGGGATTTAAGGCTAAATATAATGACTCGTAGTGAATACCTGCCACATTTCAATGAAAATTAAAGTTTCTCTGCTTTCATCCCGTTAGATTTTGTTTGCTTAGATTTTAACCATCTTCAGGAAAGGAAGATAACTGACCCATATATAACTGTGATGTCCGTAAATCTCTGTCATCTAACTAGGGCGGGGCTACAATTGCATGGGATATTGACACACGGGTTCACTGCAGCCAGCTATTGCCAGCTATCGTTCTTCCTGGCATACACCCCCAAAAAACACCAGAGGCAGTAGGCTCTAGTAAGACGAAAAATTCTACTCGCGTCTTTTCTTCATTGAACACGAGTTCTACGTAATTTGAAACCCCAGAATACTGCGAAATTCTCAAAACGAAGATTTTTGTGAGTGGTGCTCCCAGGTTAATTACTAATTCAGAAAAAAAAAACGGCAGCAGTTAAGGAAAGGATGGTAGTAGTCGAGATGAGATGCTGCTAGGCTGTGCATAGTCTGTTAGCTCAGGGAGTGCCCGTGGGGGACTATGTCTGCAATTACGACCACAGTCGTATCGGCCGGCGGATCGGCTGGTTCGATCGGAAACAGTAATGAAACATCTAAATGGAAGGGTTCATACCACCGGTGTGAAAAAAACAAAGCCAATCGCTTGACCGACACCACTACAGTCGTAATTACAGGCAAAGCCCTCCCATGGGCACTCCCTCAACTAATAGACCATATTCCAGATATTACGCCGTTAAAGCTGCGACTGTGGCTGAAACTAATCTATGACACCACCTAGGGAATATTTGTGTTGGCTGTACGTCTCCTATCCTGAATTTGCTGCTAGTTTTTTTTTTGCTGGCATCCTTACAGCACAACTGTGCTATCCTTTGAATGTCCTTCTCATCCCCACCTAGGAGTTTTAGAGGCGCACCAACCTCCATGACGAGAGGCGAACACATAACATTGTTGTAAGCTGCCACAATGTCACAAGTTTCAATATTGCCCTTACAACACGTGGATGAGAAGTTCCAGTACAGCCTGCAAAGTAACACAATAGTAATGGCAAACGAGCGTTAGACTTCGAGTACGTGCTCGTCTCTTATGAGTCCGTGGTAGTAGTAGAGAGGAACCATAGTGTCGTAGTTGTGTAACAAATTCAGGGCTCCATTCCCGATTGCCATACCCTGCAAGGACCCAGTAGAGTAGTGTCTGTTTAGCATACTGGGCAGATTGAGTCCTAAACTCACCTTAAAACTAGGGAAGTTTGCGGAGTCGTTCAACATTTTCAGCGCCAGCGTTGGAAGATAAACGCCAGCATAAGACTCCCCTGCGATAAACGTGGTTCTGCCCTGATACTCAGGAAATTTTTTAAGGAAGTCCATCTAAATTTTTTCCTCTTGCTCTGACGTTAGCAAAGACCTCATGACTTCATACGCTCACAAATGCCTGATAATTGTGTTGTGCAACGTCGTCATCACTCGTGGTCAGGTTACCAATGGTGTTGAATGAAAATCCTACTCCAGAGGGAGATTCCACGAAAAGTACATTCGCAAACTGAAGTAGAGCTTCGTTATGAGTGTCCACTGAAATGACATTGTCAAATTATACCAGATTCCACGAGTAGTCGTTGGAATACACAGTCGCTCCATAGTCGCGCACCTTGAAAGGACCGAGCTCCTCAAAAAGACCTAGAATGTGGACAGTTTTAACCCCTCGATGAGGAAAAATGGAAGAGGAGAGAACCTGTCAATGAGGAGCAGCCCGGCCCTCCGTTCAACCAGAGGATCAACGGGTCTGTAGAAGGATCATTTTGAGACTCGGTCAGCCTTAACAAGAAGGTGACAAGTATGTAGAAGGCAACATCGAACAAATTCAGGAACAGCAAAAAATACAATAAGCCGAAAACTGAAAATATGTAGTGCACATTTCAACCCCCTTTTCCTACTGCTAAATACGGAAACGGGCATATTCCACAGTTCAGCACACGTATAAGAATGACACGCCCGAATTGTGTACTTGTAATGTGCACTCCGAACGGCCTAGACAAAGGACGAGACCGCGGCGTGGGCACTATGTTTTGTCTGCTGCATCTCTCGGGGCAGCGAGAAATCACGACGCGTCGGTTTTCCTCTATGTCTCTGCCCACGGTGTAGCAGACAACCAGAGGGTCCGCGCCGCGGTCCCGCCCCTTGTCTGCGACCGTTTGGAGTTCACTGTATGTTTGTGGCGTAACAGCGAATAAGTAATAAATTTCGGAGCAGGCCTATTGCCATTTTCTGCTCGACTTCTTCATGATATGGAAATGTGATCTGAATAAAGTTTTCGCTGACCAGTAGTGGAAATTGTCGTTGTTAGATGCCCTCAGATAGCCTGAGTAGCTCTTGAACTTCGGTGTGAAATTCAGTAATGGTAGATTCGTGACAAGATCTTCCTGTGGTGCGGCTGCAGTCAGCACTGCAGCAGTGAACGGTAGCAACTGAATGCAAATGAAAAGCTTTTTTGTAATATCTTCATGTGATTTTTTTCAGTACTGAGTAGTGATGGGCATACATGTGAGAGAAAACTACCAAGCGAATGAAGTTATATCATCCCAACCCTCCCAGGGAGATTTGAATTTTCTCACAAAATACGAATTAAATGCGCATGGCTAAAATGGAGAGAATCGACTGGCATTCTTCGTGATCAAAGATGTTCAAGAGTGCTGGAAGGAAAGATCTATCGTAGGGTTTTGAGAGCGGCATTGGTGTATAGCAGTGAATGTTGGCCGTTAACGAAAACGCACGAACGCATGCTGAATATTGTTGAGATGCGCATGCTCATATGGGCATGTAGACTCATTCGATGCGATAGGGTGCCTAACGAAAACATAAGAACGGCAATGCAGACAGCCCCTGACTTAAAGTATGTGCTCCAGCTTAAACCACTAGGTTGGTGCAAATGAAATGTTGCTTTTTTGGAAATGGAAATGGAAATTTATTATAACAACAACACTACGCCATCTTAGTCCAAAGTATAGTCTCCATTGTTAAAGACGACCCTTCGCCATCTTTCGCTCAGGAGTTGGATTCCCTTCTCAAAGGAGCCAGTGTGCTGCGCTCGTTTGCACCTCGTCATGGTTGTTGAACTTTCTTCCCTCCAAGGCGTGCTGCATTGAACGAAAAATGTGAGAATCAGATGGTGCTATATCGAGGCTATATGGTGGGTGCGGCATCAACTGCCAGTACATCTCTTTTCTCTTTAGTAGATCTCTTTTACGAATTTTCGCTTTCGCCCCGAACGTATTTTTGCGAATTTCTGAAATTCTCAAGGATCAGGAGTTGACCGCCGGGAGCACTAGCAATGACGGTAGATAACCTACACACATGTCTTCACAACGGCACCTAGCTACCTTGCAACGGGAATTGTTCCGTAGAAATAACCACCAGAACCCAAGCGACATTTCATCTGTAGCAACCTAATACATGCACAAAGACTGCTTTGGTACGGCCATGTGATGAGGGGCCATCACAGCATCCTTCTCTGCAGTCAATGGACATGAATATTGTCGGCAGGCGCTATAGAGGTGCACCGAAAAAACGATGTAAGGATGCAATATCGAAATAAATGGGGAGCTTGGAGTTACAAAAAACGACACCCAGGGCCGTGACCTTTGGCGTGGAAGGACCATTACAGCACACCCTTTGACTGTGTGCGATAAACACTGAGGAGAAGAAGAAGAGAAAGAAGATAACGGTTTACATCAAGCAAGCTAAAAAAAACATACCCAAATGGAGGTGAACATCGCGACTCAATCACTAGGCGGCGCAGGATTACAAGAACACAGCATTGATAAGGCCACCAAATCTCCCATTAGTTTTGCGGTAGATAAGAAAAGGAGTGATAGAGATTCTTCATAAAATTTACAGCGAATCTCGGAACAGAATGTTCTTCAATTTGGAACACGCACCTCGAATGTTGAAGTGTGTATTAGTAGTACTGACAGCCAGTGATGTAAGCTTAGTGGTTAGAAGGTACATATAAGGACTTTGATAATCACGACCCAACGACGTAACGAAAGCCCATTCTGAGGCGGTCATGATGACGAATCTTTGATTTGGTACAAATGCCACACGTAAGCTTGAGTAGATGCTTGCAGCTCCAAATATCCCTAGCTCGAAGTAGCAACGAAACCATATAGATCTGGACCAACAGTTGATTTTGATAACGAATAGTTTGGTCCGGCGTACATCACCCGACCTTCTCGATCTCCTCCGTACCCCCACTGTACCACACCTCACCCGTTCATAGCTTTTATCTTACTTACATTTATTTTCATCGCTTTTGCGAACAAAACTAGAGGCCACCCCTTCAAAGTTTATCTCGATAGAGGTAATTCAAATGCATACGACAATTCTTTCTTTTATAGAGTTCAGCCTCTGTGGAATAGTTTGGATCCCCAGCTGTTCAGGTATTGTAAGTCGTCAACGTTTCAGCTCCACCTTGTCAAGAGTCTTCGATCCAGGAACCTGATTGAGCATACATAGATTGTCTCAACTATAATGACACGTTTCTTGTTTGAGATCATTTCTCTAAGTTTTTCCCCTGCTTCTGAATTTCCAGCAACACATTTAATCGAAATATCGTGCTGTATGTGGATCTTTGTTTTTTCCCGGGAATGCGCTGAACAACTGCTTTTATGGGGTGCCACCAGCTAAACTCCGCCCGTAGGTTCGCTGGTTCTCTCTTTGGGATGAACATTAAGCGCATTCCAGAGAATAACAATGCCAGTGCCTCTCAAACTTAAAGTCAATCAGTTGCCTATAACTCTGTCTACATACATTGTTTGATTGGCCAAATAAATGTAAATGTAAATAAATGTAAATAACTGATGCTCTCACTAAGACTAAAGTAAACAGCCCATGTGCAGTAGTCTTCTTGACCAGCATAGAATGGCAGGCAGATACGACTATTCAATAATATCCAATGTGCAAATTTGCATCCAAAATAAACCACTACTCTCAGAAAAAGGAGGGAAAAGAATGTTTCCAGTATGTGCCCAAATTCAGACATCTAGCTTTGACTAGCTCTGCATTCATAGTTCCAGTAACTCGCACGCAGCAAATTTCATAGACAGTATTTGTCACTTTCATTAGAGAATCAAGAAGTGCTGACTTTTGGCAATGTATGCCACAACATGACGTGCTGACAGAATCGTAAACTGTCATCGTTATCAAAACTCTTTTATCAAAAGGTCTCTGAATGGTGTACTTCATTCCTACACGTCTCCGTAGAATTTCCTTCATTTCTCCTCACAAATGTTCCGCTACCCATTTGACTATTATACATGGTTGGCTTTCGGCATTTCTGCAGGCGAACTTGTGTTTATGTTCTGAAAGAGCCCCATTCTGTTTCAGCTGGAATATCCCGTAGTGAAACATACCTAGGTAGTTAAGTTCCCATTCTTCTATGCATTCGTCGCCATCGAAGCCGAGTGAATTCCTGTGCCTAACTGATACTCAAAGCATAATATCTTGCTGCTAGAGTTAATTACCACTCTTCTCCGGCTAATGGTCTGATGCGAACAGTGACCAACTTCAATTTTTTGTCGGTGAGATCAACTTATTAGATTTCCCTTCGGGTTTGCATCATGGTGAGTGAAAGTGGATGTAACCAGGCAACTCTGGTTGGCGCATTCGAGCAGACCGACACGCCCACCTATTCAAAATCTGGCGACGACAAGCACAAATAGACCAAGTGTCACGGGATTGACGCCGCTCGAGTCGAACAACTGGGCGTGACCGGCGGCTCGAGTGCACCAATCAGAGTGGCCTGGCTACGCCCTCTTTCCCTCACGATGATACACACCCTTGCCCTTCCATCATTCAGGGTATAGGGCATTCAGAAAGGAGTCGGTACTAGTGCATTCACGGACTGAAGGTAGCCTGTGCGGTTGTGCACTGTCAAGCGAGCTTGATATTGATTGAAAACGACTGCGTATCAGTCCATGATCTTTCCTCCGACACCGACTCCCGGTTGAATGGGCTGTAGGTTACGCTTCAGAACAGAATATTGCTTATTTACCTGTTCTCGACATTCACAATTGTTTCAAGGCTGAGTAGACACTCTCACTGCTTTGCTGATCCCTCTTGAGTTTTCCAACAAAACAATGTTTCCAAAAACTTATCGCAGTGTTTTGAGTGAACAGTTCCCCTTCTTCCTTTGCCAGTCAACGAATATCATTACTCTGGCTTGTGTATCGGAACCTACCTAATCGACCTTGTTTTGTCAACCGCAACTATTCAAACCATAATATGCATGGAACTCTGGTGAATGTGCGCTAGGAACGCAGCCCGAACGGCGTAGTCCTTCGGGTAGAAACGCTAGCAGCAACGGAGGGGAAGATGGCAGCAATTGGGAAGCGTTGCTGCTAGCGTTTCTACCCGAAGCATTACGCCGTTTGGGCTGCGTTCGTGCTGCACAGTTATCAGAGGAAGATGCATGAAAGCATTGAACTACTGACGGTGCATACTGCTGGCGGCAACGTATGTCCGGGTTGGGGAGGGGGTAGAGGGAGAGGGGAAGGTACAGTCCTTCTCAAAAAGATAGACGGATTGCGCGTGCGGTTTCTTAGCGTCGCGGTTGCAGAATCGTGGCGGGACCCACTCGACCCTCTCACTTAGAGCATGCTCTTTCCGCGTCCCCCGTTCAGGTCCCGGAGCGATGGTGCAGTCGCGCAATCAGTCTATCTTTTTGAGAAGGACTATATACAAACTCTTCTATTCATAACGTCAATAGTGTCGTGAATCGAAGGGTCCTATCGACTGACTACCCCATACCACTTGTCATGCACCAAAGAGGATGTGAGAATGTCAAATCGACAGTTGATAAGATGGTGTGGAGAAAAAACATCTGATGATGTCAGGTTAACAGGGGATCAATAACAAGATCAATAACATGATTTCCCACTGTTAAAATTTTTGACATTCTTCCGCCTTGCAGCCGCACATTTTGCTTCGATTACTTTACGAAGTTAAGACACCAGTACACCATAAAATGCATGCATTAGTGGAATAATTATTGCTATTTTTACTGCTGACATTACTATTACTAGTGGTACTGTATTTCAATTGCTCACATTACTGTTACTTTTTTCAAGTATTTATTTTCAATGATCTAGCGATATAATTAACACTTTTCGTAATTTTATTCCATCGGGGTCGCAAGAGTAACGGACACCCAAGTTTTTTTTTCAAGCCTCTACCCCTCCCGTTCCCCCAATTTGGCCGAGAATTTCTGGGTGCGCCTATGGCGCACATCTGCCTTACGAGGACTTGATTCCGTGATTTCTACACAACCTATAAGATCCATAGACATTCCAGGATTATGAAGAAACTGATTCTTCTCTTCATCGTTCCAGCAATTTTTGCGTTCAAGGCGCAGTTCAAGTATGGATGCGGGTCTGAATCCTGCACGTATAAATTTGTAATTCCTGAGGTGAGCCGAGATTATCAATACCAACGACAGTGTAGGCACAGCGTAAGGAGGAACCCTTCTTTATATAATATCTTACGCTGAGCAAAAGTTACAGTCGTTCCAAAAAATTCTTGCCTCCGGCATCCACCGCCCGTCTGCTGAGCGGCACCGCCCCTCCTTCCTACATATGCATTATCATAAGTGCTGCAGTGTGGCTTAGTCGACACATAGTGTAGCGTGAGGCAAGAATTTTTTGGAGAGACTATACACTAGATAACTAAAATTTTGCATCGAAAAGTGAAGCGCGCCTCGGATTCCACAGACTATGTCCTACTAAAATACAGTGTACTCAAGCACAGCGCCGTAGCGACATACCCTACCCAGATTCTATAGAAAAAACCCAATTCAGTAGGAATTTAATGGAATGGACTAAATGAAACACCCATAAAATGAGAGACTCTATGGAACCATGAAATCTCTCGTGTTGACCAACACCTACATGCTCATCTCAGTTTCCAGTACCGCTCGTTGCAGATCATCACACTACATTTGTATCAGAGTGCCATAGGACGCGATGTGCACGCTGATATTCTAGGATTTGACGCGCATCTCTTTTGTAGCGAGATTCCAAGGAATTATTCATTTTCCGGCGCTCTGTATCGGACCTGTGCGCCACTTAAAGGCAGTGTGTCACGTCGTTTCGCGTGTTGGAGATATCAACAGATTCTTGATCTCCTTGCCACGCTGATCCCAAAAAATAAAAAAAATGTATATAAAATGTCACGGAAGCGACCTTAAACCCGTTTTTGGGGGGGTCCAAAGTGCAGTTCACGGTCCACCTGTGCGGAGCGGTCCGTGGGTGTGCTGGCTGCCCGCCACCGTGGCAACGAGTTTTGACATGCCAGATAGATGAGATCAACGGGTTCACACGTCAATTCGGGTCAGTAAACTGTTACAGGCCCCGTCCTGGAAAACGGGTTCAAAGACCGTTATATGACATTTCATGTATATCGCCGGAATCAGCTAGTCGAGGAGATTCACAATCTGCTAACAGCTCAAACACGAAAACGAGGTGACACATTAACCCTTGGGTCACATGAATTCGGGAACATCCCGAGTTGCAGCATCGCTCATGACAGTAATTTTCTGTGGATCTACATCACTAATTCTTTTATGTAGAAAGTTTAGGATAAGGATTCCTTCGTTGGCTAAATTAGAATAATGAACTTCCTACCGTGTCATCAAAAAATCGTAAAAGAAATGGAACCTCTCAGCTACGTATATATCGGCTTCTCCCACACCTGGCGGCAACACCGCCCGCTCTTCCTTCAGAATGTCATGTTACATGTTATTTTTTGCGCCTTCGTGGACATTCACTTGTCTTTTTCTCAGCGTAGCACTCCGTGAAATATAAATTCAAGAACATGAGGTAGGACTGGCTATGCTAGTGTAGAGCATAGGTAGCTGTCCTGCCATTTTTTCACTATACAACCTCGCATCACAGATGCTAGGGGCTTTCATACCCTTTTCTTAGTCTATGGAGACCATAGAAATCTGTACTCGCTCTAATCTAGCTTTTGCTGCGATATGCTTGATTTCTTGACTAAAATTCTACATAAATTCCGAGATACTGAGCAGAATAGTTCAAATGTCTTCTTATTTTGGAACCTCGGCATGTTGACAGTTGTGTGTGAATTTTGTGCCTTCGAGGTTTTTAGGTGGAACATTTATTAACGGCCTGACGTTTCGGCTGTATAGTCGTCCTCAGAGTCCTGCAAAGAGGTTGGTCCGATAAATCTAACGTCTAGCCGGTCAAGTACCTCTCCATCCTGTGCTAGAATCTCGATATTTTTCGAAGCACAGAACGCAGAAACCGCACACTGCCAAAACCTAGCTCACCGCTGCTCCACCGAAATGTGCCGATGCCGCACTAGACTACCGAACTTTGAAGAGTGAGTGTTGCCATGTATAGACATGTGTGGTGATAAGCAGTACGTAATATCTGTACAGGCAGTATCAGGCAGTTTATAGCTCACAAAGTGGTCCGAATGGCATGAGCACAATCAAGGCGCCTGTCCTAGTTCGTCTGCCAATTCTGTACTGCAGGTACATCGATGACTGCTGTGTAATTACGTCTACACAGTCCGAAATGGACGAATGTTTCCGTATACTAAACCAGCAGTCGCAGTACATACGGATTACACGGGAGAAACCACGAAACGGCTGGCTCCCCTTCCTAAACACTTAGATCAACTTATCGAGGGGTAATGTCAGAGTGAAGTGGTATCGCAAAGAAAGCTGTAAAACATCTTGATACACGCCCGATGAGCACATCCCATAGCTATGAAGCGTGCAGTCATACAAAACATGTTCAAGACAGCGAATGAACTGTGCACTGGCGACCAAGAACGACAGGAATCCTGCAGTCTTGCATCAAAAATTGCTGTCGCTAATGGTTACACAGTGCTCCCGCATCGTAGCAAATCCCGTGTTGAGAGCGGCGATGTCTCGCCACAAAATAAACTGCCACTTTGCCTTCCATTCATCTCTGAGCGCATAAGTTCCGCTATACGGCGCTGCATTATTCAAGCACAGTTACAAAATGATGTAAGGCTGGTAAATATTCCTAATAATATTAGGTTGGTGCAGAAATAATGCGCGTTTTTCGATGCATCCTCTTCGGTGCATTAGATTTCCACTTGTCATCATAGACAATATGTGAAGTTGTATATCTCCTTGTAGCAAATTTTATGGCCTTTCCAATGGCTTTGTCCATTTTCAACGAAATCCACATCTACGCGTAACTTTTATTTCCGGAACGAAAGGTGTCAAAACAGAATTTTTGCCGATTTCACTTCTGCGAACCAAAACCTTGCGGCATCGCAGCAGAAGCTGCTTGGAATACCACAGTAGTTTTGGCTAAGGTAGTGTAAGCGAATACCAACCGCGAGGCTGCTCTCGATCTTTTCGAAGTGATGAGTCCTGCTTCGAAAGTGAGGAAGGTCGCGTGAAGTTTTCTCGGGTTGCTGACCATCAAGTGGTGGCAAGAATTAAAGAGAACCCATTCAAAACAACATGTTCGGTTTCTCAGAACCTCATCGGTAATTGTCGTCAGACCTCTCCTTCCTTGGATAAGAATGGGAGGACGAAAAGCTCGACGACTGGGTGCGACGCTATCTGAACGAGTACCAGATTGATCTTCGTTGAGAGGTCTGCTTCGCGCCCTTGCAGTGAAGAAATTTCGACCAAATTCTGGAACGTTTAGTGATGCATGGTAAAGAATAGACCCTCTGCGACAATGTAAAGTTCCTTGCTCAACAACTGGGAGAGGAAGGCGAACCGAAACACTGCCAGAAACCAAAACAACACTAAATTAAAGTCACGACGAATTTTTGGTGGTCTTATGCAGAAATCATTTGTAACAGCTCGTTGACTACCTCACAGCTAAAAAGCACTGCTAGCATATTAACGAAATGAGCCGGATGTACCACTGTGTGAGCCCGGCATCTTCCAATAAAATGGATTCTGTACTCCTACGCAGTACCGTCCAGCCACATGTCGCACACCAGAAGCTCCACAGGTTGGAACAATTGGGCCAAGAAGCTCTGCCTGATACATTATAATCAGCAATCCTCTCGCTCACTGATTACTACTTCCTGGAGCACCTGGACATCTTCGTTCAGGAGAATTTCTTCGAGGACTGAAGTGACACCAAAATTGACTTCCTGGCTTTCGTCGATCCTAGAAGGCCCCGTTTCAAGAGTGAAGTGGTTACTGAACAGCGATTTTATTGCTAAAGGTTTGCGGATTTTAACGGTTCTGAGCTTGGTTAAAAACATTAGTTTTGAACCGAGATATGGGCTTAGGTATTCAGGGGCTGAAAACGCGCATTATTTTCGCACCAACCTAATACCATCAAAAGTCAGCTTGTTCGAAATAGACTCTGCGACAGGCATTGCATCTGCGAAAGCTGTGTAGTATGTCCCTACGGCAGAACGGGTGACTGCGCACAATCGGGTGTTATTTACCGAATACAATGCTTAAAATACAACGCTATCTGCATTGGAGAAACGGGAAGCACCTTGGGGGAGCGGACCAAAGAACATCTGGCGGGAAAACGGCGTGCAAGCTTAGTAACACCGCTCGGGAGGCACAGAAACGAATTACATCACGGAGACGACATTGACGTGAAATGTATAGTTTTGGCTCACGAAACGGACATATCAGCGAGGAAAACACTGGAGGCATTCTGGATCTCGGTTCGGAATCCTCCAATGAATAACAAAAACAAAAAGTCTATCGATTACAAACGACTTCATGCCATTCGTACCACTTTGTGAGCTATAAACTGCCTGTACAGATACTACGTACTGCTTATCACCAAACATGTCTATACATGGCAACACTCACTCTTCAAAGTTCGGTAGTCTAGTGCGGCATCGGCACATTTCGGTGGAGCAGCGGTGAGCTAAGTTTTGGCAGTGTGCGGTTTCTGCGTTCTGTGCTTCGAAAAGTATCGAGATTTTAGCACAGGATGGAGAGATACTTGACAGGCTAGACGTTAGATTTATCGGACCAACCTCTTTGCAGGCCTCTGAGGACGGCGATACAGCCGAAACGTCAGGCCGTTAATAAAAATTCCACCTAAAAACCTCGAAGGCACAAAATTCAAACACACACACACACACAGCAGAATTTTTTTTTTTTTTTTGAAATAAGAAGTATTGTGTAGTTCGGGATGTATGCGAAACTACAGGCTCTGGCGTCTTGAATTTCAATCATCTAGACGCCGAAATGCCTTTAATTCATGTAGAAAAGGGCGAACATGCGGACACGTCACCTTTTATGTAGATATAAAATCAATCTACATTAGAATTTTTCTTTTTTTTTTACAACGTGAGCAGTTTTATGACAACTTGTAGACATTACTAATTCATTTGACTTTGATCTTCGTGAGTAAAAATTTTTTCTCCTAAAATGTGGTTCACAAAACTGAGCTCAATCTGCATATCTCCATCATACAGAGTGTCCACAAAGCCAATAAAAATTTGAGCTTCTAAAGTTCACTCTAAAGGGAGTTACGGAAGTGAGTGAAAAGGCTGCATAATTTCGGCCGACACTGTACATATAGTCCTTATGCCCAATCGGCGGGAAATTTTCGAACGTGCAGAGCCTGCGGTGCGTGCGCGGCGCGTCCCGCTTGTAATAGCGGTCCGGCGTCCTCGTACAACTGTTCGAGGACGCTGTTCACTAGAATTAGGCCCAGATAAGCGTTTTTTGGCGCCTACCTGAGACAAGCAGCTCTCTACGGGGCCAAAAACAAATAAAAAAGACACAAAAACATTTAGGAAACGGGACGCGCCGCGCACGCGCCGCAGGCTCTGCGCGCTCGAAAACTTTCTACCGATTGCGCACATGGACTATAACTCTGTTTCTTCACAAATCCAATTTGATACGTCTCAAAAATGGGCGTGAGGTAGGACACAGTCTCTAACACGATATAAGGAGCGACACTCTAGGGTCGCAGCATAGCATTACGCAAATGCTGAAGTTGTATTGGGAATTATATTTTCAGGTCGTCGCACATTACGTCAATCCAAAAGTGTTGAAGGAAGAAGTTGAGGATTTGCAAGATTCGATTAAAGTCTTGAAGAAACTCCAAGAAGAAATGCCAGAAGCGAACACCAAAGCATTCGATGAGGTATGCATCACTTGCGTGTTGCAAATAATGGGATTGAATAAAAATGTATGGAGGTAGGGATGCTGCTGTCGTAATCCGAACAGCATTTCTTCTTTTTCGGGAAGTTGCTCCAAATGGGTGCGATAAAAAAACGCATTGTGTTCATTATGTCTACCGTTTATTTTTATTGTTCTAGTCGTTGTCACACAGTCACTATACGGGGTGACAAGAAATTATGGAACGGAATTTCATTTGGTTTTTTCTCGTAAGATCAGCCAGTTGGAATGACTTCGACTATACATTTCTGTAGCCGCTGATCTACGTTATAGATGCGATCTAGAGAAGATTTGAGGTCGGCACTTATTCGCATGACAGAAGGCGGGAATGGAGTTCTAGAAATATCGAGTTTGTTGAATGTTCCACATTCGAAGTTTTCGAAAGCTCTGAAGAACTTTCAAGAGAGAGGGACCAATGAGGATCGCCCGGAAAGGGGTCTACCTAGAACCGCGAATAACGCAGGTAACCAGAAAAAAGTTCCCAGTCGGATTGAAAGAAAGCCGCGAGCTAAAATTAATTCCACGAGAATAATGGCAAGGGCGATTGGGATCTCGAGAGAATCTATGCGGATGATTCTCAGGGAGGCTGGACTGAAGGCGCAAAAGGAAGTGGAAGGCCACCTGATTACTGAGCAAGCGAAAGTCAAATGGTTGGAACTCCGCAAGAGGTTGCGGAAACGTTTTGTTCCTGATCGGCATCGAGCCATCCTGCTTTCGGACAAGAAATGGTTCGATATCGAAAAAGCTCACAATCATCAGAATGACCGGATGTGGTACATCCGGTCAGTACAGTACAGTACATCCGTTGAATTCCCCGGTGTCTCTTCCGTCTACTCCAGTGTTTTGGTGAGAAACGATTCGATTTGCTCTGAGTAGTGTCGTCCGTTCGAAGGGACAGTGTCACCGCGAGCCAAACCGTGCCGCGAGGAGCTCACTTTTCTCTAAAGTTTGAGTTACTACGGAAGCAAGTGGCGACATATTCCTGTTTTGATAGGTGATTTGGGTTGCTATTAAGTTGACTCACTTTCGCTATAGAGGTCATGCCTTTAAGTTGAATTCAACCACATTGGTGTTACTAAGTATGGTGTGCAAGAACTGATGGCGCACCCTGCAGTGCTCGTCTCATGTATTGGGTTGGACAATAAGTTCGTGCGGTTTTTTTCACTTCAATTTCTTACTGGAAATGAAACTTTCAAAAAAAACCTAAAAAAAACCTATCAGTGAAAAAAAATGAAACCTATCAGTAACTGTTCTGTAGCACTTGATTTACTCTTTGTAAATGTTCTAACCGATTTCCTCAATTCTCGCCACACCTCATTTTCTATCGCCTGGAGTGTGAGGCACCATCTCGTCTAGGACGGCAACCTCCGACCACTCATTCTTTTGGACTTCTGTCGTGGATCCAATGCAGCTCAAAAGGCAACAGATATCAACAACATGTAAAGAGAATCCATTACTGTTGAAAAGACGGCTGAGAAATGGATGCACGCCTCATAGAGGTTGATTTTATCCCTGAAGAAGTCCCCCTTCCAAAAGTGGAGTTTGAAGATAAGTGAGACGTTAACGCGCCTGGTTCTGCTCTAGATGTAAAGAAGAACCACTAAGAACTTTAAAATTTAGCGAAATATAGGTTCAACTGATTCAGTTCGCGAAAAAACTTCGAAGGGCTCTGCACGAGGTGACCCCTCACAATGAGAGAGCGTGCCGCCTCCGGGCAAATTCCATTAAAACGGTATCCGACATGCTAGAGCAGAAGGCAGTTTCACTCATACGACCTCTACAAGCCGGAAGCAGTCCTTAACTACTTATATTGGTCATTTTCTTGAGCGATTTCCAGAGTTTCACTGAGAAGTTGCAGTTGAGAGTCACAAATTCGGTCGTCTCAAACAATGTGGCTTTTCATGTAAAGGAAACCGGGGAGCTGCTCCTTCTCTGCTAGCATTAATAGCGGAGGAAAGGAGCTACATGAATCACTTGTTGCAACTTATGTTGTTCGTGAAAAGCAGTACTTCTAGTGCCCCTGAATAACCGCACGAACTTATTGCCCAACCTCATATATATGCACATCAAAATCCTTGAGTTTCGCCACTTAAACTCCAACCCTCAGTGCGCTCAGCCGTCACGCATCCGTTCTCTGTGTTTACTAGATTCACTTACGAATTTCACTAGATTCGCATAAGAAAAGGGGGAGAGGTAGAAAATGTTCGAAAAATTGACTCCAGAGTTCTCAAAAAAGATATATGTTAGTGGATCGCGGTAAATCTGTGAGCGATCGTGATAAATCTGTAAGCGACGTGTAAAAAATGCGTCTATACACAGCTGCCATTTTCTAAGAGATCCCAGAATGAACAAACTTCAGCTGCTCACTGCCAAGGAGGGGGGGGGGGCTCGAGCGNTGCACAAGGAAGTGGAAAGTCACCTGATTACTGAGCAAGCGAAAGTCAAATGGTTGGAACTCTGCAAGAGGTTGCGGAAACGTTTTGCTGCTGGTCGGCATCGAGCCATCCTGTTTTTCGACGAGAAATGGTTCAATGTCGAAAAAGCTCGCAATCATCAGAATGGCCGGATGTGGTCGAAGGGGAGGGTAGCGCTAAAGGAGAGAATGATATATAGAAGGTAAAAACCGAAACTAGCAGTCGTCTGGGCAGGAGTAACCCCCACCGCCAAGACTCCACTCTTATTCATGCCCGAGGGAGTCAAGGTCCAAGGATCTCAGTACAGTGAGATCCTAGAAAACAAGGTTGTGACTTGGGCCAGGCAGCATTCTGGAGAGGAGATGTAGACCTTCCCATAGAATGGCGCCCTCTCCCATTAGCCTGAAGGTGCGCAAGAATGGATCGCAAGAATCTTCCCGCACTTCATCTTAGTGGACATTAGACCTCAACGACCTTGTCATTGGCCAGCAAGTTCACCCGTTTCGAACTCGATAGAGTACTCTGTCTGAGACATACTGGAGTAATTTGCCTTTGCGAAGCCCCAGTCAACAGTTGAGGCCCTGAGAAAGGTTTTGACGGAAACCTGGAACAATTTTGCCGCGGACATCATCGCCAAAGCAGTGGACGACTTTCCAAGGCGATTGAAGAAGCGCATCGGAGCGAATGGTAACCATTTTGAGCAAGGCTGATCGTTTCGATGGGTAGTCGCGTAATATGCACAAACGAAGTTCTTGCCTCCGATTACTACGAAAAAAACATGGCACGAAAAATCCGTTTCATAATTTTTGTCACCCTGTAATGTGTCAAAGGCACCCGCGAAAATCCTTGTGTTGGAGATTTTCCCGAATTTCGGGGTTTTTGGAGAAGGTGAACTCATAGGCAGGGATGAAACTGCGTACATAAAAGGGGTGAGAAACATAGGAAACGAAGGCGCTCTTTTCCCTGTGTCGATGGCGCGGACGAGTGTTCCGCTGTAGGGTGTGCGCGTCCCGCCACGAAACCCTTTCAACTGTACGTGTCCCACCCACCCGTTGGGCTAAACTACGCGCCGCAAGTAGCGTTAGCTGGTGCGTCCAGCCTTTGAAAACGCGGACCGGCCAGGCGTATTCGCGACGACAATTCCAGTTTCTCTGCAGGTAAGTCATCATTTCATGTGTTCTTCTCACATTTGTGATGTGCTCACTCTCTATTTTACCACCCACGCCTCAGCTCCGAGTCAAGGATTTCGAATGGTGCTGCCTTTAAGGTGCCTTGTTCAGACGTCACCGAGATATTTCATTTGAAGATATGCTACACAAGAAATATGACAGTCTGCTCCATCGCCGCTTGAGCGACATCGATTTCGATGCGTATCGATTTCAAGTTGGACTTGCAGCAGTCGAGCCCGCGGCGGCCATTTATCGATAGGTATCAGAATCGGTATCGCCCAATCTTCCCCACTTATTGCCCACTTTCGCGCTTTCTTTTTCTTTCTGCTGTCTAATCAACTACCATCCCCGATGGAATGCGCTATAGCAGCAGCCAAATCTGACGCCACGCTTGCGGGCTTCTTTTCTTTTTCCAAACGAAGTGGTCAGGATAACACACCAAAGGAATCCATTCGTTTGTTAATTCTCACTGTGATAGAAATCATTTCGTTGATTGATGCAACTTTTCTACGCAACAAGTTTTTCATCATGAAAAAATAGAACTTACCCAATCGTATCATTTGCAGTACATTTTGAAAGTTTCGGTTTTCTACATTCCATACATGGCACCCGAAACCACTCAGTTCCTCAACTGTTCAGGCTTTCGAGAAGAAACACAACGATGCAGCCGAAGCAGTGCTCAAAGCTACTGAAACAGTTGATGGCCAAAAGGACAGCTTTGCAAATGCCGTGGCCAAAACCGCCGAGGCAAAGAAAATAGCTCTCTGTCTCGCTGGAAAGACAAACTGTTTCGAATCTGGAAAATATAGCGATGACTGTGGAAAAGTGTGTGATCACTAAGCAACTCTGATATCTTTGACTTATGGACAATCTGCTTTCCTATTTATTGTACGCAAAGAACAATAAATCATTAATCGCGGACAAAGTCAGAAAATAATTGAACTAGCTTGGAAATCATATTTTACATGGATTCATTCACGGGGATATATTCACAAGGAAATAAATAACAATAACAACAACAATAAACAAGAAAACCTACATAATGAAGAACCGTTGGAAGGTGACGATTTGATGTTGGCTAATCACATAACATTACATTCTGTTGAAAACATAAGAACTTGTAAAGAGATCGTGATAAAATGCCCAAGTGAATTATATGAATGCAACTGGAGTATGTGGATCTCTTTAGAAACATTCTGATATTATTTCGGCGTTGACTCACGAAGCAACATAGTGGTTTCGGTGATCGCCGCTGCCATTCGGTAGATATCTTCGCAGGGAGTTCCCGACAGCTTCGCGAGGTGCATCACTATCTGCAAAATTGTTGAACGGGAATAGGTCACTTTTTTATAATGGGGAAAGGAGTAGTAGCTCCTCTATGATTTGGCTTGCAATTCGGGCACGGAGAGGAAGGATAGAAATTCTACAGTACATCTACAGTACATTCTTCTACAGTACATTCTATTCTACATTCTCTATGTTAAATGTTAAATGTTAAATTCTACAGTATTCTACAGTCACAACGCCTAGACCTCGTTTAGACTACTAACAAAAGGTGTTTAAGTAGGGCAATAGCAGTATTGACAGCGATATACCGCAAGATTTCGGCGTTCCAAACTCAACTTCTCTAAAAAAAAGCCAGAGCAAATCCAAAAACTTCTTCTTTGCTTAGCTTGGAAGGCAAATTATGTTTGTCTAAAAAAGTATTTATTGGTGAAAATGATGATAAGAATAAGAAATTGGAAGTAACGAACATGCTCCGTCTGCTCCAGAGTCAGTAAACATTGAGCTGCAGCTGTAACTGTTCCTCCACCAAGCAACATCCAGTCAGCTTTCACACGTTCAACGTCAGCCCTGGAGTAAAATCCAGCGTCTTTCACTAGGCAGAAAATTATTATTGACATCTTTCGTAAATGATGGCATAACAACTAAGAGTGTTGTAGGTGCTCATAGGAGCAGTCTTATACCGCTGAGATAAGCTCCTAGGAAATCGTGCCCCCGTCAAAATATCTCAACATTTATTTTCGTGTAATCGCTATTTGGTGAACTTACGAACTTTTCTATTGGGGAGGGGGGGTGGTGGTGGTAACGGGGAGCAACGGGAACAAGGTGTGACCGAAGCCTCTTAATTTCGACACATGTTGGATCCCTTCTTTGATCTGGTCCAACCCTCTGGCTCCAGGCGACAGTTCGCCCCTTTTTGCAGACGCCCCCCAAGCAGGAACAGACTAACGTTGCTGACCACCTCATTCACTTGATCTCATGACACTTACCAAAGTTCTTTGGTAAAGAATAACTTGGTGCGGATAAACCAACCATTATAACAATTACCGCAGTTATAAACAAACCTCAGAAATGAAGGAGTGAACCCTGTTTCGGATACAGTTGCTTTCAGCAAAACTTGATACACCTGCAATTTCACATATGTGGCATAGTTCAACTGAATTCAGTATATGAACACAGAAACAGATACAGAGGTAGATGAATAAACCTTTAAATAGGTATATACGGAGGTTGCAGATGTACATTTCATAGGCTTCAAATTTCAAATCTTGAATAGTCGCCATTTTTCCCACCTTCAGGGCATCGCCCCACCTCAAGATGCTTTTCTAGGTTCTTGCATTGAAAAAAATCTCCACTAACTGGTGATTACAATGGTGTATGTGATTCCGTGCAAAGATGATGAGGAAACCTGTTTTCGAGCACCGATTTCTGAGCCATTGGGCGGGGCTGAGATGATTTCTGGTTAATTCACTCCCTGAAGCGCACCTTTGTAGAAAATTCATCCTTCTCATGAGAGTTCCTCATCCACCCCTTAACAGAACTGAAACTGCACTTCGTGTGTGTCGAGCAAGAAAGCACATGGTGCGGAGACCCTGCTGTCCCACCTTGGCTCCGCCCACTGTCTCCCCTAGAATTGGGCTCGAAAGCGGATTTTCCTGACAATTCTGCATTGAATCACGTACATCATTCTGATCAGAAGCCACTGGAGATTCTTGTCATGTCAAATTCTCAAAAATGATTGTGAGGCGGGACAATGGACACCACTAAAAGAGTTTTGTTTGCAGAAAATGAGTTTATGAGCACAGGCATCCACACTCACATCATTTTTCGGTCGTTTTCTGAATAACGATATGAGGTATGAAATTTGATCTGGTAATTAGCTACTGCATGAAAGTTGCTAGATTTAAAAAAAAACACGCAATTGAACAGAGAACAAACGCTTCTGTTCAGTACACACTGAGAGCTCCTTTTATTCTCTACTTGATGAGCTTTCGGCGTTTAGCGCCTTCGTCGGATCTTAAAGGCAAGGTCCGGGCAAAATTTCGTCTTCTCGATTTTTATTTAATTCACCGCCCACTGCGACGCCTTGGACGGAAACAATCGAAAAAAAAACCCTGAAAAAGTCCCACAACGAACGGTTCCCATCGACCAGT
Organism: Ancylostoma ceylanicum; assembly: GCA_000688135.1. Taxonomy (NCBI): domain Eukaryota; kingdom Metazoa; phylum Nematoda; class Chromadorea; order Rhabditida; family Ancylostomatidae; genus Ancylostoma; species Ancylostoma ceylanicum. The sequence continues at coordinate 201,486 of JARK01001567.1, forward strand.
TTTGGCATGCCGTTTGCACGTTTGCAGCGGCCGTGCTTTCATATGACGTTATACGGCGCGCCCACATGTTGTCTATTGTGGCGTCGTAGGAAAAAAATTCATTTTCAAATGACTGTGTAGTCCGTCTGATAAGGGTGGTTCCAGGAAGAGTTCGTTAAGGTGTCTGTATCCATGAGCATCATCCAACTTTGTCTATTATGCACGCGAGCATCTTTTGTGAAATGGAGCATGTTTTCCTACGGCTACCGTAATCCCCAAACCTTTGGTCTCATATCTTGCGATAGAGCTCACGTCGAGCTATCAAATTTGATATACGTGCTACACAGATTGTGTGGACTCTAAGATACAGAAAACCTGAATGGGCGAGATTTTGGCCGGACCTTGCCTTTAATATACAAATACAATACATACAACACATCAGCAACCTAAGTAGTGACTGTCCGCACCCACCGAGCGCGTTAGCAGAGGGAATGCAGTAAATTCGTTTCAGGACTACAGTAGGCCTTTATATAGTGCTTCGTGATACTGTAATCTCCTTGAGTGCAAATATCGCTTCTCTAACTGCTATTCGTGGTAGATCAAGCAATATACTTCAGGGCCTTCACAAGTTCTTCCTTACTATTGATCTCCGGCTTGCACCGTTTTATTTCTTTTGCCTCCATAATTTTCCTTTCGAGCGGCTTCATGAGGTTGCGATGCAACACTCTGACTTCAAGCTCCGGAGAAGGCTCTCGTGGGTGCATCGTTGTTCGGTGCCTAGAGAAACTACTGGTTGGGTACGATTGTGGATGGCTTAGTGCTCGTCTATGTTCATCGAGTCTTTTCCTCGGCGGTCGTTCAGTTTCTCCCACATACCGCTTACCGCATCCACTGCAAGTGATCAAATATACGGTGCCACGCAGATGACAGATCTTCTTTTGATCGCGGCAGTATCGACAACACTTTTGATCGCATCCTGCTTCATAGACGCGTGACGAAGTCAATATATCTTTGAGTGTGGGCGGTGGTCGAAAGACAACACGCATTGGAAGCCCAGATTTCCGAACAATGGTGTTCACTTCTTTGGAATAGCTGTCGTTCAAAAATGGCAACACAAGCGCTATGCCGTCAGGGGCCGCATAAGAGAACAAACGGTTGCGTTTAAAATATAGCAGGACAGCCGTTTTGCATCGAAACCAGCAGCCTGCTCGACTGACATTGTATCCTCCGTATATTTCGGGGTGTCGTGCGGGCGCGCACCGCCCGCCATGACGCGAGCTGGCGATCGATACCCACCAGTTGTCTGCTGGAGCGCTGCCAGCAGTACTCCTCACGTCATGCCACGTGGTGCACTCGTAAGCCACCCCGAAATATATAGTCAACTCCAAATGTCCGTAGACAAGAGTTGGGACGGCGGCGCGGTTTTCCTCCGTGTCTCTGCCCTGCATGCCCCGCTGAATCCGTGCAGCAGACAGCGAGAGACCCGCGCCGCGGTCCCAACTCTTGTCTACGGACCTTTGGAGTTGACTATACACACTATAACTCTATATTTAATTTTGAATTAGCTGATACATGTAAAAAAAAACAAAGAAGGCTCTAATCTAGGTTGAGATTCCATTTGTGAACTCTCAGAGGTTATTGTGGATATTGTTAGATTCCAAATTTTGAAAGTATGAATAGAAAGCCTTGGGAAAATAAGAGGGGAATTTCTTAAAAAATGTCAATAAGAATAAAAACCTGCTCATGATGGAGAAACGCGATATCAAGAAACATCAATGTATGCTCCCAAATCTCCTTGATATCAACGGATGCCCATCGACAGACTGGAACAATGGGTATTTCAGGAGCGAATGTAGGAGTATCAACATGGAATGTACAATTTATCTTTAAAAAATCCTTGCCTCACGGTGCACCGCCCTTCATCTGAGCCACGTCGCATCACGTATGATAATGCATAGGTGACGTGGCGCGGATCAGCAGACGGGCGGTGCTGCGTGAAGCAAGGACTTTTTAAACGACTGTAAATATCGAGAACTAGCGCTAATGTAATGGATAAGTAACTGACCTACCAATTTGAGGAATGTTTCCGAATAAAGGAGAGGAGAACGCGGCAAACGATATTCGAGTGTCTTCAGAATCCTCAGTTCTGACTTTAGTGCTGCTCGCTGTGTATAAGCAAACCCAAGCGAACGAAGACATGAGCAAACCTGCTTGGATGACAAGCTCTGCAATGTGTACCTTAAGGTCTAAAAAACTTTTGCGTTTTCGAAAAAAAAAGCAAAATCCACACCAACATCGTGATAGCTAAGTGCCTTAGAAGCGATCTGTATGGAAGACAGCATACGTAGCGTCGTCTGTCTGCAAGGCATGTCTTATTCTTGCTCATAACCTTATCAGTTAATTCAACAAACCTGGACAAATTAGCTTCGACTCGCTCCCATTCACGTAATCTGCGCTTTTCATTTAACTTCATGTCATCAAGAAATCCTAGAACTTGCTCCGTGTGAATCTTCATAAACCTGTACAAAGTAGAAAATAGTAGCATCCAGAAAAGCCATGTGTCGGTGGCCGAAAAGCATAAGCGACTGATTTCGCGCGCTTGCTTTTCAAAAAAAAAAATTATGCTTTTTTCAGATCAGCATTTTCTCGCTTCTAAGGCACAGTTAATTCTTTATAGCCATGGAGGAATGTTTATTGCAAATGTAACAGGTTGCCTCAAGAACAACAACCACTTGTCTGACTAGGTGACAAATGGTTTCTGCGAATCTTTAAACTGGAACCCTCCTTAATATTATATATTAATTATATCTCTTTAATATTGAATGAAGTATGTACTACCTTGTTTTACTTCCCTTTTAGACCACGATCAGCAATTCCTAGTCTATCATCGCAATTCTATTCTTCTATGGACTTCCTAGGCACCACAATGATTAATGAAACCTTGCCGACGAGAAGATCTTGTCGTACTTCAAGAACAGCTACTTTCGACTCGAGAAAAAAGGTAAACAACATTTCCGGTCATCTTTGGTTTTCAGGCTTTTTATTCTCCTCTAGCGTCAGTGCTCAAGACGAGCGTAACCGGTTTCACTTACTACGACGATCGCAAAAGATTTTTCTGACTGTTCAACTTTGCGAGATGTTCATGACTGGGCAACTTCTCAATAATAACAGGTTGACCATTACTCAATATGTAGAAGGCAAAGCAACTTTCTTTTCTTAGATCTCTTTCCTAAGAATGAACCTTCCCTAAAAGATAGGACGCATGAAATCCGGCCTGTCGTGGATGTGTGGAACACGCAGCTATACGAATCAGATGTATCACTGCAAAACACATCTTAAAAGCGGTAACCATCAGAGGAAGGAGATATGAAGGGGGAGGGGGCGCAGAGATCTAGTTGGCAAATCATTCAAAATTCATTTAGATCAACTTGATCACATTAACTCCCGTTGCTCCTCGGGTATAACAAGCGGGCAGCAACAGTACTTCCATTTGCTAGAGTTGCCAAATGGTTTCCGTCAGCTCAAGAGATGCGAAGTGCATCATAACGTTCTTTGGAGGACTTCGTGAAAGAAGTATGACCAGCGGGTCGGTGGTCTCCCTGTTGTGCGCTTGATGTTCCGTGGAGTCCAGTCGCTGAAAGCTCTTGTCCAACGGTTGCCGTTAATAAGCATCACGTTTCTGGCCCATCTGATCTTACTTGACTTTCTGTAGGCGGCAACCTGATCTTCGACATTTAGCGAAGTGTGGTACTTCAGGGGCTTTCCACTTGCGTGAGACGGGTTACCCTTGCATTACCCTCTCGATGGAGCGCTCGATGACGTTGACCCTATTATCGCCGCACTTACTATCCACAGCTGCTGCACATGGCAACCATGGGAGGTACTGAAAAGCCCCCCTCCTTGGCGGTACTGGTCCCCTTGACGGAGTTTTGTTCACATCTTTAGGTTTACCAATTGTCATCAGGGGTTTTTCGTGAAGTCTTGACGTGATCATTATCGCATAGTGGTAGGAAAACGACTACCCATCAGGACCGGAACTCTGAAACCCCCCCCACATCCTAGCCAACCAACCCCGGTCAATTCATACTTGAGAACATTACACTTCAGGTACCTTTTGACTAGAGTTTTAGTTCACTCTAATAGTGTTATCTCCGAAGTTCCACCATGAAACTACATAGCTACCAAGCAGAATTTACTCTGAACAAAATTTAAGAGGAAAACTCCCCGAACCTTCTGTTTACAGACGAAGCAAGACGAGAGAGCACAGGAAAGCTTATCAGTGAGGGCTTCGTTCAATCATTTTATTGATAAGAAAGTGCTCCAAATGACAAATTGTCATGCAAAGTGGTTGAAGATTGCACTCGAAATGTCACAGTGGTCAGTTTGTTCCTAACTTTTAATATCAGGTTGATGCAAAAGTTATGCTGGGGTTTTTTATATCTATAGATTTCTTCAGATGCAGTGCAACTAGACAAGGTAAAAGATTGTAAAGCAAATTCTGCGCCCATAAAATGAAGTCAACTATAGTTAGGAGGCAGCAAATAACAAAAAATTTACAGACACCGCGTTTTCTTATTTCTGTTAGCCATATGAACTTCTAATAAGACCACGATCAATTTGGTTCGAAACACTTTAACACTTTCTTTGCATTTTGATGCACGAAACAGAGTCTGAACATATGAGATGAAAACTTCAAAAATCTGTAAATATTACAGCCGCCGGGACTTTTCCTTCTGTTGAAAACAACAGCGTTGAGATTCTTCATTGGCACCCATTTGGCGCTATCTTCCACTCGGTGGCAGTAAGATCCAGTTTTGAGGCGAATTCGCAGCAAAAACACAAAACTCGACAGGCACAATGCGAACAACAAAAGAAAAATAATGACCCCCCTATTGTAGAAACCAGTTCACAAGAAAAGTTTTTTTTTTGTTTACGTAAACCTCTTCATATTTCGACATATAATCCGAATCTCACTCTGTGCGCCCTCGCTGCTACCCAACTTTATCAATTAAGAAAAATCATGATCACGTTCAAGAAGAATGTTTCCGAACTCTTCTCGAAAAGTGTTGAAGGAGACTGATGAAAAGATTGGAAGAGCGTTCTTCACGAAATCAGGAAGAACGCTGCGCCAGCGCGCCGCTTGCGCTGGAATTGTCACCGCAATAGCAAATCAGGGCTCTTCTTGATAGTTTTTTTTATCCTATCCAATTTCAAGCATCGAAAAATCTATGGTTTGCTATCACGGCGATGGTTACAGCTCTAGCAGCGCGGTCGAGCCATTTGTTTCCCGAGTTCGTGAAAAACGCACTTCATCGTATATCAGAACCTACCTCGCGAAAATCAAAGCAGCCAAATAGCGAATATCAGGTGGAAGCCGCAACCGAATGCATACAGTGAAAATGTACTGCACACTGTCAAGCGTTAAGTAGACAGTGTCATTTTCGCTTGCAGTCATGATGCGATCTGAATGTTGTCCACCGATGAGATCAATACAAGGAAAGTGTTTGTTTTGCAACGTAAAAATAAGTCGAAAAACAATATGAAGAGATTGAACCTGAATTCTCCAATGCTAGTTCACACATCCAGTCGGAACTGTAGTCATCAGGAAGCTCAGCACCACAGAAGGTAAAATTAGGATTCGCATCGGAACTCTCATCCAACTGCATTCATTAGTATGTCAAAATATGTTGCCATAAAGAAATGATCTGCACAAAAAAAATAAGAAGACTGCTTACCTTGTTCACAAGGTCGCTCATCGAAAATGGTGACTACTGTGTTGGAGAGGAGTTTGCACACTGCAGATCTTTGTCGCCACAATCCCAAAAAAACGGCACTAAATAATTTTACAGGAAATCCGGAATCCCCAAAAGCAAAAGGGACTGTGGCCGTGCAGTGCCCTGAAAAATTTCCTTTTTCATACTTATCGCTGAACGTCATCCACAAACATTCTATACGGAAGGCACTGACGGAAATTTTCACTTCTGAGATGAGCTGTGCGCCACACAACGCTTCACTTTACATGGGATATAGCGCCCTGTGTCGCCCACTAAAACGGCCAATCGCCATCGTGGGGGACCGACACGGCTTGCCGCCGCCGGACCCGGCAATCGATGTGCACCATTGTCACAGCGATTCGTTCGCCAACAAAAAAAAATGCCAAAAATGGCTGTCGGCGGATCGCCAACATTTGTGGCCGCGGTGACGCCCCTTTCATAATCGAAATTCGCCGCTACCACAGGCAACGTAGGGTGCCATACTCCACCTCGAGCATAGCGGCAACCTAATATGTTGCGAGTGAATCTCAACAGTGAGTAGAACACAAAAAATCGTCACATGCCTCCAAAGATGTTGCAGAAAAGGCTTCGACCACTAGCTGCCAATATATGAAAATGGGCATGCACCAACACCCACACCTTGCGCAGGTGCGTTCATGTGGTGGACCCATTAAGGGCAATTTATACAACTTTATGCGTGCGACTGTATAGAGCTCGCTCAGTTGTTTGTGAACAACCTACATATATGTCAGGACATCTGAAACTATTTGAAAGTACGTGTGGGGAGGGGAGTGGAGGGCAGTCCAGAAGGAGGGACTTTTACAACGCGGGAGTCTAGCCCTGCAGAGATGGGAACCGGCTGCCCTTCTGGGCTAGGATTCATAAACGCATAAATGAGCGAAACCAGGCTAGCAAACCAATTTTTACGTTCTGCGTCTCTTGACATCACACAGTCTATAAGATAACCAACCATGCTAGCCAACGTAGGTTTGTGTGGTTAAAGTTTCGTGAATCCCAGCCCTGGGGTGCCATGTCCTGACCTCTCGCCTCCCCTCATGGTTTACTTGGTTTTAACCCATTGACGACCGCGTGGCTCACCCGTGAGCCGCGCTTATTTGGTCGCGTGGGACCGCGCGGCTCACCGGTGAGCCACACTCTTCTAGTTAACTTCTGGACCCCACTTCCACACTGTTTCGCTGCATTTTCACACGAAATTGATGAAATACTGCTAAACCTTGTTTTGTAAGCTGTGCCTCGAGAAATACTACCTTTTTACTCCAATATAAAGCGTGTAAAGGACGAATTTTTTGGAAACGAGGTTGATTGAGTCACATTTGATGTGAAATGAAGCAAAGAAATCCATGCAAAAGTCGAATATTGTCACATAAAAGCACTCAACTACACCTTGGGCTCATTTCGTCGTTGAAATGGAGGCATGAAGGCCTGTATTCTTTTGACATCTTTCCTTATGACACAGGAAACATCTTAATTGAACTTTTTTCAGACCTAGAATAGGGAAGATAAGGTTAAAAGCTCTCACTCTTCGTCCAGTGGCACTACAAATCTTCCAAAACTAGATTCTCTATAGACCCTTTGAAACCATCTATTCTAGCTTTAGTATTGTTATCGTAATTATGCGAAACCACGTGGCTGCGGCACTGTTGAAAGGGGCGTTGGTCCCACGCGCCAGACACACGAAAACGGGCGCGGTCGTCAGTGGGTTAATGTATTCCTCTTCAGGTTGTGCTTTGCCTCATAATAAATGAAGTGCCTCTCCTTTTTCCTACCTCTCTTTCGCTTATGCTTTTAGTGCCTTGCTTACTTTGCTATATTAAAAGTGTGGTATCGAATCGGTGTTCTGTTTTGAATTCGAGTTCCGGGCACGAAACTATGGTCGGTTCGGTTTGAGGTCATGAAAACTAGCACGAAACTTGAGTAATGCCCGGTAAAAGAGTAAAACATCGTGAGAATTAAGAATTACGGAACCACGGGCATTATACCTAAACCAGTCTGGCCGTCCAGCTCACGCCGGACTTCCAGACTTTTCCTTATGCTCGCTTCGCTCGCATGACTTCACCTCGCACCCATCCTAGTAAATTAGGATCATGCCAATTTTTGCTCCGTTTCCTCTAAATGCTCTCCCCCATGAAAAATGGACTAACCAAAGAGAACTACTTGCGTCTCTCAGAGTAATTTTGTCATTCTCTCGAGTGAAATAGCTAACTGTGGCTATATGTAACCGATTCAACCTGGAGTGAACACGGAAAATAGTTTATCATTCCTTGTTTGTTGTGAGTGATCCATTGATAACAATCTGCTCGAAGTACTCACAATCAGACACAAATGAGGGTAGAACACGGAGGAGGGGACGTATAATGTGGGCGGAATGGTATGGTGTGGGTGGTACAGGCAATTCAACCCGAAGTCGGTCTCGCACTGCTCGAACGGATGTGGTCCACTTGATCCCACATCACTTTCGGGATTGTTTTAACGTGTTAGGCAGCTAAATAGCACTGCCACTAACAGGATACAACGTGCGCGATTTGTCGCCGTTGTGTCTTCCACGTAAGAATACGCCAACACCGACTCTTCTCTGAATTGCCTGTATAATAGTCACTGGGTTCAGTACTTTTCACTGCATTTAGGCGCCAGAGGACAATTTGGACAAAGATATACCTGACTAAGGACAATTTCTCGCTACTCTGCACCGGCGCACCTCTTCTCCATCTGTCAACCCGTTCGCAGGTGTTTACCCATCTTTGGACGCCGGCGTACCCTTATCACAACGGTGGACCCGCCTCCCCCACTTGGTCGCCGGCGTACCCTCATCACAACGGTGGACCCGTCTGTCCCACTTTGAGCGCCGGCGTACCCTAACCACAACGGTGCACCCGTCTTCCCCCCCCCCTCCCCACTTTGAGCGCCGGTGCACCCTTTTCACAACGGTGGACCCGTTTCCCCCACTTTGGGCGCCGGCGCACCCTTATCATAGCATCGGACTCGTCTCCAAGCGTCTAACCATAAATGGGCGCCGGCGT
>JARK01001567.1:214042-225386 GCA_000688135.1 Ancylostoma ceylanicum
AAGAACTGTCCACTTCTGAAGATGAGGAAGTAGAGATACTTTAGATGACCTGCTTCCCTTTGAGACTGCTCTGGAGCTTCAACATATAGATTAAGTATAATTCTAAGGTATATATTTCTATTAATATTTGTTCTGAAATTGGTCAGGGTTGACAATTGATGTAACGATTTGTGGATGCATTTTTGCACCAATTGTTTGTGATGTATACAGATAATGAAGGATGAGTGACACTCTGAAAGCTATAGTATTAAATGGTATTGGAACGAATATTCGATTCGAATTATTCATTCATTCGGTGAATTCAAAAAGTCGGTTATTCGAATAATTCATTCATTCGGGTGGCCGAGGAAGTCCTACATTCGAATAATTCGTTCATTCGCACATTTTGAAAAACACCTTATTCGAATTATTCAAATGTTCGAATATTTCAAGAGGCCTGATATTCGAATTATTCAGAATTCGAATATTTCAAATTTTACGTTTTTCCAACTATTCGAATATTCGAATATTTTAAAAATCGTCGAATATTCCAATGTATAATAGGGAGTCTCCAGACTCCGCCGGTTCCGCCAGAACCGGCGAAAACACTCAACGGCGATAATACTATGAATGCGCATTGACTGATCGCCGCAATCGTCGCTACCGGCGTTTCGTCCTGACTCCGCTCGTCGCTACTTCTGCTCGAATTAGCAGTGGAGCACGATATTCCTCACACGCTCTCATGTTTGCCCATTCCCTCTAGTTCGTTGTTCATTGCGTCGCGTGTTTGCGGGGCGGACAGCAGCGGTTGTGGCGATCACGGCGACAGCGGCTGCACCGGGGCAGCTGGCGAAACTGGCAGAGTCAGGGGACTCCCATAAAGACAACGCGAAAACATCGTGATATTTCAGGCCGCCGAGCGAAATTTGACGTGAAATCAACCATAAATACGGTCGACAATTATTGCCTCCTCGTGGGAGATGTCTCAAGAGGAATCTCGAAGTCTCCATGGAAGGGACTTGAGTTTCCTGCAGTTTGTAAGCTATTATGTGAACCATGTAAAAACTTGCTCCTTTTGAAGATTCTCTTCGTAGACAATCTCGCGAACGACTCTAGGGCAAGTCTTATTTGTGCGCGATCATGATCTTGGAAACCCACAGTACGGCAACTGTACGCTTCATTACAAATAGGAATTCCTCAACCATTAATGAACGTCGAAGAGAACGCAGCACTAACAACTATTTTCCTCAAGACTATTGCTGTAGTGAAGAGCAGTTTTATTACAAGTCAACGGGCTATATAGATTATAACATATGATAACTACTGTAGTGATGTGTATGGTCCAGGTTGATGCGCAGTTAGTTCGCTTTGTTGAAGTACTCCTTGCTTTCCTTGACCGCGGGCTTGATAGTATCTTTGCCGGGCGTCCAGCCAGCAGGGCATACTTCTCCGTGCTAGAATAAGTTATTTTGTATTGCTGGAATAGGTTGAAAACTGAACGAAAACGAAGATCTAGCATTCACTGCATACAAGAGGAATTACGTTACCTTGTCGGTGTACTGGAAGGCCTGTACAAGACGGAGGGTTTCATCAACTGATCGACCGACAGGCAAATCATTGATAGTGATTTGTCGAAGGATACCTTTGGGGTCGATGATGAATAGTCCTAAAATCAGAAAATCACCTATGGAATGCGACACAATGTGTATGAGAAGATATTATTTATGCAGTTGGGTAACGTAGAGAGTGCGCCTGTGATTTTTCTGTAACTACGGCTGCCGCGCGGTACGAACCGATTGAGCAGCTGGTTCGATCAACGGGATGATGCTGCAGGGTGCGTCTGGAGAGACAAGCTGGAGAGGGAAGCTTCCGAGAGGCAAGCTGATGCACAATCCGTCATCAAATCTGTATAACTAGCAAGCAGCGGCGAACGCAGAAAGTAGTGGGNCGTATGCTCGTACGGCGCTAAGCACAAATAGACCATGTATGGGATTGACGCCGTTCGAGTTGAAACAAATGGGCGTGATGGATGGGCCGAGTGTGCCACTCAGAGCCGCCTGGTTACTCCCCTCTTTCCCGCACGATGATACACACCCGATTTCAGAGCATTACCGAGGACGGCTAACATTCTACTCAACTGCATGGACGCTGTGCAATTTCGGAAGCTTAATAAAGTAGGGTCCAACAGCAGACCAAATGGCTATGTTACTTTACTAGGTAAGTTCTTGAAAAAAGCAATCCATGTCCATTTGTCAAGTTCAATCCATGTCCATTTGTCAAGCTATCTGGTTCACACACGAATGACACGTCATGTTCTTTTCAAATTGTTCTCCCCTCATGAATTTTTTTTTACCACACTTTGTGCAGGAAAGACCACGGAGCCTGTGGTACGAACGCTGATGAAGTTAAAAACTATAGAGCCAGATTTGGACTATACGAAATTTTGTTCTAATTATCTCGACGACAAGACCTATATACCGGTGAACTACAGGAGCGCTGGATACAAAGTAAGGACAGGTTAAAATTTTGTTTTTCACAAGTTGCAACTACAGTGAACTCTATCGCCATGTTGCCTTACCTTTTGTAACCTGCTTCTCAAGATGTCTAATCCACTGGTTTTATCATAGGAAGTATGTACATATGCATATGTGTAATCATTGTAATCATTCAGACCTTCCACGCAGAGGACTACATTGCCACCCTTCTGTATTATCCCAACTGTCGTGGATTGAAATACAACATCCTTGACCACTACTACAGGTTATCAAATTTCTTCGCCTTTGCTGCATTACAGTATTATCATAGCTGGGCGAGAAGACTCTCTTCCGAAGTTAATTTACTTTCTTTCTTGACATGACCACAGAAAACAGCTTACAAACAGTCATCTCCGTGTAACTATGTATGGTTCTGAGTACGCCAACATTTTTGCGTGCAGAAATCAATTAAGTCAGTTCATAGATTTTTTCATTTCTGTCTAGTTTTCCTTGAAAAAGGGGTTTGTTTGTGCACTACGATGGGTTCACAAATATAACATTTGCTTTGTAGCGTTGCATCAATGCCTTTTTAGATGCTGCGTTCTCTTTATTGAAGCCTAAGCATTCGCACTGTAATGAGATACATAGGAATGCTTTCCTTTGAATGAACTGTTCTGAGATAAAGGTTAACAAACGGATAAGTTCCATGCAGACCTGGAAAAAGGATTTACAGTATCTCAATGTTTAGGCCATTTTACCTGAGGATTCGAGAAGATGAGGAACTAAGCCATACACATGGGAAAGGAAGTTGCCGAGGATCTATTGACAATATCCTAGAATACCTCGGGTATTACGTCAACTCCTATAAAGTTAAGGAAATAATATGTATGACTGGTTGAAAATATGTACATCGTATTGGGTTGAGGAATAAGTTCGTGCGGTATTCCATATGCATTCGAACCCTCATTCTACACAACATTGTCTTCACAACAAGCATTATTCTAAAATCGATACGTGCGAAAGCGGTCCCTCTCGAAAAGTTTTTTTTGGTTTTAGCCGAGGTCAAATGCTATTGCTAGTCGATATCAGCACCGGGACATCCTTTTACTTAGATCGTATCGTTGGTGTAGTCCCCATTATCTCTTACAAATAATGCATCGAGGCTGAAAACGTGCCTCTCCATCGTCGACGTACAGTGTGTATATTTCGGAGTGGCTTGTGACCGCACCGCGTGCAATGCCGCGTGGGGTGCTGCTGGCAGCGCTCCAGCAGACAACCACGTGAGTATCGACTGCCAGCTCGCGTCATGGCGGGCGGTGGGCCCGCACGCCACCCTGAAATATACACACCATACTTCTTCTGTGCTTTCACTACAGAGCAGTGAGGCTATTCCCAACGTCGTCGGCGTTCTTAGTAGTAAAAGCCATAGAGAATCAAGTATCAGAAATTTTTATACCTGTTAGCCGGGAATTTTTATACCTGTTTTATACCCATTTCAGGAAGAAAGGAATGTCGAGAGGTGAAAAATATTGGCTATCAACATAATTCGTGTTTTTTTGGTACGACTCGAAAGCGCTTTGCCACAGATATTAGAGCCCAAAACGGCGGGGACACCAATTTTTTCCCACGCCTCCGCCTCCCGCACACTTTCTGCGTCCGCCACTGGTGTGGGTCATGATGAGGCAAAAGTGGGTAGGCAATGTCTCTGCGATTGGTTCAATCGAATCTTCGCTCTGCCCCTCAGGACCAACTCGCACTAACTTGCGCGCGATTTCCCCATACCTGCGTATGCAAATTTGAATGTGAGTGGAAACGAGTTGATGGTTGCGGGAAGACAGCGCCCCGTTTTGCCTCATCATGACCCACACCACGTTGTAATTAAGGAAAAGAGAAAAACAAGAACTTGAGGGTGCTACCAACAAAAGCCTTTCAAACAAATTTTAAACAACAGTGAAAAATATTATAAAACGAAAATTCCGCATGAACATATTTCTCAAGCAATGATCTGGTGTAAGATCCGTGCTACCCGTGCTACCTTTCAGATTCACCAAAATTTTCGTTGTCGTGGATTGCTGACCTGGCTCACGATGACACCGGTTATCTATACAAAGGAGATTACGCTCTTTATAATTTTTTCTTCAAGAACAAAAAAGCGGTTAGAAATCAGCTATCGAAAAACTATAGTATATTACATTAGCTGTTGAAGTTATCAATACGTCTGGCAAGGACGTAGATTCAAACATTCAAAAGAGTAGAGCCGTCCAGGTTTCGCTTCCATTTGCTTTGTAGGCGCAGCAATTTTTTGCAGCAAGAGAAGGAAAAGATGTAGCCCGGAAACTATCTTTGTAACAACGTTGCTGTCACAGTAAATGCTCCGTTAGCTCACTATCCTATGCCCACCCTCACTATAATCTACCAGAGCACCGTAAAAAGGTGATACCCCACCTCTCCGTATTTCAATGTAATCGCCGGTCACCTTTCTAGGTCAACCAAAACTTTCGCTATGTTTGAACATAGTGTTTGGTAATTAATATCACTCGCACTCTAGAGGGGCAACAAACGCCGAATAGAATCCGATAGCCTGCGTGATCATGAAGGTTCCGATTAAAGATGAGCAGATTATCCGTATCCGGTTATCCGTTTCGGCGTCATCCCTAAGTTTTGACGTGCCCGTTATCCGGGCCTTTAACGCCGGATTGCAGTTCAGATAAAGGACCCACCAATTTCCGGATAACGGTCTGAATGATCCAGAAAATGATTGCCTTCAATTTTCTTTTTTCTGTGACAGACAGCCAACATTTGGAAAACAATTTCTGCTACATATCATCGCATCCGCCTCTTTCTGTCAGAGTTCATCTGTGAGTTGCATTTTTGGAGTGAAGCATGAGAAGAACGTACAGAAGTTGGACTTTTTCTTCTGGGCTAAAAAGAGAGAGTTCTTGTTGAAATTTTTTTGGGTCGTTTTGGTGAATGGTGTCCTGGACTACTAGCACTTAGTTGTTATCCGTTATCCGGTAATTCTTGGCCTGCCCGTCATCTGGGCCCCTATCCGGGTCTTGGAATATCTCACATCTGCTCATCCCTGATCGCAAAGCAGTTGTTAGGCTTATAGTCAGAGATCAAAGACTCAAAGCAGCTAGCTATATTGCGATATAATAAAAAACGAAGAAGCAGATAATGCTTTCACGAGGCGCTGCTTTTGAGCAAGATCCCACAAGAGCAGCTCTATCTCTATGAATGCTTGAGCACATCACCAAAATACCCAACAGGCGATTGTTTTATGCGCGTTTGCTTACAGCTCTCCGACTCCTTCATATTTTTCTTTGGTGATCATGGAGGCAGATTTGGACGGGTAGGTTACTCTTACTTTCTTTAACTCTTACTTTCAAATGATGCTACTGTCAAACTGCAAAAGTTTTTTTTAGGAAGCAAATACAAGTTTTGGTTACAGTGAGCAGAATAACCCATTTCTCTATGTGGTTGTACCAAAACATTTACGGAATACCAAAATATCCGAGCAACTTCAACAAAACAGTAAGGAGCTCGTCACACCCCATGATCTCCACGCGACTCTCAAAGATATTCTTTATGTGAGAAGCGCTCTAATACATATCACACAATTATAAACTCTTCCCTTTTCCAAAAAGCGTCCTGGTGTTGTCTAATCTTTTAGCTAGAAAGATGAGGTATTGTAAGTTTTGAAATAGCGCGAAGTCTGCGGCCCTGAGTCCACAGTATCTGGACTGCGCCTCGCACGGGAGTTGCTGTCTTGGGTTGGCGTATTGGCGCAAATATCATGAAATCACTTTTCACAAATACGGGTGACCTCAAGGAACATCTCAATTTTAACACATTCGCGACAATGTGCTCAACCGGTTGAGCACGCATGGTGCGACGCGTGGGACCGCGTGCTCAACCGGGTGAGCACGCCCTTCTCACAGTTATATTTTTGTGAAGCAATCTTAAAGGGCAAACTCCAATACAGTGGTTTACTAACAAATGTTCAAGCAATCCATACACGCCATGGGCAGAGCAGACATCCTCTCGTACTTCTTTAATGCGTGGTTGAAACTGACAAGTAAAAGAACAATTTATATGAAGATCAACCTACTTAGTTACTACCTCTAATGCAGGTGAACTTCTTGAATTAGCTTCGAGCTCGTGCATATTTGCGTTTTGGGTTGTCTCAAATTCGCGCATTTTCGGAGTACTATGCAGCACAGGAAAAATTCCTACCACGTGGGACCAGGTGCTCAAGCGGTTGAGCACGGGTCCTACTTGTGCAAAAGGCGCGCGTGTGTCCCACGTGACACACCATGCCAAAAGCGTAAGGTCGCGAATGTGCTAACGTGTAGTGCGATCACGATGTTGTGTATACCCACCTCCGCACGACCGAGAGCACCATCGTCTCTCGCTATTGCTATATTGCTAAATACCGCTGAATATCAGTAATGTGTTCAAAAATTGGTGTTGTCCAACTGAAAGAAGCTTTTTAGTTTCAACCAGCATCAAACTTCACTGAAGTTGACTTCAAGGCAATCGACGAAAATTTGCGAGGTTCGTCACTCCTCCGCCGTTTTCAAGCTGGAAAACGACGGAATTGCAAAACATTACCAATACCATTTGAATACTGCATTTGTCAGTATGAAAAGAGGGATGTCACGTAAGTCGCCACACCTACATACTAAGCTTTCAAATCAAAGTTGTTTAGTTACAGGTTGTTTCAAATTTCTCAACTCATAAGACCTCAAATCGTTCGTCTTGTGTTTTAGAGATGAAGCTTTGAAACAGAGTCTCGGACAGTTCGCAGCGGAAGAACTCGCCTCTCTCTTATATACTCAGAACGTCACTTCTGAGTGCGAGGAAATTAAGCTTCAAAAGGCAGTTGATTCCATTGTTTTGTTAGGAACGTTTGCCACAGTATATGAAATTCCAGGTTGAAGCAAAGCAGTACCTGTCTAGGAAAATAAACAATCTCTGTAGCAACACCAATTTCTTCGAAGTCACTTTTGAAGTAGCTGCTCCTGCGAAAGGGAAGTTTCAGGTATTGGCTGCAGCAGCTAGGTGGTTCAGTTTATCCAGTAGAAGGTTGGCCATGAGCATTTAGATACCAATTCGCAAAGAGCAGGGACATCTTGATCTGGGAGGAGCACTGTTCAAACGAATGGACCGGTACGGTGAGAACGGCGACTGCATGAGGAATCACTTGCTGCAGCCATACTGTACGTGCAACAATGATTCCACGTTTCGTTGACCTTCTATAAATTCAGCAGAAAGAAAGAAGCAGAAGTGAGACTATATGCCTAAACAGTTTCTCTCAATTTCTTTCATCGTGTGAACCAGCTCAGGTATTCTTCGATTTATATCCACTCCTCTATGGGCCATTTAGACTTGAATTTTTTTTCGCAGCCACATGTATGTAGTACATGTATGTACAGTCGTTTTCGAGAAGATAGACGGATAACGCGTGCGTTTTGTACGTCGCGGCTTCAGAACCGCGGCCGGACCTACTCGACCCTTTCACTGGAAGCATGCTCTCTCCGCATCCTTCGTTCAGGATCCGCCGCGATGGTGCAGTAGCGCAATCTGTCCATCTTTTTGAGAAGAGCTGTACATGTATGTTTTTCGCACTCACATGTTTCTGTTTTTGTGTGTTTTTCGCAGTATCGCATGTTTTTGTCTTTGTTTTCGAAGTATCACATGTACACATGTATGTATGTATATATGCGTATTACGTATTTATGTATGTATGCGCGTATTACGTATGCACATATCAATTCACTTAAAATAAAGGTGGAAAGAAAGCAGTGGCTTGCTCTACATTAAAATGTCATTAGAACACGAATACAGAGCTACTAACCTTTCTCGTTATTCTAGCATTGTTGAAATACGTGTGTGGTGGTGAAAATTCCAAAGTGTACATCGGAAAGGACCTCACTGCAGCGACCACATCGATTATAGAATTTTCATTTCTGGAAATGCTCTAGGAACAAGGACACCGACGGTTTCAACTAGTGGACTGCTCAAGGAATGTGCACAGCGAATGCACTAGGGCTATGAACCACAAAAAGTGAAACGTCCAGATGCTCGACGTGAAGTATTACCACGGCAGCAACAATTTAACCACCTTTTAGAAACAATTTTCAAATTGCATCAGAAACTAGTTTTTCAAGAGCTAGGAGGTCATGAACTGATTGTCACCACTTCCTCAGTGGAAAGTTGCAAATGAAAAGTTGCTGGAATAGGTGTTCTTCAGCTCAACATGTTTAAAAAAGAAAGTTTCATATATGTAATTCCATTCATTCACTCTAAGTCATCTTTACTGAATCAGTTTAAAAATAATACCGGAATGCGTGGCACAATGTAACCACAAAACCAGGAGTAGCTCGCACCAAAACAACGAAATCGAAGCACATCTGCCTGTTCACATCACTTCGTATGTTTCAGCTTAATCACAAGTGGTTTTCAAGGAATCCTTATTTGCAACTTGCTCCAGGGGTTCTGAGTAAACTCAAATATAATAGCTATTCTCACTAAGTCAGTTCTGCAAGGATTCACTCCAAATGATTTCTGCTCTTCTTTTGCTTCTTTCCACATCAGTCTCTTCGGCAATAACAAGGTACGTTATCACATTTTCCCTTTCTTCGAAGCATTTCTCTACAAAGTAACCTAAAATGATGTCCAAAATGATGCTTATCGAACCTTAATAACTCTGGCACGAATAACTATAAGCATGAATTGTTTTGAGGTCAGACCATTTCTATTGGTACACCTGTTATACTGTATCCACTATTAGGCTGATTTAAATTTTCACATTCAGCTCGGTAAAATCTATTACGAGCGGCCCGCATCAACAGAAATTCTGCCGGTTTTGGCTGCGAATCGAATGTTTCAAGCTCACAAGACAAGATGGTACAGGTGGATGCTCCGTCGAAAGAAGGATGAGCTTGTGAGTGCCTGCTATCCAAACCAAGGAATACATTCATTTCTCAATTAAGAATTTGATTGTAGAAAGTCTGACGTATGAGGAAATGTGAAACAAATGACCAGTTCTCCCGAACGCTCAACGCTCGTAAACGTTCGTCAGGGGAGTAGTCGCGAGAACATTGTGGATCCTACGAAGCTACAGATATTTGACACACAAGATATGCGATTGTGACCTGTATGTAGCTCCGTCTCCTTAGAAATCATTTGCAGCCAGATGTGCTTGGATACCTCTGACCCTATACCATACGACCCGAAAGAGCCGGGAGCTTATGCTAACTCTAAATTGGAAGAGCAATCGAAGCTGAAACATTGCAAGTACTATTTTGGGACATTTTCCACTAGTTGGTGAGAAAGGCCTGTTCAAAATTTTCTTCTCTAATCGATAATTTTTTCTTTAAAAGTGATTTTCTTCTTTCTTGACAATTCCAACAAAATATTCAGTCAATTCAGTAGTCGCTATTAATAGTGGTGGATGAGAATTATGCTTAACTCTTTACCTATAGGGCAGCGAGTAACGGGGGTCGATGTCTAATGAGGCTTCTGATAAGTATGAATCTCAGTCCAGCACAATCAACTTTGTGAATTTTTCCCTTCCGTAGACAAGTTCCAAGTGGGATGGTCAAATCTCTATACATAAAGTAGAATGTTTGTGTATGTATGTATGTATGTATGTTCCTTATAGAAATCGCGGAGAGTTGACCGTTAACCGGGTCCAAACTCTGCACACATATACATCTGGGGCCAGCGGAGGTTTAAGGCTACTTTAGGTTATCGATTGATTTATCGACTTATCTATTTTATTGATTTTCTGTTTTCGCCCAAGTGTCGGTGAGGACATGTCTACTGGGGTTATCCAATACGCTGAACACGAATATGACAACGGCTGCGCGCGGAGTATTGATTTATCGATTTTATTGATCTTTCGCAACTTTTGTCCACGGGACGGTGATGACATGAAGACAGGGGTTCTTCAATGCGCCAAACTCGAATACGACACCACAGTTCACGAGAGCATAGAATTACCGATTTTGTCGATTTTTCTGCCTTTGCTTGGAGGTAGGAAAAAACACGTCCACTGGGGTTCTCCAACACGTTGAATGTGAATATGGCAAAGGTTTAAAGAAGAATTTACCAGCAAAACATCTTTTCCTACTTCCTGAAAGGGGTGGGTGAAAAAGGATTCCTGGGCTAATCAAGAAAATGACGAGCACTGTGGAAGGATCGTTGGATTAAAAGTTGTCGTTATCAGCGTTAAACTGCAGGGAGAAATTAAACACCCGAGCGTAGCCGGGCATACCGTCTAGTAAAACATAAAATGCAAGATTAGGGAAATAGAGCGGATGAGGTACGAGGTGCCTTGGTTTGTAGTAAGTAGTGTAGTGCCTAGCAAGGAGAATTCAGTTCCTCTAAATTTGTGAGACGTTCGTTATCGTAGCATACGCGATAGTTTCTGAACCTCATATCTCTAGACTGGAGGAAGATCGTACAAAAGCGGTGATGTGAAGAATTTCGCGGCATCCTCTTCGATTTCGCTAATGACGTTGCTGTACGTAGTGGTAAGGGTAGAGACAACACTTTGACATATAGGATATTACAAAAACTGCGTTTAAAAGTTTGAGGCACCATTGGCACAACAGTTACATGAGTAAATAACAGATTAGCAAAAATAATAATAAAAGAAATATTAGGTTGTCGCAAAAGTTTCCCGCCATTTTTGGTCCTCTTTTTCAAATTAATTTTTCTTCTTCGATACAACCAATAATTACGCTATATGTTTGCCACCATTATAGACAAAAACCCTTGCGCTAACAATAGGGCTTGTTGTCAGCAGCCCCGAACGAGTGGTTCTTTCGCAATTCCTCCAATCATTCAGCATGTCTTCTGGTGGGGGGGGGGGGGGGGGG
>JARK01001567.1:225656-262695 GCA_000688135.1 Ancylostoma ceylanicum
GGGGGGTAGTTCTCGTTTTGGCTGTGGGATCCAAGTTTACTGGTGTCCGATTTCCTCATATGAATTACATAAGGAAACCACTTCTTAGTACTAGTAACTAAGTTGCGGAACCAAATGAGACCACGTCAAAAGTTAGAAAATTGTGGCGCGCTCCTTACACATTTGAAGCTGATAGCGGCTCAGATCATAATGAATACATGTGCCATATTCACTTGTCTCTCCGAAGCAATGTAGATGAAAAGCTATTGTACCTTGTTAGCCCTGGGGTCCCTCTACCAAATGGCGGGTGTCGCTCCACGAATTCTCTCCAATCAGCTCCAGGAGGCGCCCGTCATCCCCTACCCTCCAGATCATGGTTTGTCTCAAGTCTTAGCCGCCGACTTTGAACCTGTGGATCCAAATCTTCACTGCATACTAAGAGGAAGAGTGGAGATCTATCGTATGATATAAGTTTCTTGGAGCATCGCTTGCACTGCTGTTTTTCCTGAGCTCTCAAGGGAAAATCAGCAGAACATGCTTGTAGTCAACGACGATTTTTCCTGTCATAATCGCAGCGGAATAGTATGACAAATTGGATATGGGTGGGCTATTGACCAACCTATATAAATGTTCTGAATAGAAAGCTCCAGAGCAGTTCTAAAAATTAGGCAATGCACGAAAGTAAGTGGCGAGAAACTTTCGCGACAACCTAATATAACGGTCCTTTTCCGAATTCAAATGTGCTACGATCAACCATTGTAGGGAAACACAATCCTCGTTATTTCACATTTCGTTTTTATATCAGGTGTTTTTTGTTTTAGCGGATTTTGTGTTTTGTCGGGGAGATTTTCTATGTTTCTTCGTAATATCTCCCCAGAGGAGACTATCGTTTGATTTCAAATGAAATTTGTGACATAAAACATTGAAAGTCTTTACTTGTGTTTGCTTTTATGCTAGGAAAACTGCTTGATCACAACCAAGACCATGCCAGCCAACCCCCATACGTTTGAGAGTGTTAGTTGTTTTAAAATTAGTTCGTTCCGGCACCTTCCTTTTTTGTGTTGACCGGCTTGATTTTTTTCTTGTCACTTCCTAAAGACGGCACACCTATGTGGTGTAATAAATAAATAAATAAGTAAATAAATAAATAAATAAATAAATAAATAAATAAATAAATAAATAAATAAACGGATAAATAAATAAATAAGTAAATAAATAAATAAATAAATAAATAAATAAATAAATAAATAAATAAATAAATAATTTAGCCAGGGATAGTCTTATGTGGGTCTGAGGCTGGATTGTTAGTGGTAGGGAATATCTAACATCCAAAAATCCTGCTCCACGCATGCCCAAGCGCTGGTGTAGAGTGGTGTTATCTGAGCACCGTCCACCTTCTTTATCAATACTATTCCTATCAGCTTATCCAGCATAAGGCAAAGCGTAGCAACATGTTTGCTCACTGGGAACCTTGAGAAGCATTGCCATCGCTCACTTTTATTCTCTTCTTCACTCCCTCAGATTTTTTCTCTAATTGTTGTGCTTTTTCGTTCGAATAGCTACCACACTTACATTCCTTCTCTGTTTAAGCATATAAGTTCTGCTTTTTTTTATTGGAAATTGTTCTTGTGCACTCCAACGTGCATACAATAACACGAAATTAAATTTCACTGAATGAATAGCTTAGGGTTTGTGTTTTGACACCTTGCATTGACCACCCCACGTTCGTGCCTAATTTAAGAATTTTCAGAAATTCCGGGCAGGACTTTCCCATCAGTTGTATATGAAACCGACAGTTTCTGAATTGTTCGTACAGTCAGGCAAACTCTTAAGAGTGCAGAGTTCCATAAGAGAGATGAAATCCTTTTAGGAATTAGCCGAAACATGGTGGGCGGCCTGTCAGAATGTCCCATGCCCTTCTTCCCTTCTTCCCGGATGCTCTCCTCCTATTATAGAAACTCCTCGAAAGCCGTTTTTGAGCTTGTAATAGATTGCAACATTGTGTTTCATTGTGTTCACACTTGAACTCATTCTCTTCACAACGACGGTGCTGCTGGGGACCATGCCACTGACCTAAAGTAATATACTTTTCCCTGCCCACTGTTCCTTATACATGTGTCCCTATCACAACTATGATAGTTTCCGGATTATACTCCATACAGGTTTTTTCCAGACTTGCGTAGTTTTGGTTGAGAGAGTCTTTATGTTCTCCCTGTAAATGTCTTAAGATTGAAATTAGATCCCGGAATGGCAGCCCTGCACAAAAAAGAGCGTGTTACTAAGGCGTGAGCATGAATGAAGTGTGCCGAGGTTTAATACGTACTTTGCTCAGCACATTTTTCAAACGCACGGATAGACTCAACGTTAAAAGTACTCTTAAAATTATTGTGTCACTCTAGAGAAAAAAAAACAGTCATGATCCGAAGACAGATTTCATGATGAGTGGATTTAATGATTTGGTCATGTACGACATTGGAATAACGCGGAAGGAAATTTCTGTGAGCATGGTGTTAAATGACCAGAAAATAATGAGTAGAGGCCGTTCTAGTACAATAGAAGCATAAGCGTTATGAAGAAACGTATTGGAATGATAATTTACACAAGGATATGTATAAGGTAAAGTTCTTGTTCGAGCAGATAGACTGCACACTGTTCGTCGGCAAAACCAAGGCTCCTTGCAACAGTCATCGAAAACAAAGTGCATGCAGCCGCTTTTCTGGAAATCACTCTAAAGTTTAAAAGAAGGCTTATATCCGAAGATGGAATGATGGAGGAAATCCATTCATAGTATTTACAGTGCCTCTGCAGTAACCCGACGGAAGAACAGTCCGTTGTTGAATTCTCCGGTTGATCTCATTCAATCGATCATCATACTCTTAACACATTAACGACTTTACGATTTTGGCAGTGTCACGTGGGACACACGCGCTTTTGCACAAGTAGGACCTGTGCTCATCCGCTTGAGCACGTGGTCCCACGTAGAAGGATTTTTTTCTCTGCTGCATAGTACTCCGAAAATGGAGGAATTTGAGTCAAACCAAACCCAAATATGCACGGGCGTGAAGCTAATTCATAAGTACACTTGCATGACAGGTGGTAAGTAAGTAAGTTAGGCTTCACATGTATTGTTGTTTTAGTTGTCAGTTCCAAGCACGCATTGAGGAAGAACGAGAGGATGTCTGCTCTACCCATCGCGTGTATACAACGCTTGAACACTTCTTAGTATACCACTATATAGGAGTTTGCTGATTATGCTTGCTTCACAAAAATATGACTCTGAAAAGGACTTGCCCACCCGGTTGAGCACGCGGTTCCACGCGTCACACCATGCGTGTCAACCGGTTGAGCACATTGTCGCGAATGTGCTAAACGATACGAGATAGGTACGGGGCGCGAGCATGTATAGAGGGGGTACAGGAAACACCACATAAATCGCTCAATATTTTTTCCACATATTTAATAGATTATTTTGTTAACAATCCTGCCATTGTATTTAAATTTTTAATCTATTTAGTTCACTTTGTTCGCCATTCGCAACTGAGTTGCCTACCTAAACAGCATGACCATTCTACCAAACGGGCCTTTTTTCAATGATGCTTGTACAGCGACAAACCTCAGTTTACACAAGCTCTTCCTACTGTTTCGTACCTGTTCTATATTTGCCATTTCAGACCAAAAGTGTGAAAATCAACAATGAAATTGTTTAATGTGTGTTACAGATGAAAGTCTCTCCACTGCTATACCTGATTACAACGTTAGGATGCGTTTACATTGTTGTCTACGTTGTCTTTGTTGGCATAATTGATGTAGCTCCTTTGCAAAAACTTGCAATAAAAATGGCTTTAGATGAAGGTGAGACCCTTTCCGGTAAGGTACTGTTTCTAAACTAGGCTACGTGACATGCTTTGTCCATATCTGACTCTTTCACGGGCAGTTGAGCCCAGTGCTGAGTCTTTCCCATGTGAAGATTGAGAAGTGGGAAAAATCCATAGAATATGTTCATTAACTATATTTATGATATGTTATATCTACTTACCTTTTCATTTTATCTACTTGTGTTTATTTACCCTCAGAAGCTTGCTGTAAAATCCACTAGAGCATCCTGAAGGTTAAGGCCGCCGATATGCTCTATGTGAAGTTCATGACTCTGGTCTTTGTCGCTTTGTCATCACTCATCACATTTGGTTCAATAGATTTGCAAAAGTGATTGGAAAAAGCGATTGGAGGCGACGTGGCAGGAGTATCCGGAAAATATGATACGACATATGATACATGGGGGTGATATCCCGGAAATCATTTCGCATATAATAATTTTGTGGAATTCGATATTTACAAATAATTATGAGGGGCTATGATCCAAACGGGTGACTTAGAATAAAGTGGGTGGAAGGTGATGTTAGTGTATGTACATCATTTTTGCCCAATGCTCCTGACACGCTCAGGACAGCGTGTCAAAGATGTTTCGGCAGCTTTCAATTTTAACGGACCCATGATCTTCAAGGAAATCATTTTGACCGAAACTTTGCATACGGGGGTTATTTGAGGTGCTGAACACGAATATTTTTTTCACATTTTACAAACATTTTGTACCGCAACCGCATTTTTGTAGGGATACTGTAGGAGTACGGGTAACCCTACAAAAATGAGGTTATGGTACAAAGTGGGTACGACATTTATATTCAGCACCCAAATAACCCCCGTATGCGATGTTTCAGTCAAAATTTTTTTTGACGATTTTAGGTCCCCAAAGGTTGAATAGTGCCAATATTCCTGTTGCCCTACCATAGGAGTCTTGGATGAGATTCATATAAAATTGACCGCGCAAACCAACCGTGTTACCGTGAGTAGCTATGCTATAGACGATGGAACGTTCGGAAACGCATTCTATATAAGTTTGTTTCTTCTGGTCATGCGCTCGTGAGTCCTACCTGCATGCATGGCAGCCACGGCAAAGTAGTCGAGTGAGTCGCGCCTCGATCTATTGGGAAGGAGATCGAGGTTTTTATCCCTCCATTGAAGTCGGGATGAAAAGGTTCGGAAAAAGAAACGAAAACGGATCCCATCAAAAAAGAGATCATGTTACAAAAACATGAAGTCAAAACCTTCCCTATCTAACGTGGAACTACGCTTCAAATAGTGGAACTGCTTCGTAGTTTGTGGAGTACTGCACATATCTGGTGTATTTTAATAATAAGAACTACTTCAAGCAAGGTCAAAAGCTTGAAATTTAAAAGTGCAAAAGGATTTGCATTTCAACCCCTCATGTGCCTGGTAGTCTGACGCGTTCCCCCTCTGCCACCGAACCACTGAAGCCATGACTGGCTGAAGATTAAATGACCAGGCTAAACCAAATTTTTCTGAAATGCGTCCTAAATCACTCCAAACTCTGAAGGACGACTAATCACGGTAACCACTGTTGGTTTGGGTGATCAACGTTCACTAAAAGTTAGCACTACATCGACTTCCGTGTTAATGCAATAGCGATATCTTTGATGCGTTCTCCTGAGCGCATCAGTAGCATTGGGCAAAAATGATATACATACATTAACATCATCTTGGACAGTGCTTCCGGAAGTGGGTGTTTCGTTTCGATCCCCGGGGTTAGCCTCGTGCATTTGCCTTGTTAGGTTGCCTCTCCAACGTTGTGTAAATTGAAATCGTTATTCAGGATATGGCTAAGTAATTGAACGCTCAATAATGGAACATCAGGAGATTCATTCAAGAAATTACCTGCTGCGATTTACCGTTGACGTCAAAAATTTAACGCACGTAAAATTCTACGACATTTCAGTGTAAGAAAGGAGATCGGCAGCTATCCCAATTAGTATACGTGACGCTTAGTTTCCCTTACTTTTCACCCTACAGAGAAAGAGTACCAATACAACTCATTAAGAAAGTAGGCCTGAACATTTCGAAAAATAGTGTCTAAGATGATAGGATATTTCGGGGACTCTAAAGATAAGGATGAAATTGCGAATTTGCAGCTGTTCACTTCTATTTTTCACGCGTACATTTTTTATATTTTCATTCATATAATAACTTTTTACCCAACGTCGATCAGCAGAAAAGGAGAACGGATTCGAGATCAACATCATGGACTGCGCATCTTTTATGAAAATATCCTGTGAGCCTGATATCGTGAGCAACCTCCGATTTTTCATGAAATGAAGGGGGCTCAATTTATATGAAACAAAAATGCTAACAAATGAAGCCTTCAGTGATAAAGCTATTATTTAATTATTTTTTGCCTTTATTTTATTTTATTTTATCACGTCTTTTTTGTGTTGTTGTTCGAAAGAAACCATTCGTATTTGCAAGAAATCAGAAATAGCTCGGCGAATTACAATTACACTTCAACGAATGTGCATATGCAGCATAACACAATCCAATTTTAATTTTCTCTTCACAATACACGTATTCCAGAAAGTATCGATCTGTTTGATTATTGTCCTTTTGAATATCCGGATCCTTGGGATGGATCGATTGCAAAATATATTGACGTCAAGCACGGCTTCAAAACGGTAATTTTTCCGTAGCATTTCATCGGGAATGAGTGGACTATCCTGAATAAGCACAAAGATTTTCGGAAGTCGCGGTTCTTTTTCGGATGTCTGGTGTCATTATCAACGAATAAAGTCAAAGCCATCTTTCACTCCTTGAGTTCATTACAGTAATAGAAATAAACGGTAATATCATCAATTACGTGATGATGCACACTCTGAGAATAAATGTGCTTTGAGACATATCAATGACAGCCTTCCTGAAACACCGTATCCACAAACTTTTTAAATGAAATTTCCGCCTTTTCGCGGTACGCATTCCTGTTCAAGCCTGTAAGAGCACTTCTCAGGTATTCTGAGAAATACTAGCAACATTCTAGACGTTTCACTTCCATGATTCATCGTAGTCGAAAAACCCCAACAATCGAATATCCAAATTTTTCAATTAAACAAAGGAAAACTCATGGAGTCAAATATCTACCGCATACGTTCGGTTTCGCTGGACAATGCATTCAGTTTGGGCGCCAGTCAAGCAAAGTTACGGTCCTTGTCGAAAAAATGGACGGATTGCGTGACTGCACTATCGCGGTGGGGCCTGAACGAGGGATGCGGAGAGACCATGCTTCAAGTGAGAGGATCGAGTAGGTCCCGCCGCGATTCTGCAACCGCAACGCTAAGAAACCGCACGCGCAATCCGTCTATGTATCTTTTCGACAAGGAATGTATGTGAAGAGCAATTCTCAGTTGAAAAGACTTCACATCCTCTCATTCTTGATCTCTATTGGTTTGCTTTCGACATAAAATTTAGATGTGACGCAGAGTAGTAACAAGATTGTTCAGGACTGTCCCTCGAATAATGATTTCCAACCAATTACGGAGGTCCACAGCGGAAGCGTGTTGCTTAAGAAGGGATACGAAAGGTTCAAGTGCAAGGCCAGGTATTTTAGAAAATCTTCATTTGGGCACAGCAAATTAGGGGATTACTGATCAATGCGAATTATTGGTAGAGCTCAGCAAAGTCAAATATAAATGTATCGTTAGTTGCAGGACCAGGGAAGGTGTGGCCGTTCCGTTCCGACCATTTACGCTGGCGGGCACCCATGATGACTCGATTTTCGCCTTTCTATTATAGAAGAGTAGTTCTTGACCAGGCAGCTCTAAAAAAGGGGAGACACCTAATTGAGAGTTTGTCATTCACAGTCATGCCACTTCGATCTTATGTGACCCTGAGCTATGGTTAAGACCTAGTGACGTATTATAATAGATACATTAAGAGTTTGACTGATTCATTATTGGTTGCTAACGGTGACAACATAATAATAATTTGTGTTTTAACACTTTTGAAAGACAATTAGCGAAAGTTGGATGTTCCGATCAGAGTAACTATTGACAAAAGGCTCGATAATTAGTTCACTACATGCGCTGATTGATATTGGTTGCGAGATAAAGGCATGCATATAAATGTGAATTGCTCGATAAAATGCAAACAAGAAAAGGAAAATGCGACAATGGATTCAGCATTTAACCAAAAAAATTTACGTTGCATATCGCTTTTTTTATAGAAATCAACTTTCAGGTGCATATTCTATATGGCCGACAGGAAGTACACCGCCTCAGAATGGAAAACTATTGAGAAAACGAAGTTTCCCTGTGATTTCATAGAGACGGACTGTAAATTTCAAAATGACACAAAGAAATTTATTCACATGCGAATAGAGGAGAAGAAGTAGGTTCTTCACCGCTGTAAGATTGCTCGTAAGAAAACATAGTCTTCTAATTTTAATACAGAATTTCCAGCTATTTTGTGTGTTGGCATTGTAAATCGTCCTTGGGACGACCCTGGAAATTCCCAATAATCCAATTATAGAAAATTGTACCATATTTCATCCAATTAATTTGCTACAAGCACAAACCATTTCTGTAGTTTGGTAAATTTGAACTACAGTGGTTTCAACTGACAGTTGATGTATGTGGTGTTTACCAAGCGGCAAGAAAACGCAAAATAATGGATTTTTGATGCAGGTCGCCTATACAAATGCCAGCACTGAAACGAGAACAATATCCTGATGTGCATCTCATTGTACTTGACTCAGTCGCATCTTCTCACCTTATTCGGTACGTCTCATTCCAAAAGTAATTTGTTGAGTTTTTGCAAACTCGAAGTTAATCGTTTGCAGTCAAAAAAGTAGATCTTCCGCTGTCGTACAAACCTTCACTATATTCTCGCGTTACTATCCTACATATTATATTTCTGATCTTGAAAACGTTTATATTAGAGCTTCCAGTGGAAACTTCGAAATAAACACAGCGCCAGGCGAACAGCGTTTTGGCGTGAAGCTCCATCATATTTAATGTCAGATGTCGGTGACATCTGTGTTCGTACAGGGGTTTCGAAGATTTTCCGGCGTTGACCACTTACAGATTAGCTATTCCAGTGAAATTTTAGAGTAAGCGCAAAAGTTTTCTAGAATTTCAAAGCATTATCGACATTTATTTGCATAATTTAACCATTTATAATCTTTCTAGCATGAGAGATGGCCAAAGACTACTCTCTCCTTTTTTATAGTTTTAGAGCTAGTTTGAGCCTTACCAAAGGAACTAATTTAGGGAACGAAATTTCAAATGTTGCTTTCAATAGGCGTCCATTTTTTGAGCGATTATAACAGTATAGCTTGAACAATTTATAGGTGAACTAAAATCCAAACAAATCTGTCAGACCTAAAGGATTCTGGAGGACAGGGACAGATTTTCTTAATTTAGCTGGCGAGTTTCAGAGCATTGCCTCGGACGGTTAACATTCTACTCAACGGTATGGAAGCTGTGCAATTTCGGAAGTTTAATAAAGTAGGGTCCAATAGCAGACCAAATGGCTTCGCTGCCTTACTAGGTAAGTGAAGAGGTTTAGATGTTGAAAGCGCAGGAAAGCTATTTTCTCGCTTTCTTAGAGTATTCAAGGAAAAAAATGCTTAAGTATCTTGCTGTCTATTTTAAAATGAACGAGACACCAAGATCGTTCTGAAATTTTCCCTCTTCTAAACTTTATTTTAGCATATTTTGTATAGGAAAGACAACGGAACCTGTGGTACGAACGCTAATGAAGCTAAAAACCATAGAGCCAGATTTGGACTATACGAAATTTTGTTCTAATTATCTCGACAACAAAACCTATATACCAGCGATTTACGGGAGCGCTGGATACAAAGTAAGGATCTTTTCGAATTTTTATCTCTAATTCGAAAGTGTATGATAAAAAAACTCAATCATCGTGCTGCCTCACCTCTTGTTACCTCATACTCATCTAAATATCAAAATTGTTGACGTTATTAAGTAAAGAATATGTGTAGGGATGTATTCGAATATTGTTAACGTTCAGACGTTCGACGCAGAGGACTATGTTGCCACCCTTATGTATTATCCCAACTGTCGCGGATTGAAATACAACGCACTTGACCACTATTACAGGTTTAATTTTGGTGTTTTTGCTATCAAAAACTCTTACAAGTTTCTATGATTTTGCTGCTTTACACCCTTTACACCACTATACTAGCTTGGTAAGGGGATTCTGTCCAGAAGTTGATTCACATCCGTTTTTCGACATAACCATATGAAGAACTCATGAACAACTTAATCAATTATGCTATGAGCATTGTAGGCTTCAAATTGTGTAAGTGTGTATGTCACACCGTCACGACATTCCACAGTGGACGTCAATGGCGGTGACCCGTCTGCGGCCGCGAAAAGCACGCGGCGCGACCGCGCCGCTTACGCTAGAATCGTCGCTGCAGTGGTGCGTCTGGGTTTTCTTGGAAGTTTTGCATCACATTTGATGATATCTAATAAGAGAACTAACTGACTATCAAGAAAACACCATAATTTGTTGTCCCGGAAAGGATTCTCGCTCGAGCGGCGCCGTCGCGTCGCGTTATTTTCGAGGCCGCAGACGGGTCACCGCCATTGACACCCACTGTACGTCGGAACAGCGATGGTGATTGTAAAATCATATAGAATTCAGAGACGAGTGAAGAGCAGGGTGAGAATGAAATGACGGAGATGACGTTCCGAGACGAGTACGTGGCTGCGTGGGGGCGTGCTGATGCCCAAGAAGAGATAGAACCTCGTGGGGCATGTTCAATGGTGGAGAATAGGTGTGCGCTGGCTCCTACTAGCCCTAGCGCACTTATTTCTCTCCTTTCAATTGTTTCCATTCTTATTAATGTAGTTTGGCTCCTAACACCTGGCTCCTAACACCCTTTTGAGTTCCCATTTGTGTTTAGAACCACCTTATTTACTTCCCATTTACCTTACCTCGTCACACTTTCATCACGCACGATTATTCTAAGTATCTCAACATCTATTCAAACGTGTGATGTTTGTCCAAAGATAACGCGTGGATAACGCTTACGCGAAAACGGAGCAGAGAGGGAATACGTGTTCGGAAACACCGAATCGCGCCTCAAGGTTTACCCTGATGTCATCTAGTATACGAATCTACGTGCACCGTTTCAAACCTACGCTTCTTATGTGATCCTTTTGGCCTCATGTCCCATATTTTCTGTACGCGATGTTCTTGTTCCAGAGCACACTGATAATAAAGCGCCACTTCGACTTGTTGGAGCGTGCATTGAATTCATTGGGAATGTAACCATTGTGAAACAGTTGACCCGAGGTTCCGCCTGCTGTATTCCATCAAAATATGTCCACGGCAGATTTGTGATACTTTATAATGTTAAAGCAAATGCGTTAAGAATTTTGTGTGTAGATTTTCCATTTCTCTTTGGCTTTTTTTTTCTCGAAACCGGGATTGGTCCAAGCATTACGCTGCTTTCGCAGGTGTGGCATACATATATTTTGCTTGGTTACATCATTTTCTGGTCCCTTTTTGAAATTCAAGCCAATCATTGGTCTGTACCCTCTTTGGACTCAGTGCTTACGTTTTTGAAGACGCTTCCAATTAAGCACTAGCTTTAAAGTCAGAAACGAATATCTAGTAAAAAGTCTTCCTGATTAAAACAAGAGTGAAATGCAATAAGACAGTTTTCATTTGAACGAAGTGTTCTGATATAGAGTTTCACAAATGGTTGAAGCTCATACAGACGTGGAATAAAGATATACATTATGTGAATATTCAGGCAGTTCTACCTAAGGGTCCGAGAAGATAAGGAGCTAAGCAACACACACGAAAAAGGAAGTTGTCGAGGATCCGTTGACAATATATTGGAGTTCCTCGGTTATTACGTCAACTCCTACAAAGTTAAGGAAATAATATAGGCTGGTTGAAAATTTTTGCATTGCATTGGATTGACTAATAAGTTCGTGCGCATTGTTTCAAAGACGCACAGTTCAAAATCGATACGATCGATGGCGCTTCTCGGTGGATGGAATCACCATTTTTGTACCTGGAAGCATTTCATGGAATGTCGTAGCCAAGACCGGATGTTGTTGCTAGTTAACATCAGCGGCAAAACCTCCTCATATTTAGTTCAAATCGTACGGCTATTCGTGCTCTACGAGTGTTCGATTTCTTCAAACCAACATTCTACTTAGGTTTTAAACATGCGAGTCGAAATATTAAGCGCTAGAAATTCAGCGCTAACCATTATAGATAATTGTACCACATACCTGTCTTTCATGACATTTAGCTAATCCTCGAAAGGTAACCAAAACTGCTCTTACGACCTGTGCTAAGTGTACTTTGCATAGCCGCTCACCATCGTTCTTCCAAGCCCAAAGAGGAAATATTCGGTATTGCTACCACCAACCACTTCAATAAAAAAAAAAAAACTCAAGACGGCATGGGAGGCGTGGGGATGGTTCTAAAGGTTTGGTCTATTTGAACATCATAGTTCTTGAAATTACCATTTAATAAGGTGATTTAACTGATAGAATCCATTCGCATGAATTCAGTCATCCTGCTCCATGATAACATCATGGCCAACATTCCCAACATTGTCGCAATGGCCTTCGTGAGCTCGACTGGCACTGTTCTTCAACTGAATTCACGTGTTCAAAAAGCACCCGGTTATGTTCCTCATTGAATAGACCGATTTTGCACCGGTTTTGTCAACATTGGATACGGGAAGAGAATATTGTTCCTTACTCGAATTGGTATTTTTTTCCTGAGAATAGAAATTGAGAACATGAATATTTCCGGGAAACCTCAAAATGGAAGAATCGAAGACGGGCACTGGTTAGTATATTTGGCTAGTATAGAGAACTTTGTGCGATAAGTGCAAAATGGGACAGACGAATCGCGATTCAAGAGAAGCGCGATGAATTGTGTTAACACCTAACACAATACGATGTGATGACGATGAAAAGTGAGAAACAGCTTAAAGATTCTATCTATATCTCACCTAAATACAGTCAAACGAATTCTGAAGCCACAAGGTGCACAAAATGAAGAAACCGCATGAGCTTATTCCTCAATTAGTGATTTTGTATAAAATACCTGTTGCCCTGCAATTCTTCAGATTCGCCAAAATTTTCGTTGTCGTGGATTGTTGACCTAACGCACGATGACACCAGTGGTCTGTACAGGGGAGATTACGCTCTTTATGATTTCTTCTTCAAGAACAGGAACGCGGTAAGTGCTCAGCTGTAGAAACTGATAGTACGATACAACGGCTGCTGAATTGGTCAATACAACACTGAAGCGCTATAATTTTTGCTGTTAGCGAGCTAATAAGAATTTGTGGCGCAGAACAATCTCCTTATGAAAGTTGCTGTTACACATACACAGGAAACTCTGCTGAGCCGATAATATTTTATGCCCATACTCTCAGTGTAATCTAGAAAAGCGTCGCAAAAAAGCAATACCCTGCAGCTAAAACGTTTGCAGTAATCATATGTCGTCTTTGTAAGTCTGTTGAAACTTTCACTGTATCTTTTTCTGGGGAGTGGTGGAAAATACGGCTCGCACACTGGTGCTGGAAGCCTGAAGGTATTCAGATATACAGTGTCGGCCAAAATTATATAGCTTTTTCAACTTTCCTCCATAACCGTTGTTAACGTGAACTTTGACTCAACGTGAAGCCTTGAAGTTCAAAATTCCATGATAGCTGTAGAGACTCAAAATTCGTTGAAGTTGAAAATTTGAACGTGAAGGCTTTATGTTCAGCCGAGCTTTGCGTCGACAGAGGTTATGGAGTGAAGTTGAAAAGGCTTTGTAATTTTGGCCAGCACTGTAGCTGTTGAGCTCACGGTCAGAGATCAGAGTCTATTCGCTCACCTTAAAATAGCTACCGTTGCTGTGCTAGAAAATGAATAGGCAGGTAATGCTGTCACAGCACAGAATCAAGAACATATGGCATGAAGATCCAAGAACTAAAGTGCTAGACGTTTTCTCTCTCAGAGGAATGTTCCTCATCAATCATATTTCTTCGCTGATATTTTGTGGAGAAATAGAAAGGAAGAGACTTGTTGTGATTGCCATTAGAGAGAACTCTGCTTGTTTCTTAACAGTATGAATCCTTCAAAATACATATTCATTCATTTCCCCAAGTATCCAAATTTTCTGGCTGGTATTGTCATTAGGGGCGCGTTGGCCACATAGACCGTCTTGTACCTAATACGGAACGCATGTTTGAATTGATTATGTAGGCATCCTTTTATGCTTATCATGTGCGGGAATCATCACTTGGATTGATATTTCTCCTCGGAGACCGGAATTTCATGCGGTCATGCCCTCTTAGTCCCACTAGGAAAGGATAGAAGCTGAATGGATATTGCACAGAATGCAAGTCATATTTCAAGCGCATTCCAATACAGTATCAAGGTCCGCGTCGTGCAAGGAATAGGTTGCACAGCCCTCTCTTGTCGTGGATTGTTGTTCATCTCAAATGCATAGTGATGACCTGAGGCATCATAATCTAGCTTAGAATGACAATAAAGTGGTTCGCATTACGCAATCTCGTTTGTGGAATACACAATTGACCACATCATTTTTCGTGGTACATAGGGGCATAGGAGAGTTTTTCGACGTTTCGAAGAATTTTATAAGAGAAAGGGGAACAATTCGAAAAGTTCTGTGGAGGAAGCCGTGATGAGAACCTGCCTTCGGTTTATAAGCCTCAGACAGCTGCGACGCGCTTCATGCAGTATATAGTAATATTTCACGAATCTTCTCAACTATTTGTTTTCGGCACTTTGCATAATTTAAGCTCGCATTTTTTTTGCACTACTGTTGGTGATGCCCAGACGGAAGAACACTAGTGTCGGACTGCCTTTACCTACTTATTCCATTGGCTTTACTTTTCTTAGCCACGTCACTGCTTCACAACACCTAGCCTCAGACCTGCGTAAATTTTCTTTTCTAGCCATATGTGGCCCGTCTTTAGCTTGGTGGATAACTCACCAATTAGAAGCGAAGAACTTTGCTGCATTCTATCTTTGCTAGTAGATGTTTTAAGAATTACTGTGAGGTCGTCACTTTGAAATTGGTCCAAGTTCTTCTTTGCAGCTGTTTATCCAGAAATTATTAACTACCTAACTTGCCGACCCGTTGACCGCAGTGAAAAGGTAGAAGATTTCTAAGAAACTCTCCTATCTTTTTCTCAACACAACTCTTTGCAAAGTATGAATCTGTGGATATGCGAGACTGTACTGATAAAAGCAGCGAACTCCGAAGTTTTGGTGATAGATTAGTGGAGGCAACATTGAGCTACCATGTTTTCTCTTTACTAGTTGATTCAATCACTTTGAATGTAACGTTCTATTGGAGAGCGCGAAGAATTCGCATCCCCTCGGCTTCCCACCGGCAATGAGTCACCTTGCGAAGAACAGATCGTATTTCGCAACAAAATCTAGCATTTTATCACTGAGGGATGTAGTAGGAGTGGTTCTCAATAGGTTTTTCAATTTTCCATCCGAGTCTCCAAAACGGCGGAGACCCCATTTTTTCACGCCTCACCCCTCCCGCCCCCTTTCTGTGTCCGCCACTGCCACCTGGCCGTTTGGAGTTTCCTTCACGTCGAACACGGAATACTACCACAAAACCTAAGAAAGTTGGCCCTCATGGCACGGTGTCGCTTCGTTGATTATTTCAGAGAAAACCAATGGGATTAGCGCGTCGTGAGGGTCTAGAATCTAAGAATATCCCTGTCAAAAGAGGCGAGGTTCTGTTTAGTGCAAGTACATAAAGCGACTTTTACTGGGTTTTCTTAGATAAAAACACATTTGTTCCTCTAGCCAGCGAGAAGAGACACTTGCCACAGAAATGAGAAATGGGGAAACTACAAGAGGCTTCTAAAAAGAGACTATTTCTTATCAAAGTCGTCAATTGAGCGAGTTCACACGAGGCCAACTTCATCTCATGAGCACAGTCCCAAAATAATGAGCGCTGGTTTCATATGTGCTTGCTTACAGCTTTCCAACTCCTTCATATTTTTCTATGGTGATCATGGAGGCAGATTTGGAAGTGTAAGTTGCAATTTAGCGTTCATTTTCTTGTGATACTACTGGTACATTCTCTCTGTTTCAGGAAGCATACACTAGTTTCGGTTACAATGAGCAGAACAACCCATTTCTCTATGTGGTTGTACCGAAACATCTAAGGAATACTAAAATATCCGAACAACTTCAACAAAACAGTAAGGAGATCGTCACACCCCATGATCTCCACGCGACTTTCAAAGATATTCTTTACGTGAGAACCATTTCAATACATATTTCACTGAAATATAAACTAATCTTCTTTCCAAGATCAACTTTGTATTGTATACAACTTCTAGCTAGAAATATGATAAATATAGCTGGCATTAATAAAGTCGCTAAGTCTGCGGACATGAGCGTCTACATCACTTCTACCGCGCCTCGCGTTGGAACGCCGCAATGGCGCAAATATGTGGATTGGAAAAAATAATGAGCATAGATACGAGTAGCCCTTTGGCAGCGGGAGGCCTCCACTCCAGCGCGT
This sequence comes from Ancylostoma ceylanicum, assembly GCA_000688135.1. NCBI lineage: Eukaryota > Metazoa > Nematoda > Chromadorea > Rhabditida > Ancylostomatidae > Ancylostoma > Ancylostoma ceylanicum. The sequence goes on from JARK01001567.1 coordinate 242,049, forward strand.
GGCGCATTTGCGTTGCTGTATATACTCATCTCTATGAGTCCGGAAGCTCCATCACCTCTCACTATACCTATATGTCGATGGCGGACGCAGGAAGTGGGCGGGAAGGGGGGGGGTTAGAAAAAATTGAGGTCTCCGCCGTTTTGGGGACCTAGACGGAATACAAAATTAATAGAAATATTAATTTAAATTACAAATAATAAATAATTAAAACTAGGAGAAAAATAAAATAAACAATTGAAAGTAGACTAAAAAAGATTTCAATTTATCTTGTAAAGTATTTTCGAAAATTTGGCGATCTATTCTCGGGAAAGGCCTCCCCTCTGATCCCCCCTCTGCGTCCGCCACTGCTACATGGATAGCCGAATATCGCTAAAAATTTCTGTATGTGTTAGAAAACCCGCGTATTTTCTGACTGGAAAAGCTTTTCAGTTTCAACCAACATTGAATTTCACTGAAGTCGGCTTCAAGGCATTCGACGAAAAATCGCGAGGGTCGTCACTCCTCCGTCGTTTTCAAGCTGGAAAACGACGGAATTGCAGAACTTTACCAATACCATTTGAATACTGCATTTGTCAGTATGAAAAGAAGGATGTCACGTGAGTCACCGCTTCTAGATGCCAGGTTTTCAGTTCAGAGTTATTTAGTTACAAGTTGTTTCAAATTTGTTAACTGAATTAGACCTCAAAGCGTTATTCTTGCGTTTTAGAGATGAAGCTTTGAAGCAAAGTCTCGGACAGTTTGCAGTGAAACAACTCGCCTCTTTCTTAGAAACTCAGAACGTCACTTCCAGGTGCGAGGAAATAACGCTCCAAAAGGTAGTTCATCCTAATATATCATTAGGAACGTTTAATGCAGCTTATAAAATTGCAGGTCGAGGCAAAGCAGTACTTGTCTACAAAAATAAACAATTTGGGTAATAACACTGACTTCTTTGAAGTCATTTTTGAAGTAGCTGCTCCAGCAAAAGGAAAGTTTCAGGTATTAACTGGAGCACCTAGGTACTTCGATTTATCTGGTTGGCAACAAACAGGCTCCATTTAGATCCCAATTCGCAAAGAGCATGGACATCTTAATCTGGAAGGAGCACTATTCAAACGCATGGACCGGTACGGTAAGAACGGAGACTGCATGAAGAATGACTTACTGCGGCCATACTGCACGTGCAAGAATGACACCGTGTCTCACTGAACTCCTTCTCCAAATTATTCAGCACTATGACAGCACCAGAACTAATGATTTTCTCTTACTACTTTCATTTATGAGCTAAATAAGGAATTCTTTGTTGTTTATCCACTCCGCTGAGGGCCAATCGGTTCCCAAGCTTTTCGCCGGCTGGATTTATTGTTTTATTAATCTACAAATATTATTTTTGTCGATATCGGATAATGGGTTGGGGTTCAAGTTTTAAACTTGATTACCTCTTACTAACTCTTGAGCATCACCAGTGCAATGCATCATATGCGGCTCATTGCTTCTCAATGAAGTATCAAGAATAAAAATTAATATAATACTTTGGCTTGCTTCCCATAAAGAGTCTGTTCCTAGAGCAAGATTTCAGAGCTACAAGTCGACAAAAATGTGAAATTGCCGAATTTTTTCTATAATCCTAGCATTGCTTAAACACGTGTGAGGTGGTAAAAAATTTCAACATGTACTGCAGAAAGCAGCTCAAAGATATAAGTACTGTTTTGGGAAATTCATCACGAGTAGAGGTGATAAATGTTCAAGGCATGGAGACTGCTCAAGAGATGTACAGTAGTCTTTCTCTGGAGATACAAGGCACAGAGAACAAAACGTCCAGTCCAGGTGTTCTACGCGAAGTGTGCCTTGAGAGATCGGCTCAGATCGCTAATCTTATGAAGTTGATTTTGTTCGAGCGCGGTCCGAATGCTTCCTATTCCCTTCTCGCTTCTGTAACATCAGTCTCCTCAGCCATAGCAGTGTACATTATCATAGTTTCCCTCACCTTTTAGGGATCTCTCAACAGCGTGTCTCAGAATGATGTCCATGCTAATCGAACTTAGTCTAGTACCGAATCTAATCAACTGCATCTGGAAAGTGTTGACAAACGGTGGCGAACAGTCATCTTTGCGTTGCAGAGTACCGTCCGTCTGCCACACCACCTGAAATGATGCTTTGCTGATGATTAACAATTTTTGTGTTCGAGCTAAGTCAAAATTGATAGGGGAGAAGATCTCATGAAAATGCAATTACGTCATCGCTGGGCACTCTCGAGTTCGCCAGGCGCTCGCGACGAATTCTCTGGCCGCGCGCGCCAATCTCGCTAGTCCCAGGGCATTACTAGCGCGCCCACCGAGATTGTTGCGCGCGCCAAGCGAGCGATATCGGTGTGCGCGCTCAGGGAACCCAATGTGCACGCCTAGCGGGATCGGTGCGATCTATCAGTCGTTTTATTATTTGAACCAATCCGTCCGTACATCAGATGCCGGAGTTCCAGACTTCTCCTAATGTTCGCCTCGTTCGCACTACTGGCTGCTATCTGGACATTGGTGCCGTTATGTGTTGGTAGGCTCTAGCAAAGCAATCGAGAGTCATGCTATAACACCGCTGGGAGACCGTTGCCACGAAGGACCCGTATTTCAGTAGTTTCGCACCTTTCAAACGCTAACACACCCTTTTCCTATCACTACACTCATTTTGAGGGGACTCTCGTTTTTCCACGCCGGCGCACCCTTACCACCACCGTGGACACATCTAAACAATTTTTGACTCCGACGCACTCTCCAGACACATTTATGTACATATGTGGAAGGTATGGTGTCATGACTTGCCTTAAATCACAATCAGTATAACTCATTCGTTTGTGTTATAACAGTTAGACACTACTAGACTATTCATAGTTATCGAACTTCAAAGAAGTGGAGCAGCTCTATCAGCATCGCTTCAGTGCACAAGCTTATCAAGTTTTCGGCAATGGCATGGGCTCTCCTCAACTGTTATCTGCTCCATATACTTCGTGATGCGCCCTCCTTGCTGCTCATAATTGCTACAAATTGGTTTAAATACGCCAGCGATAAGGAAGCGGCTTATCACCTTGAATAACACTTCATACTTTTGTGGATGTTACTACATTGCGTCACGTTTTTCCCAGATCGTTTACGTGAATCGAAATAACTCAAGGATTACTAATTTGAGCTTCTAAAATAGCCAATCGCAGCGCCATCACTCGATGGTCATTTTACAACTGTGGTTTCTCCACTGTTGATTTAAACTCCGTGTCAGTTGTACATCCCGCAAAATTGCGCCGATATCCAAGTAAATTTCTGTTGTATTTCGCGTAATTCTTGCATTTTCAAAACCATTCGCCCAAATTTCGGCTGAACTCCGCTTAAATTCAATCAACCGTCGTAATGCTCCCAAATTACGGATAAGTTCGAACGGTACCGAACCACGTGAATATTGCTCCAAGGACTCAGGATTGATTTGCGCCGTTCAGTCTGTCTGTCCACTCTTGCACTTTGTACAAAGAGGTTTAGCGTGCTGTTCAAATTCTTTACGTTATGTGTAACACATGCTGCTGCTCGATACTCGCAGTTTCGTTAAATTTTTCCGCTCTTGAAAAAAAAATTAAAAGGAAACCAAAGATCCAATATGCTCGGCCAGTGAAAAGTAAGCAAGTGGCGCTTTTTCCTCAAAAATGTACAGTCTTTGGAGATTGTAAGACATTACAACTTACTACCAACTTTGAAGAGCAAAGCTATCACTTTCGTGCTGCAGGGATAAAACATGTCCTCTTCTGTCAGAAATCGTGGAATAATTGGGGGTATCCAGGAACCCCGTTTCCATTTTTCTGAGAGTTTGAGAATTTGAGAGTTTCAATGCAGCATCACCAGCAATACAGTCCACAACACCTTGTTTGTATTTGGCCAGGACGTCACTTCGTAATTCTTCAGGATGCCACCACTCGTCCCTCGAGGAAGCAAACGTAAATTTTTCCAAATGATTTGCTCTGTTACTTCCTGTGCCCGCAGTAACCCCCAAGCTTCAGGGGCCGTAGTAATTGCGCCGTAACAGACGGTTATAGAGAATGTTATGTCATTGGACAACTGCCGGCTCCCCAAGATAACCGACTTATAAGCAGGATTTAACCAAATTGCAGCCTTCGCTTGAACGAAGCTCTTGTGGATCCATTTGTCTCTCAATCTTATTCGCAAAATTCCTCTCGTGGGAGGTCAATCTTATTCGCAAAATTCCTCTCGTGGGAGGAACCGAACGCGTGACAAACAGCATGTGAGACTGCAGTCATGGCACTGCAATACCGTGCAAGTGGACCGCCACAATTACATAAATATGAAGGGAACCGACAGCATACACATCGTTGTTAATAATATATCTTGTATTAGTAGTGAGTTAATTGATTCATAGGGAAAGTATTCATTACTGAGCACTGTAATGAAAATGAATCAATCTATTACATTTAGTGTGATTTTTTCTCCATTTCTATGGCAGAGCCACACATAATTGATGTCTTTAAACCTTTTTTTTACCATTCTGAGAACAAAAAAGTGGAGTACGAAAATGCAAAGTCTTGACCAACTGCGGGATTCGAACCCCGCACTAACATCACAGTGGCCTATCGCTCTAACCACTCTGCCACATCTCGATTGCGGGCATAAGTCATAAATAGTCTTCATGGCCTCATAACACAAACCAATACAAACTCATCTGGTCAAAAACTGGTATATTTAGTGCGGAACCTTGATATGCAGTACTTTGAACACCGTTGATTTCATTTCCATATGCTGAATTCACTTTTTCTAACTAAAGATGAGGTAGGATCCCTTTCCAGAGCTGGTTCATTGTTTTGTTTTGACGAAAAGAACCATGCAAGGCTTTGTACAAAAAAAAAACCAATTTCCTCACTTTCTTGGTCCTTTGAAGCATCAGATTCATAGCCATGATGCGTAATTGGATGAGCATTCGGTTGGCGCCCGCGAAAGAGTATCAGGACTCTACTCACATGTATGTTTAACAGGGAAATACAAAGTCCTCTCGAGGACTTTTTCATAACCGGGATCTCCATTTGCCTGCCTCTATGATATCTGCGCGTTCTCCGCGTGCACTCTAGCAATATCGATATGGCAGTGCCTGTGCGATCTGCTCAACCGCTGGTTTCGCAGCGCCCGAAACCAGGATCGAAGCCGTGGTACAAACTGCTTGTTATATCACGGTTAACGAAACTAAGTTGATATTTGGACTCTTTACCCTATATTGAGCTCACAATGGTTCCGGGTTATGGAATGTACAACCGCCGGTTTAACGTGCTGGTTAACCGGCAGTTATAGTGCAATTACTACGGCCCCAGGTGAACTCAAATGAAGGGTGAACGCTGTGTTCCTCTATGCCTGTGGTCTACTCCACAGCGACACCGTCGCTGTGAACAAAATGAATGAAAATGATGATAACGAGGTCTTGCAAGTTTTCATGTCTTATTTATTTTATTTATAATACATGAGTATACTCATGTGGACATTTGTATGACCAGTTGAAGAGAGAGACATGTACATGAAACATCAGTATTGGAATACTAAAATACAATCGCGAAATCGCGAAATATAGAATGACGATGATGAAACTTTGCGAATTATTTCGTGTGGACAAGTAGCGGTTAATCATGCTCCTAAATGATCGAATGCTAGCTGGTATCCCTTGCCTTTCACTCAATTTAGCATACTCCGGACCTGCTCTATTAGAAAAAAAAGTTGAATCTTAAATTCTTTCTGGCTTTGAGGATGACTGGCTTGATGGTATTTCCTCTGGTGATGGATTTTTGCATTGTGCAGAATGAATTGGGCTCTAGTCCACATCTTCCAGAAATAACTTTGTGGAACATTATGAGGTCAAACTTTTTCCTCCTCATAGCAAGAGTTTTAAGTGAAAATTTGATATTTCTTTCCACGGAATTTGGTATTTCAGAATACGCAAAGCCAAATTCCCTGATCACTAGTTTTCTTGTAAAGCAATTTTGCACTCTTTCTAACTTATCAACAAGTTTCTTTTTTTGTGGATTGAATACAACAGTGCCTAATATTGGCCTTACATATGATTCATATGCCTGCAAAAGTACTCGAGGATTTTTGCTAGAAATGGATCTAAATAACTTGTGAATAAGTGCTTATTATATCTATAACTTATCACACTATTTGCGTTGGATAGCGTGTTGGTGTAGGATTAGTTGCACGTAAACTTTCTGCTGTGAACGGTCACAGCCACAGCGTCGCTGTGAAGCTTGCCATATCCCCTAGGTCATTACAACATCCACTGACTTCATACGTATCAAGATATAAAGCTGAACACGGAGTTGATGAAGACACCTTAGGAGCTTATTCGAAAAATCAACTAAGTGCTGAGCAAGTGACCAACTCTGAGTAGACTGGTCAGAGAGTCAAAGAGATGGCGTTGCCAGCATGCGAGAGGCCGATAAGCACCTCTCGAGCTACTCAAAGGCAGTGTGTCAGGTCATGGTCCACTTTGGAATATCGACGTAATCCGGTCCTATTCGGCGCGCTGATTCCAGTGTACTTGAAATCTGGAAAAACGGTTAAGAATCCCTATTTTGTGGCCAAAATTCAAGTCAGCCCCGCGCGAGTTTCTCTGGGTTCATTGTACACCGAAATGAACTCCTCAACAGCAGCAGATATCGATTGAAGAAGTATTGCTGTGTTGGAAAAATCATGCCGCACTCTCCGCAAGCCTTCAGTGCGGAATGAAGCCTCTCATTCAAGTGGCCGAGAATTTTGAAATTCTCGGCCAAAGGATGGCGTGTTTTCCGGGTTTTGACGTTTTTTTTTGAAGGTTAATGTACATCTATGTAGTCAGCAGCTCTAATGTGTTCAACTGATGTGGGGTTTTCGAGCACTGTCACGAGTTGATACACTGGCTTTAAAGGCAGCACCCACGGAAATTTTCATGTCCGAGATTTTGCTTGTTTCGGATACTTAGCATTGGTGCCAACAATTCTACGAAAATTGCATCGCCGTAGGCATCAGCATTCTCAAGATAAAGAGAGATTAGGTTTGTGCTGGCGATCAATTAGGATGAGTTATAGTATGATATGAATAGGTGTTTTTGTTTACAATCACTCCCTTCCATTATGATAAACTTGCTTTCATTCCTATCTCACTCTGGTATAAGCCCGGGCAACTCGGCCATCTTCTGGGAACGGGCTGAAGTGCTGGCGACGAGAACCGTCTTTCTAGTAGGATTTGTCAAAGTTGACCACTGCATATGTCTTCACTGTAGTGCTAAACCTGTGAATTCAGTAAAATCTGTGAAGGCGAAATTTCCGTGGGTGCTGCCTTTAAGATCAATGCTGAGTTGACTTGCATAACAGTGACGAATTAACATGAAATGGTTCGCACAAATTGCCCTACCATTTTGGCCTGATATCATAGCACTAGCATGCGTATATGAAGGAAAGAAGAGGTTAGGTTCTGTTCAGATGAGGGCAATTTATACTAGATGCGTGGATTGAGGCGCGCATCCATGGCGGTGACTCAGTTCAGACGCATGTGTTCACGATCCTGCAGCAAAAACTCTTCGCAAATGAGTGCGTGCATCTGGCTCACGCACCATAGCATAATCAAGCGACGCGGTGCTGCGTCGAGTCACTCGATTTGGCCTGACATAAAGATCTCGTTGCAATAATGAAATGAAAAGGTAACCTGTTTCCCCGCGGCGACCTGAGATTAGCTGGCTCGAAGGAAGACAGAGGGTTTCTGGGTTCCAGGATGCGGAGGAGGATGAAGAGATGGGACTCTGAACTTTCTGGATCCGCGGTACGCCCTAGGTGGAGCGTCGGCTCGCCACCGCGGACATGTGCGGATCCGGACAAGTGCGTTTTCAAGAAACCAGTATTAGCACTGCAATGCGACTTTCAAACAATATACATGGTGGGCCATAATTATGGTGACAGAAACAAACCCTCATTCGAAACGCATTTTGGCTTCGCTTGAAACGGCGACATGGTATTTTTGTTCGTTAGTGAACAACGAACAAAATTGTATATTGAACTCCAAAATATCTTTGATCTCCTGTTACATCAACGTTGAGATGATTGATAATTTCGTTGACGATGGCACGCCGGCAAAATCGTCAAACTCTATCTCAACCGAATGACGTTCTTTTCAACAACTGAGAGGGGGAAAACAAAGAATTCGCATCTCTACCAAATTCTGATAAAGTCACTGTCTCGGAAATCCAAGAAGCTGAAGGATCCAATGTGTTGAAATTTGGGGTTCTGAGGATTAATTGCCAAAATCATCGAAATTTTTAGGCACTTTTATGTTTCTTGTGAACTGTATCGGACCTTACAATTCCATTTCAGTACCAATTTGTTCTTAACTCTTAATCTCTTCCAATTATTGTCTAAGCCGACTTTTCGGGTGCTCTCAGCCATTTGAAAAGGGAGCGTGTCAAAACACCATTGTTTTAGAAATGACCGTTCGCTTCGCGACAGCTGTGAGCGAGAACCATTCGGAACTATCCTGTGTTACATACAAATTTTGAAAGCGGTAATCTAGTGCTAACAAACAAGTAAGTATTTATCCCAGGAAGAAACATCAGCCTAAAATAAATTGATCAAGCGGAAGCCGGCAAGGTGTCACCATAATTATGGCCCACCCTGTATATTGGTCATTCCGTATTGCATCTACTTAATTACATTACTGTGGACATTATTGATAATTTTGTTGCTTTCAGCACAAGCAAACCCTTTCTGCGCCTGTGTCGCATTTAATATTTTAATCAAAAATGAGTCCATATTGAAGTGTCCGACAAAGGAATGTAAAAGCAAATCCATAGCGGCATTTCAATATCACCTTGTATGCGTTCGCACATCCCGGGATTCGAACCTACCTCTTTCCAAAGCAGATGATTCCCAGTCCGGTGCCTTATCCATTTGGTCAAAAGTGTCGACCAATGGGGTGGCTCCCAAAGCGACGATGTGTGAATCAGCGCTACTGCAGATCTACCGCGGGCATGTGCGGGTTTACCGCGGGCATGTGCGGATCCACCATGGGCATGTGCGGGCATAGCGTGGGGGTGACGTCACTCCCGATTCGCCACCGCGGGCATGTGGGGATTTTTCGTGGGCAATCGCGGATCCACAGCGGATCTGCTCCATTCCGCAGGTCCACCGCGGGCTGAAAGTTCAGAGGACGCGGATGCAATCTGTTGATTAACCTTAACGAGTCAATCATGGCAACATCTTCGCTGTTTCGGTGTAATCCGAGATGAGATTCGTTGAGTCGTCGCATACTCACTACGGATCCGCATGTACCAGCGATGATGGAGGATGAAGGCACTAGCAAGCTGAAAGGGGTTGTGGTAATCAGGACGGATGGCAGAGCGCATAAAGCAGTGGCCTCTCAGTGAATATTGAACAATGAAAGGTAAGTTCGAATACTCGGGGCAGTAGATCACAATGTAAACTTGCGTGGACTTTGCAAAAGGTCTGATTTTCTAAATGTTCTCGATGGTTTCTTCCCATTTGGGTGTTCCGACGGAGCGTTGTGATGCGCTCACCCATGCCGTCTTGAGCTGACGTTTGGGCAAACTGCCCGCGCTCGTTTCGCGTGCCTGCCGCCCTCTTTTCGCGACTTGCCAGTGGGCGCGATCTGGAGTCGGTGCAAAACAAGCGCGGGAGGCTTGCTAGAATTGCCTGAGCATGTGATTAAAGATGATAAGGATCCATGGCTACGTAATAGGCGTGGCGACGTCCAGTAGTGGGAAATTTGAATGTGAGGGTGGTGGGCCGGTGCTAATAATGTAGAAAATTCTACTGGACGGGCCCGCAGTTGTGAGAGTGGAGCGCCGGCGCCTAGTGCATACTGAGGCAATTCCAGCAGGCCTCTCGCGCTTGTTCTGCGGCCAGCTCCAGAATGGGCCTGCGAGCTAGTCACAAAACGAGCGCGGGAGGCACGGTAAATGAGAGCGTGCTAATAGCTAAAACAGGATTTCGAGGCACTATGGATGAGTGAATCATGACGGTCCTTCAGAACATGGCAACAAGGCATCGAAAATATGTAAAAGTGGGAAAAACGGACTTTTTGCGTCCACGTCGTCCAGTCCGTCGTGCGTCCAGTCCACGCAAGGTTGTATTGTAATCTACATTTTTTGAAGCAGGTGATCTGACGTCGCAGCTACCTCGTCACGTGTGAAGAGGTTACCTTTTTTATCGCCACGAAACCTCCGTGTCATGCCAATTCGAATGACTTCACGTTGCTCACGTTGAACTCATTCTCGTCCGTTGCGGGCGGAGTTCGCAACCATGCCACTTCTTTCTGTGCGCGAGTCGAGCCCACGTTCTTTCAATTTGCTTCCATAAGGGGTCCATCCATCCCAGGAGTGATGTCCGAGTCGGACGTTTTGTTCGTGATTACCAGTGCAAAATTCGCACTGTCCAACGATTGTCCTTCATTTTGGCAACGTGCCCGATTCCTCGTTTTTCTCCTCTTGTAAAGCAAACTAACAATTTCGTGGAGCTGGTTTATTTCTCTCATTTTTCTTTCTTTATTTCTTTTCTTTCCATTTTGCCTATTCCCAGCACTTGCCTTTCCATTGCCTCTGTTTTACTTGCAGGCTTCGTTCCTCTACTTTTGCTCCAATCTTTACATCCGTAAAGTTATGCATGTAGCACGCCGCTGTGGAATAAATAAATACAGTCCAACCTGCTTTCCTTCGTAGCGAAAGTTCCAACCGTCCTGGAGGGGTCTGTGCATCCTGGAGGCTTCGCCAATGTAAACGTAATGTTCAAATCGCTGGACAGGCTGGTTGTTCAGTGTGATTCCGGAATCCTCACAGTAAGGGTTTTTTTCAATGAGCGTTTTCTCCACTTTCTTTCCAAGGCTGGATCTTCTATTCTATACTTTCAGTGAGGTAGCGTATTTTAGTGAGAAGATTTTGCAGATTCTCCGGCCTACCTGCTACCAGTACCACACCATCGGCAAAGAGTAGCATTTGTAATGTTTCCCGATTTACTTCGAAACCATCTTTCTCATCGACATGTTTCAAAATTGATTCCGGTGCTTACGTGAGTGCACTCGGGTAGAAGATGACCCTTCTTTTTAAACAGATTTATAGAGGTCTTTCAAAAAGAGTGATTTCAGCATAAGATTCCAACATTGTTTTCTGTAGAATCCTCACATTTGCGCCTTACATGGATTGAGCCAGATGAAATGTAGCGGAAGAAGGAATGAGGAAAGACACCAGGCGGCGATTTTTTGGCCACAGCAGACATGGTTTAAAATCCTACGTCGCCCCGCTCGCACTACTGACGGTCGGAACGCCCTAGGGTAGATGGTGGGAAGAATCTCGTAGTAGTTCAACCGTCACTGTTCCATTGTCATGAGCCTAGGGACATACAACGTAAGGACACTAAACTCTGAAGCAGCACTCTGCTTCTTGTTCGGCGAACTGCACAACATCAGGACCGAGGTTGTAGCAGTGTGCGAAAAAAGGCGAAAAAAAAAAACATAGTATACTTCTGTGAAATGGAACGAAGGGAGTGAAGAGTGCAGCTAAGAATGGCCTTGGAGGTGCCGGCTCCATGGCGTTACCGTCCGTAACGAGTCGAATAATTTCGATCGCGATTGTACTGCACCGACTTGCGATTTTGAAACCCAGCGTCTACAAATCTACTGTGAAGATCGTCGCAGTATATGCAGCCAAGTAGTAGGCCAATGATGATGAAATCAAAAACTTCTATCACCAGACCCATTGTTCATTATTTTTTTTCTAAACGTTGTTGTTATTATTATGTTGCTTGTTACGTAACCATGCTACCACTGCTACTACTACTTCTTCTCCCTCCCAGCCTGTTTTCTAGAGATTGAGGTCGGCGTTAACCATGCAACCATTGTATTGATTTTTTTAGTTTGCTTATTTCCTCACTTCGTTAGCCATTCGAAACTGTGCTGCTTGATTAATCAGACCATTTTACCAAACTGGTCTCTCCTTCAACATTGCTCTATCGCGGCAATTCTCATTTTATGCGAGTTTGTCCTCTTCTTTCGAAATGGTGCTACAATTGCCATTTTGGTTCAAACGTTTGGAAATCTATTGTGAAATGGAATTGTCTGATGTATTTTACAGATGAGAGTTTCTTTGCTGCTGTACCTGATCACAACATTTGGATGTGTTTATATAGTTGTCTACGTTGTTCTTGGCACAAGTGGTGTCGATTCTTTTCTAGAATTTGCAACGGGATTAGACATGGGTGAGGACGAGATTCTCCTATTCTTAGCTCGTTGACATGACGTAGTCCATTTCTGGCTTCTCGTGTGGTCGTGTGAACCTTCTGCTGATTACTCCTCATGGAAGTATGAAAAAGCAGAAGTTCACAGAATGTGTAAAAAATTGCAAATGTATATTTGCGCTGAAGAGCTAGGCGGCAGGGATTACTCGAACCTTGAAGGCTAGGGCCGCCGATATGCTTTACGTGAAATAGTGAGTCGTGCGTTGTCGCCGTCGCTCGCATTTGGTCCAGCAGCAGTGCAAAAGTCTAGCACTATGAAGCACTGACTCAATGGAGCGGACGTTCCCCACCCTCTCCGGCAGGTCACCTTATAGGGCACATGCGCATTCAATTCCTCTACGTTGCTCAGATGAAGGCATATGCGTGCTGAAACAACGAGATTCACTAACGTCGACCACTTTATCCTTTATCCTTTATCTCTCTATCCCTTAGAGCAATGCGAGTAAGTATTCAATTGTTTTTTTCATTCTTATAGTCAACTGAGCGGGTTTTGTACGATGTAAATTCTTACAGACCAAATTTAATGAAGCCACAACGGCTGAATACAAACTAATTGAACATTCGGTATGACATCTATGGTGACAGTTAGTCAACTCAAGAGCAACTCCAGCGCACCATAGTATTGGGCATATGTCGCCATTTGTTTTTGTAATACGTCAGAGCTGACAATGAGGGAGGAGCGAGGACTTTGCGGCACGGTGGTGTTTCTCGCATAAATTCTCTACAAGCTTTTCCTTAGCTTTATGGTAAGAGTCCAAACTTATGTATATTATAGCAATTGATTCGCTCGATTGCTTACAGCAATCCATCAGATTCAGATTAAAGGCAAGGTCCGGTCAAGAATTTCGACGTAGGGTTTTTGGGCTCTTCGTGATGTAACCCGTCCGTACATCATGTGACCCGAGTTTGAAAGCGCTTGCTAAGGTCAATTCTGAGTTTAAAGGGAAAATGCTCTAGGGTTACGGTATCTGACGCTTTGGTCTGGATGGTGTTGCCACCGCTACTTTCTTCCAACACAGCAACACGTGACGTAATCATCCTCCACACAGCGACAAAGAGGTGTTGCTGTAGATACGTATGCAACAACACGGGTGCTGCGGCATCAATAACACAGCGACATAGGTGGTGTGGCACCTCCCAGTGCAACACAACACCTGCTGTTGCAACCCCACCTACGTGGCATGACGTCTAGTGGTCGTCCACTGAAAGCACTTGCTATGCAACCATGCAACCAGAATCTCAGCCCTTTAACTTAACACATTCGCGACAATGTGCTCAACCGGTTGAGCACGCATGGTGCGACGTGTGGGACCGCGTGCTCAACCGGGTGAGCACGCCCTTTTCACAGTTATATTTTTGTGAAGCAATCTCAATGAGCAAACTCCTATACAGTGGTATACTAACAAATGTTCAAGCGATCTATACACGCGATGGGCAGAGCAGATATCCTCTCGTACTTCTTTAATGCGTGGTTGAAAAGTAAAAGAACAATTTATATGAAGATTCACTTACTCACTTATTACCTCTTATGCAGGTGGACTTTTTGAATTAGCTTCAAGCTCGTGCATATTCGCGTTTTAGTTTGTCTCGAATTCGCGCATTTTCGGAGCTCTATGCAGCAGAGGAAAAATTCCTACCACGTGTGACCACGTGCTCAAGCGGTTAGCACGGGTCTTACTTGTGCAAAAGCACGTGTGTCCCACGTAACACACCATGCCAAAAGCGTAAGGTCGCGAAGGTGTTAACGGATCTTTTTCGGGCTTTCATTGTTGTTTAGGGTTACCGCCATCGTAGATTCATCGTTTCAAGTAAGAAACCAACAAAGTGTGTTTTGGCCGGACATTGCATTTTTAACGTTGTATGTAGTTGAATTCGTTCTCATCACGGGATTTTGTTCGCGCACCACTTCAGGCAACACACTCAGCATATAAGCAGATTCTAAGTCCTGTTGAAGCGTCATCTTGCGGCTGTTCAATTTGAAATCAAAACAGCAAGGGACCTTTCTCTTAAAAATGGTGCGGTGCGCAAATGAAATTTAGTGTAGCTTTTATGTTATCAATCACAGAAAACTTTTGAAAAATTCACATAAATACACATAGATACCGTAACCCTAGAGCTGGTACTGAAACATGTCCTTTCCTCAATACTTTCCTCAGATTTTTGGAAAGAGAGGGAGGTGGAATTCTGGTTAGTTCAAAAAATTTCTCATTGTCCTCCACTTCTACTCCAAAGTTTCAGTAAGAAACGATTACATTTGTTTTGGGAGAGTGTCCTCAGCTCGAAGATGACAGTTTCGTACCGTACCACGACGGGAACACTCCCCACCCAACTTTCATTTATTACAATTGCAAATGGCGACGTATTCCTGATCTGATAGGTGACGAGAGTCACAATTGAGTTGGCTCTGTGTCGCCACAATGCTGAATTCAACCGCTGTGGCATTACGGTCGTCAAGTTTGAAATGTCTGGTTTTGGATGAGAAGGTTTTGAGTAATGTTTCTCCAATAAGACCAGGTATAAGCATTCCTAATATGTCTCTATGGTACCGGCAGAGCCTTGCCATTTCAGCAGTAGCATGGTTACGCCAACGGCTTGGAAGCCTGGAAACCAAGTGAGGTAATAAGTTGACATAATAAGTTGGCGGAGGGCATTTCCAACATCATGTTAAAGTGGAACATTATTTCTACTGAGAAGAGGACTAATCCTTGGGGAAAGTTGTGCTCAAGTAGAGCAAAGGTTGGCCACTACCCCGAATGGCAGGCGGATTCCCCTCCTAGCTCCAATGGTTTACGCAGCGCGATTTTGCAAAAAATGGTCGAAAAACAGCACCAATTTTCGCCGACCAAGCTGTTGAAATTTCATTCATCTTAGCACTTTACTTTGTTGTATTGCCTCGAATACCTGAATAATATAGGGATGCGAACGCCACTTGCTGCACATGCGACCCTAGTTTGATTTCTATCCGCTTGAGCCACAGGCAGCTCATCGTAATCCAGGTTCATCACAACGCTCAGATTGCAGAACTATATCACCATGACGAAATTTCTCAAACTATGGGTGTCCCGTCCTTTTCTTATCCACTTTCTCTACGAACATTTCTTGGGTATTTTGAGTTGTCCTTTCTTTACAGGCTCTGCGATGGAACCCATATTCCGAAATGATACGATTTTTGGTCTCTGAGTAGTTTCACAAAAGTTCCTCTCAGACAAGAATTTTAAAGTTTATGAAAAAACAAATACATAGATGTTCCATGATCTCTCTTCGTAGAACCTGGGCATTATGTAGAAACTGATTGTTTAAATTCAATTGTTATGCCTCACAGGTTGTTATCTGAGCACCTTTATTTGGCCTGACATTTCAACAGATCGTCGTCTTCACAGGCCTGAAACTGGTTCATGTTTACCCGAATTTGCAATTTATCCCATCAAGCACTTCCTCTCCCAGTGCGTTCAATTCGGATTAGCTAGATCATAGTGAGGTCCTCAGTAGAAGATGACGCTTAACAGGTGCTCCACGAATCTAGCGGAGATGGATTTCCGCCAAAACTGGGGACTGTGCGAAGATGGGGGTTATATATGAAGTCGAATGCTTGACTTGCCACGCAACCTTGATCGGAAAGACTGGTCGACCGCTATGTGTACGCATAAATGAACATCTGGCTAGCAAAAAACGGGGAAGTTCAATAACAACTCTGGGGAAACATAGGAGAGAAGATCACGGTGGAGCCGATTTCAACATAAGGTGTACTATTCTGGCATACGAGTCGCAAACATCAGCCAGGAAAGCTCTCGAGGCGTTTTGGATCACTGAAAGGACCCCGAGAATGAATAGCAGGAATGAGCACTTGGCGGTTAGCAGTGACCTTATGCCTTTCCTATCATTATGTGAGCTATAAGATCTCTGTAGATCACTTATGTCCAACCAGTATGATCTAGTGATCCGCGTGAGCTCACCATCTGCGGTCTTTTCTGTGACTACTTAAGGCGAAGTCCATCTACGCCAGATTCGTGAAGCACCTGGTAAGCGTCATCTTCTACTGAGGACCTCACTGTGATCTAGCTAATCCGAACTGAACGCACTGGGAGAGGAAGTGCTTGATGGGATAAATTCCAAATTCAGGAACATGAACCAGTTTCAGGCCTCTGAAGACGACGATCTGTTGAAACGTCAGGCCAAATAAAGGTGCTCAGATAACAACCTGTGAGGCATAACAATTGAATTTAAACAATCAATACATAGATGGTTTTGAAAGAGGGAGAGTGTACCTTCATAATGGGAAGAAAGATGAGAGTAGATCTGATAAAACCCCGAAGATAACAGCTTTCAAACTGGCCACTCAAATAATCGGACATTTCATACTTGACGACTTAATAAATGTGTTGTTATAATGTTATGCAGACCTCGTGTTATGAGGATATCCCATCTCAAGATACCGCTGGTTTTGATACCCCATCCACTTGTCGGCTGAGTTTTCCAATCTTTCACTTATGATAAGATAAGAAAATCCAAGTTTAAGAAAGACAAACATAACTTTCCAGTTGTAAAATTATTATTCTTTATTGTTGTTTGTATGCCTTATTTTACCAGATCATTGTTTGCAAGAAACCACGTGTGTTTGTAGGAAATCAAAAATAGCTTGGCAAATTACAGTGCTTCACAGGATATTTACACCACAGTTACACCACAGTTCTTGCTTTACTATTTATTTCTTCGCATTACAAGTATTTCAGAAAATTCCGATATCTTCGATTACTGTCCCTTTGAAAATCCGGATCCTTGGGATGAATCCATTGCGAATTATATTGACGTCAAATACGGCTTCAAAACGGTATTTATTCTATAATTATTCATCAGGAGTGAGCAGGTTTACCTGAATAAACGCAGAAACTCTTAGATGACGTGTTTTCTGCAAATGTCTGGGGTCACAGCGCAATTTCGATCAGCAGCATGATGCATTTCCAAAAACTGTACTTGGTAACCATGTCGAAGTATTGTTTATATTGTAGGCGCGAGACAAATTCATCAGAGTCATGTGGGACAAAATTTCTGCCTCCTTGCAGAATGCATCGATTTTTGCTCAAGTGTGTGAATGAACCTTCTCCTTGATCTTAAAGATGTTAGACATTTGAATTGACCCAGCTGAATCGAGCCGAGTTCAGAATAATCCGTCATTCGAGTGACTCGTAGTATCTTTACCGAAAAAAGCCCAAAACTCAAGGTATACGAAACGTCGACAAAAATCAAGGTATAAGAAACGTCGTCAAGAAAACCTACGAATCGCGTTGTTCGAGATCTCTACTTCTCAAAATCTTACGGGGTCAGATATTCATCGCATACGTTTTCGACGAAGGAGCAGTTGGGATTTGCATACCATGTAGCTACGTCAGATAGGAGCACTATGTATGTGTACTGCAATTCCTAGCTGAACAGGCAGAGAATCCGCTCATTCTTCATCTGCCTTTGTTCATCATCAAAATACATAGATGACATGCGGAGTCGAAACAAGATTGTTCAGGACTGTTCTTCAAGCGATGCATCTCAACCAATTACGAAAGTCGATAACGGAAGTGTGACGCTAATCAAGGGATACGAGAAGTTCAAGTGCAAAGCCAGGTATTTCAAAGGAATGCCATCAGGGCACAGCAAAGGTGGCCATGAACCAATAAACATTATTAGCAGAACTCAGCAATGCCAAGCGAGAATTTAGTCGCAGGGTCAGGGGAGGCGTGGCTGCTCCATTCTAATCAGGTAGACCGGCGGGCACCGTTGTTAACTTGGTATTTGCCATTTGTAAAAGTAATTCTTGACCGGATAGCGTAAAATTGAAAAAAGAACGCTTTTGCGAAGACGAACCCACCTTGGACAAACTTGATCATCCACAGCTGTGCTATTTGGATCTTATTTGACACCCGAGCTATAGTTGAAACCTAGTGTGGTATTGTATGCATTCGAACATGTGACTTTGGACAATTCCAAAATCGCATGTAATGGTGACAGAAACACATTCGTTGAGGGGAGATAAAGAGGGATGTGAGACTACTTTCTCCAGCATGAATGCAGCTCTCACGGAAGTTTTCGCTTTTGAGATGAGCTGGCAGCTAGGCGATCACAGCGATAAGTTGAACACAAAGAATAATGGTCTAACTGCGGCGATTTGATTTGATTTATTGCATCATATTTACAACGCCATGAATACACAGTTCAGACATATCACAAGCTCAGACTGAGCAGTTACCATTGAGTTAATGAAGTATAGTAACCAAATTGATCTATGCTACACATATCTTGGAGTTCACAGCACGTTTGAAAGAGGCACTAAAGCATTTGGTGGTGATTCTCCTGCTCATTTTAACGTATGCAGACCCTGCCCTGAATGTAAAACTTTTTGCCCTTACTTCACGTTTTGGATTAGAGAACGAGATCTTCAAAGACTCACCCCTTGTTATTGAGGGTGTCAGGCTCAAAAAAATTCAAGAACATTGGTACCGGTTTTGTTGTTAAGCAGGTTATGTACCATGCAAATATCAAGCATGGAGCGCCTGGATTCTAGTGTAGGTAGTAGGCCAAGATGAGCGTTTCTGATGTTAGAGTTCGGAATGTCAGAATAAGGAAGCATACTTGTTCTGAGGAACAATTTCATGGTATAATTGTTCTGTGCTCTTTCAATCATGAGGACATCTCGTTTTCGATAGGGGTTAATGACAGTGGAACCCCACTCCAGTATGGGTCGCACATACATTTTGTACGCGAGTAATGACAAGTTCGTATCCTTTGTTGACAGGGCGTTGGAAATTTGAAAGCTGCTAGTCATTGCTTTTTGGCAAATGATTTCGTGGAGAAATCCAGTGATTTGTTGTAATGGAGACGATATGTATTGCCATAGACGCTGATGACAGAGCAGACGTTTTGGTGCCCGCAGCGCCAGTGAACGATATTGGATTGGCATGCTGCGTGGCCTACCACAGTGTGTGCACTGTAGTCAATGGAGTGCGCACCACCCACAGGATTTCGTGGCGTTGCGCGCATATACATCAGAGAAGAGCTGTGGACGCATGGGAAACAGCGCCTCTCCCATATTCCGGCGTGTTTCATGCTGTTTAATCAATACCTATGAGTTCATCGTCCCTGAATATCTCGAAATGCAGCAAAACCTGATGGACTGCACCAGCAGCGGCTTAGGTTCCGATTTAGCAAAATTGCTTTATTTTTTTCCTGGTATTTTGCACGATATGATGCATTTGTGCATCTGCATGAACATAACAATCATGAGACAGCAAGTTCTCATCGATACGTGAATTTAATGGACTGTAGATTAAAAATCGTGAAAGCAATCTGAAAGTTTTGTTTTTACACTTTTTTAAGCACAACGTTAACGTCAACATTTAATTCATAGCAAAACAAGTGGACTGATTCATCAGTTCCTAAAAGTTATCAAAATCAAGGAAACATTACGTGTTAATCCACTTCTCACCTTTACATTGTAGTAACCATAAAAAATTAGTGTGTAGTACTAGATAAGGTATCTTCTAGTAGAATGACATCAATGGAATATAATCATTCGTTTCTGTTGGACTGCTTAGACTTTTATTCTGGATTCTGCCTCCCTGTAGTGTTTTAGCGCACCAATTAACCTAGCTGCGAATGCCACCGACGTTGCCGCCAGTGTAGCCCAGGTGTCAGCGGCAGCTGGCTTTTTCCTCACTTCGCTGGCGCACTCTGAACGCAGCCTTGGACCACGCCTCATTTCCAACCAAGCTTCCGTGGCGATAAATTAATAACAGAGGAGTCCGGAATATGAAACGCCGGCTAGGTGTCATACAATGGGTGGCCCACGCAGGTCATCGTATAGGGCACCTGAACTCTCAGAACCCTTACAGTTGTCGGGTGAAGTCGAATGCGTGGAGTATATTACAAACGGGAATGATTGAAAACCACAACTTTACCCTCTATTTCCTATTAGTTTGTAATTAAAATTATAACTCATCCTTGAAGATGAGAGGAAATATCTTGTCACAACTTGTCACAAACGCGCGTAAGACTGCTATCACTCAACATGGAGGAAACTGGTGTTTCGAATACTTTCCTAAGAAAGAGATTTAGCTCCGTATATTCAATGAAGCCCTGTAGTAAATGTTGCCTAATTCTTCTTCGGGCTTGACTTTTCGATAACAACTTCGAAAAGGTCTAAATGCTTGACGCCGCGCTTAGCTGGTAACATACCGCAGTCCTCCCGCGCGCATAAAAGAGCTGCGATCGCTTGCTTCGACTTTTTCAATTGAATCTGACTGAGCTTTGCACTCGCATCAATAGCTGGCAACCTTGTGCTGTTACCTGAATGCATTGATTTGTGGTTGTTTGCCGGGGGGGGGG
>JARK01001567.1:262890-346053 GCA_000688135.1 Ancylostoma ceylanicum
CATGCAAGCAAGTGTGGGTTATTCCGGAACGTGTCAACAAGAAAAAAAAAACAGAAAAAAGCCATTATCGCTCCAAGATATTGCCAGAAGAATCAGATGCGGGCCTATGACACTCTTTTCAAAAGAAATTTAATTTCAGGTGTCTATTTCATGAGCGCGACCGGAAATATAAAGGCTCAGAATGGAGGACTATCAAGAAAACTAAGTTTCCCTGCGATTTTATAGAAACCGACTGCAAATTTCAAAACGTCTCGAAGAAATATATTCACATGCAAATAGAAGAGAAGAAGTAGGTTCCTCATTGCTGTACGGTAGTTGAATTGATAAAACGCCTCAAGCATGTTATTAAAAAGGTGTCACTTTATTTTTGAGTTAATATTGTAAAATTCCCCAGGATTGCCTCTGTAAATTTCCAAACATCCAATACAAAATAGGTGTACCATACTTTAACCTATTAAAGGCAGTGCGTCACCTCGTTTCGCGTGTTGTAGATATCAACAGATCCTTAATCTTCTCGCCACGCTGATTCCAAAAATGTACATGAAATGTCACAAAAGTGACGAAAACCCCGTCTTTTGAAGGGTCCAAAGTGCAGTTCACGGACCACCTGGGCGCAGCGGTCCGTGAGTGTGCTGGCTGCCCGCCACGGCAGCAACGTTGGCCAACGAGTCTTGACGTGTACGATCGATAAGATCAACGGCTTCACACGTCAGCTCGGTCGAGCAAACTGTTACAAGCCCCTTACAAACCAAGTCCCGGAAGGGCGGCAACCACTAGGCGAAATATAATTGTCCTGACCGACTTCCGTAAGCTCCGCCTATCGGCTATGGGGCTCTGTGTTAGAGGAGATGCGGTGCGACTCCTCGGCTGTCAATACAGTCAGATGGAATCTGGTCGCGTTCCTTCCACCTGGTGATGGGTAGTTTGATCAAAGCCTTTTTTATGGAATGAATGAAATACCCAGAACCTCTTTTCGAACTCTAATTCAAAGTTCGGCGCATTCGGCGCGTGAAATTGAGCACTGGAGATCTGTTCAACAAAATCGTTTCAAAGGAATGTAGAAATGGTCTCAATCAGAGACCATCTGAATCAGCATAAACTTCAAACAATTTTTGCAGATCAACTGAATGTTCAGTTTAAGACTGTTTAGCGAAAGAAATAAAGTGGTGTAAAAATTCATACTAATTCCATTTACTCCATTTCCATATTGCTTATTTAGCCAGTTTATATCAGTTTTTTCTTAAAATTTTTTCTTAAAAGCCATGCACACGTCATGCCACGTGGTGCATTCGTAGGCCACCCCGAAATATACACATCATATGTATTTGAAGAAACCAAAAGTATCCGCTACATTCACCTCAGACTTATTTGGATATTTCATCCATATTGCGACCATAAAAGTGATTCTGATTGAATTACCCGTCCAATTTTTCACAGAAGGGTTTTTCGAATATTGCTTTCAATCATGCACCCTGAAAACATAAATACGTCGATGTCAACGTCCATCTCTGCGTTGAAACGATTATCGGAACGCGGGCGAGTTGCTCTGCTAGGCAATTAGATGCAAACCCCCGATGCTCCACAGTACACCAGGTGGAAGGAACGCGTTCAGAATCCATGTGGCTGCACTGACAGCCGAGGAGTCGCTCCAGACGGCCTACATCCCAGAGTCCCATAACTGATAGGCGGAGCTTACGGTGGACGGCCAGCGAAATTATATTTCGCCTAGTGGGTTACACCCGTCCCGGAAAACGGGTTCAAAGACCGTTTTATGACATTTTATGCATATCGCTGGATTCAGCATGTCGAGCAGATTCGCGATCTGCTAACAGCTCAAACACTAAAACGAGGTGACACACTGCTTTTAAGCTGCTACAGAAGCATTCCATTCCTGTACTTTATGCCACACTAGCGCCCCTACGGGATGCTAGAAAGTGGGATGGGGCAGCCACTTGAGGTACGTGCAAAGTATTCACACTTTCGAAGTCCTCAAAAAATTAGGAAACAAGCGAAAATCATCAACTGCGCCCAAACTTATTCTTACACACATGTTGTCCTATGAATTTGCTCTCCTGTGTAATGTTATTTCCTCCCGTTCTTTATCACAGCGCTTCTTTACCCGTATCTGGACGTTTCCCACGGTTGAGGTGAAGCGCACCCGTACTCTTTTGACAAATCCGTGGCCTATTCGTTTCTAGGCTATTGAGCTCCGGACCACCCTCCTTACCCAGGGGTTTCTCACAATGCCGAGCACTGACTCACCTTTCTCCTTCGGTGGAACCATATGCTTGGCGTTCCCCACACTACTCCCAGAGATCACAACCCTCCTCCAATGGTGATCCAGTATCGGCGCACCATTCTCACTCCGGGGACCGATATCCTGGCGTTTTCAACACTGGTGAGACCCTGCGCACCATCGGTGCACCCGCACCCTTTGCGAATCTCGAGGGCAACAGAAGATGGTTAGGGAGTATTCAGAAAGGGTGGTGGTGTCCAAGCGGTAGGGCCGCTGCGATCGAGCATGTGTGGGCCGCACAGCACTGCCGCGATCGGGCATCTGTTGCCGCACAGCACTGCCCCGATTTGACATGCGTGGGCCGCACAGCACCGGATAGTGATAATCATGTTCCGTATATTATACAGTCCGAAACCTCGTAAACACTATCTCTCTCGTAGGCCGCGGGACTGCCAGAGCAGGAGTTTGGTCCCGCTTCGAAATCCTGAAAGCACTGTCTAAGTCTCTCGCTTTTATCATTGGCGACTGTATCGATCATTGTCGTGATCAACAGAACCAGCGAAAGGTGGGTCCCAACGCGACTTACATTTCATCTATGTACTTATGATGAAACATCGGCCGGCCGTCCCGTCAGCTTCGCCTCATCCACCAACACTCTGTATGAGCTGAGCTAATTATGAAACGATGTGATCACGTGCCGCCCCCCCCCCCCCCGTCTGCGCTCTAGAAAAATTTGTTGCACTACCAGGATTTATATAAGAGGATAACTTTGAATCATTTCCAGTTGACAGTTGACGTATGTAGTGTGAAGCAAACGTCAAGAAAAATCATAGATTTATAATGCAGGTCACCTAAAGAGATGTCAGTGCTGAAACGAGAGAACTATCCAGATGTGCATCTCATTGTGCTTGACTCAGTTGCATCCTCTCAACTTATTCGGTGCGTCTCCTTTCAAAAGCATTATCTTGATCTCTATCTTGCCCAACATAACGGCAACAAACGGATATCATAGCCATGATTAGCACATGAAATAACCCCTCTATGCAAAGATTCGAGAGATTTTTTTTGAAATACTGCATGCTGCCGTACTCGTATTATTACCCCTCAAAAATGGTGTTGCGATACAAAGTGAGTACGATCTTCTTGAGCAGCACGTGAAATAACCTCCCTGGACGAATTTTCAAAGAATTTTTTGATTTCGAGAGCACGCTGACTTTATGCACCCTGAATGAGCATTGCTGCTGTGCGAAAAAAGACTGTGACTCTCGACGGCCACAAATTCATTCGCAGTTGAAAACAGATTCAGAATCAGCGTCGCGAGCTGCGTAAAGCAATACACACTTCGCTACGAAAGGAGATACTGATGAGTTATCCTTTCGGCGTTCGTCTCAGTTACCTGCCTGTCGATACCCACTGCTTTGTAGGCTTTAAATCATAACACTGTGTCACCATAGTGGGGATAGGATTTTCTTGTTGAGCACTGTGAAGCCTTTGAAGACCGTAGTTCCACGAAGCTTGAATTAATGAATGACTGTCCAAAAATTTCCAAATTTAGGTGCGGATTGCACAGATTGGTCAATTTCCGCCTCCAAGTTTTGCAAGCAATACTCAACGATTTCTTGTGCAATTGAAATACTCTGTCTCTGTTCGTATACATATCAGAGAGGTTGCTCCCTTACCATGCAATTCCTACTCCTCCGGAAACATTGAGTTCGTACATGCTAGAATATTTCCTCTCTGTTTATAATTTTTTGAGAGAGAC
This sequence comes from Ancylostoma ceylanicum, assembly GCA_000688135.1. Lineage (NCBI taxonomy): Eukaryota > Metazoa > Nematoda > Chromadorea > Rhabditida > Ancylostomatidae > Ancylostoma > Ancylostoma ceylanicum. Next base: position 266,889 of record JARK01001567.1, read on the forward strand.
AGTTTACCTAACAAAAAGAGCTAACTCAGGTTTTGTCAAAAAAAAAAACAACAGTAAAGCAAACAAAAATTCGAAAGTTTTTCTTGATAGATAATTTATAGATACATATTTAGCGATAACTTCAGTGCGACTTGAAGAGAATATTCTGGTCAATAGAAGAGCTAGAGAAAGTTCACGAAGCTTTGTAAATCAAGATAGGAGCTCCAACTTACGCTTCTTAAATATGGAACTGGCAAGTGTAGGCCGGAAAAAAACTTAAATATGGAGCTGGCAAGTGTAGGCCGGAAAGGCCTTGATAATTTTGTAACATAAGGTGAGACATGCCTATAAAACCGAGGAACAAGGTAAGAATTTTTGGCACAGCGACTGAGTTTCAGCGCATTACCGAGGACTGCTAACTTTCTACTCAACGGCATGGATGCTGTGCAGTTTCGGAAGCTTAATAGAGTAGGAGACAATAGCAGACCGAATGGGTTTGTTACTTTACTAGGTGAGTTTTCGAAAAAAGTAATTCATGTCTATTTGGAAAGCTGTCTGGCTCACACACGAACGATACATCGTGATCGTTTCAAATTGTTCTCCCCTCATAAAATTTCTTACCATGCTTTGTACAGGAAAGACCACGGAGCCTGTGGTACGAACGCTAATGAAGTTAAAAACTATAGAGCCAGATTTGGACTATACGAAATTTTGTTCTAATTATATCGACGACAAGACCTATATACCAGTGAACTACAGGAGCGCTGGATACAAAGTGAGGATCGGTTAAAATTTTGTTGTTCACAACTTGCAATTATAGTAAACCCTATCGTCATGTTGCCTTACCTTTTGTAACCTGATGCTCCTCAAGATGTCTAAAGTTTTATCATATGAGGTATGTACATATATGTGTAATCATTGCAATCATTCAGACGTTCCACGCAGAGGACTACAGAGCCACCCTCCTGTATTTTCCGAACTGTCGTGGATTGAAACACAGCATCCTTGACCATTATTACAGGTTTTCAAATTTCTTCGCCTTTGCAGCGTTAAAATATTATCATAGTTGGGCGAGAAGATTCTCTTTCAAAGTTAATTTACTTTCGTTCTTGACATAACCACAGAAAACAGCTTACAGACAGTCTATTTATTCATTCTATGTAGAACGGCTTAGTAGGCTTGGAAGTGTGTATGTGTGTCACTTCATTACGACTTTCTACGTTTAGTCAGTGATGGTGATTGAAAGAGCATGCACGTAGAAGTTATAAAACGTGTCGTAGTGCTCATGTGTATTCATGTGGACAGCAAAGGTTTCTCCATATCAGAACATTGTAAAGGGCTTGAGCCACCCTCGGCTAATTTTATCGACTAAGTTAAGGAGTGTACTGTTTTCATGAGCATTCGCCTTCTAGATTCTATCAACACAGATCCGCAAAAGCTCATGACCCCTCCCGTAAGTCGCAGATATGGATTCCTTGAAAACAACTTGCGAACAAGCTTAGAAATACTAGTTTGCAAACTTTTGCCATAGAAAGCTTGCAAACTAGTCTGACGTCCTTAGCACCTTGGAAAAATAGTTCCCGAATAGCTTTTTGCTCTGCAACTTTTCTACTAGGGAATGGCAGAGCAATCATTTCCTCAAAACAACATTTTTAATAGCTTCGCCCTGCTACTCTCCAGTTACCACGCAGAAATGAATGAATCCCTTACATGTGATAAGCCGTTTTAGCGGTCAACATGTATTAAGAGGAATCAATCGATTCAGGAACAAGAGTAGCGTGGGCCGGGTTGAGTTACTGAGTTAATGGCGCTGTTTGAGTTCAGCGCAGTATTTTTGAATGTAGAATTGCTGATGTCTTGTATAGCCATTGAAGATTGTCAATGACTATACATGGATTGGAAAAGTCCACTTACATCCAACAAGCTCTGTTTTTACTTAGCCGTCGCTTCGAAGTGCTAGACGCAAGTGTAATATTCGAATGTTTGGACTCCCACATCGTAATATTCGGATGGTTTTTCTCACTTCCTTTTGTGCATTCTAGCATGCCCTAAGCGTAAAAGATAACGAGGAGTTACCGGAACAATTCATATGTGAAGCTTTTATTCCGTGTACAGTAGTTGCAAAATACGCAAATGTGCAGAAGTCAGCACGGCTGAGTGAAAGGAACAGGCGGAGTATGGGAGAAAGCAGAGAAAATTTGAAGCAGAGTAAATTGAAAAGTAGATTCAATGTATAAGAAAACAAAACAAAAGGTGAATAATCAAAGGGGCAGAAGGAGCGAAACAGCTCTCCTTCTGCCCCCTAAAGGATTATACAAGAAAGGAATATCAATGGGAAAGGTAGAGTAAAATGTGTATATGTCCGCCGCGTCTTGTCGAGCATAGCCCTCCTTTTATACGTCGAGTGGGCGGAGATGGTGGGGGTCGGCGAATGGGGCCTGCCGTTACGGTAGATCGGCGATCTCTCAACCGAACCTTTTCGCTTCTCCTACACAAGCGTTCTAATAAAAATATTCTAGTCATTATACTCAGCGTTGAATTGGAACTGTCTATGAGGCCGGCTAATATGACAGCGACCTCTTTCGAATTTCCAGCCTCAGCATATTCGAAGCTCCTTTGAGGGCTGAAAAACGTAGTGAACTGAAATGAGGACCAGCGGAAGGCTGCAAATTGAGAACAAGCAGTGATGACTCCAACTTTATTGTTCTGATGAAACTTCAACTCGATTTTGTGGGTGCGTCGTTCCACGTAGTTTTGAAATATTAACGAGCCGTTTTGATGAAGATGGTTTGTTTTAGATGAAAAAGCAGCCAAAACGTTCCTGTTCAAACAGGTTAATTCTCGAGAGCTATCATTTCATCAGCTTTCCGTTTTCCAACTGGTTAGCAATGAAGTGTTTAAAACATCTATTTTAGCAGCTTTTCAATTTTCAAGTTTCTGGTGCTATCAGAAACTACTTTTTTTAAAAACTGGTTAATTAGTATCTTTAGAGGTTCTGAGCACTGTTCTTTGTGTGCAGAAATCAATTAAGCCAGTTCATAGATTTTTTCATTTCTGTCTAGTTTTCCTTGAAAATAGGGTTTGTTTATGCACTATGCTGTGTTCAAAAATGTAACATTTGTTTTGTAGCGTTGCATCAATGCCTATTTAGATGCTGCGTTGTCTTTATTGAAGCCTAAGTATTCGCATTGTAATGAGATACATAGGAATTCTTTCCTTTGAATGAACTGTTCTGATATAAAGATTATCAAATAGATAAGATTCAGGCTTGGAACAAAATTTACAGTGTCTCAATGTTTAGGCCATTTTACCTGAGAGTTCGAGAAGACAAGGAACTAAGCAACACACATGAGAAAGGAAGTTGCCGAGGATCTATTGACAATATCTTAGAATACCTCGGGTATTACGTCAACTCCTACAAAGTTAAGGAAATAATATGTGTTGACTGGTTGAAAATATGTACATCGTATTGGGTTGATGAATAAGTTCGTGCGGAATTCCAAATGAATTGGAACTATTATTCTACATAACATTGTTTTTGCAACGAACATTATTATTACAACGCATGTTCTAAAATCCACACGTACCAAAGCTGTCCCTCGTGGAAAGGAGTTTTTTATACCTGAAACCTTTTCACTAAATGTCTTAGCCAAAGCCAAATGTTTTATACCTGAAACCTTTTCACTAAATGTCTTAGCCAAAGCCAAATGCTGTTGCCAGTCGATATCAGCACTTGGACTTTCTTTCCCTTAGATCAAGTCATTGGTATAGTCCTCCTTTTCTCTTACAAATCGTATATCCAGACCGAAATTACCCCTCTCCAACGTGGGCATACTTCCTCTGTGCTTTCACCATTGAGCAGTAAGGCTATTTTCATACAATTAGCAGATTGACTTGGATTTCGTCTATAGTTAACGTCAAAGAGAATCAAGTATCGGAAATTTTCATACCTGTTGGCTGGGAAGAACACATTCTAAGAAGAAGGGTATGCCGAGAAGTGAGAAATATATTGGCTATTAACACAACTAGTTGGGCTCTCATTCGGTTGATTTAAACTTTCTCCGTGAATATGTTGTCTTATAGCTATGTTTCATATACAACTCGAAAGCGCTATTTTTCCTTCAGATATTCAAGCTTCTCAAACCAACCTAACTTTAAACATGTTAATTGGAATATTGAATTTTGAAGAACTGCGCTACAGTAGTCTGCCTCTCCAGGCATTTAGTAAAGCTCAAAAAGCCACCAAAACCGATCACGCAGCCTGCGCCAAGAGTGAAAGGAACGTTGCATTAGGGTCAGCCGCTAAAATGTTTTTTTAGCTTTCATATTTCACTAAGTTTCTGTGTTTGGAAAGCATCGAATGTATTTTCGGTTCCTACTTGATACGAAAAAAAGATGTTTTTTCTCGACTTGGATTTTCTCCAGATCCTAAAATTTAAGTAAATCAGTATTTCGGGGATACTTCAAGACGATGGATTTTTAATGGGAGAAGAGTGCATTTGAATGGTATAGAGCACTTTGCGAAAGGATGGTGTTCGAGTGAAAAAAAAATCGAGTCAGTAAAAGAACAATGATGTTTGTTAGTTCTGAAAGCAACCGTTGTAATGAAGTTGAAAAAAAAAAGAACAAGAACTTGATGATGTTATCAATAAAAGCCAATCAAACAAATTCTAAGCAACAGTGAAAAATAAAACGAAAATTCCGCATGGACATATTCCTCAGGCAATGGTCTTGTGTAAGATCCGCGTTACCCTTGCTACCTTTCAGATTCACCGAAATTTTCGTTGTCGTGGATTGCTGACTTGGCGCACAATGACGCCGGTGGTCTATACAAAGGAGATTACGCTCTTTATAATTTCTTCTTCAAGAACAGGAAAGCGGTTAGAGTTCAGCTACCGAAAAATTATAGTATACAATATAGTACATTGGCTGCTGAAGTTATCAATAATACTGACAAGAACGTGGATTCAAACATTCAGAAGAGTGGAGCCAATCACGTTTCGCTTCCACGGGCTTTGAAGGGGCAATAATTTTTGCAGTTAGCAAGGCAAGGAATCTTTGTAACAGCAAACTCTATGCGCCGCTAGCTCACTATCCTATGCCCCACCATCAGCATAATCTACCAAAGCACCGCAAGGTGGTACAGAACTTGGACTCCTTTTTCTAAGTTAAAAAGACAAATACTTGTGGGGAGTTTTAGGTTGTTTTGGTGGATGGTGTCCTTTACTGCTAACTCTTAGTTGTTATCCGTTATCCGGTTATTTTTGGTCTACCCGTCATCTGGACCGTTACCCGGGTCTTGGAATATCTCGCCTCCATCATTGATGCTGATCCCAATGCAGATTCTGAACTCATAGTCAAAAATCAAAGAGAGAAAAGAGCTAGCTATCTTGTGTTATAATAAATGGCGAAGAAGCAGATAATGCTTTCACGAGACGCTGCCTTCAAGCAAGATCCCACGAGAGCGGCTTCATCTCTATGAATGCTTGAGCATATCACCAAAATATGTAAGAGGCGCTTGTTTTATGTGTGTTTGCTTGCAGCTCTCCAACTCCTTCATATTTTTCTTCGGTGATCATGGAGGCAGATTTGGAAGGGTAAGTCGCATTATAGCGTTCGCTTCCATACGATACTACTATCAGACTGCCACAGGTTTTTTTTAGGAAGCAAACACAAATTTTGGTTACCGTGAGGTGAACAACCCATTTCTCTATGTGGTTGTACCAAAACATTTACGGAATACTAAAATAGCTGAACAACTTCAACAAAATAGTGATGCGATGGTCACAGCTCATGATCTCCATGCGACACTCAGAGATATTCTTTACGTGAGAAGCGCTCTAATATCATACATATCACACAATTATAAACTCTTCCCTTTTCAAGAAGCATTCATGTGTTGTCCAACCTTTTAACTAAAAATATGAAGTATAGCAAGCGTTAATATAGCGGAAGACGCTGGACGTGAGCTTCCACAGTACCTGGACAGCGCCTTGCGCTGGAGTTGCTGCCGTGGGCTGGCGTAATGGCGCAAATACCATGAAATACTCAACACAACTACGACTCGCCCCTAGGTAGCTCAGAGGAAGATCTCAATTTCAACGCTAGGTGCGGTCACGATGTTGTGTAAGCTCATCTCTGCACGTTCGAGAGCACCATCGTCTCTCGCTATTGCTATATGGCTAAATACCGCTTATTGTTGGTACATGTGTTTAAAAATCGATGGTTCAAAACTAAAAAAGCCTTTTAGTTTCAACCAACATCAAATTTTACTGCAATCGACTTCAAGATATTCGACGAAAATTCGCGAGGTTCGTCCCTCCTCCGCCGCTTTCAAGCTGAACAACGACGGAATTGCAAAACATTGCCGATACCATTCCAGTATTGCATTTGCCAATATGAAAAGAAGGATGTCACGTAAGTCATCACAATTACATACCAAGTCGTCTTCTTCTTCTTTAGCGTTAGTCCCGTTTGGTGGCAGGATCCGCTTTCCTGACCTTTTGACGCCATTTTGCTCTATCGTGCGCCTGGTCTGGGTGGACGCCCACATGTTTCAGGTCGGCGTGCAGCGTGTCTAGCCACCGTTGCTTCGGTTGCCCTTTTGGTCGTTTTCCCGGTACTTCGAGATCAAGGTCTACTTTGCAGATGGTGTCTTCGTTGGCGCGCAGAACGTGGCGGTACCATCTAAGACGAGTTTCACGAAGTTTGCCGGCAATCGGGGCAATGCGGAACCGCTCTCGGATCTTCTCGTTGCGGATGCGGTCTGCACGTGTGACACCCACCGTCCATCGTAACATCTTCATCTCCATCACACTCAGTAGGCGTTCTACTTCTTTGGTGGCTGGCCAGCATTCTGCACCATACAGTGCCAGGGATCAAACGACTCCTCGATACACCACTGACTTGAACCGATCCGGGATATTTTTGTCGCACAACATTCCAGTCATTGAGCGCCATTTCAACCATGCAGCGTTGACGCGAGTGACGACTTTATGGGCTAGAATGCCATCAGCTGAGAGTGTTGAGTCGGAGTACTTGGAGTAGTCGGTTCTACGAAGGTCGTTACCATCGACTTGAATGGTGGAAGGCTCGTCAAGATTGGTGGTCATACACTCGGTCATCTTGATGTTTAAACGAATACCGAACCGGGTTAGACATTCGCTCCAAGCCTGCGTCTGCCGCTCAAGGTCCTCTTTTTGTTCTGACGCAAGCATGACGTCATCTGCGTAGAGCAGAGTCTATGGTGCAGGCCTCTGCAGGTCTCTCGTTATAGCGTCCATGACAAGGATGAAGAGGAGCGGTGAGAGGGCTGACCCTTGATGCACGCCCACGGAGATTCGGAATTCAGCCGTCGTACCCGCGGCCGTTTGGATTCGACTTCTTGGGTTGGCATAGAGGATCCTGATCCATTCGATGAGCTCCTCAGAGACTCCGTGCCAACGCAGTGCGTACCAGACGGCTTCGCTTGGAACGCGGTCGAAGGCCTTCTCCAGATAGAGGAAGGCTAGGTGCAGCGGCTTCTGTTTCTCGCGATGTTTCTTTTTGATCAGCAGGCGTGCCGCATGAATCACATCCGTCGTCCCACAGTTGGCTACGAAACCACACTGGTTCGTCGAAACTCGGATGATGCCGCAGACTCGTCGGTCGATGATGCCTTCGAATATCTTCATGCTGTGTGACAACAGACGTATCGGCCGGTAGTTCGCACAATCCGCAGAGTTGCCTTTCCTCTTCCAGATTGGGATTGTGGTGCTCCTCTGCCAATCCACAGGAGTCTTTTTCTCTTCGACGACCTCGTTGAAGAACGCCATCAGCCATTCAGCAGAGTTTCAATGCCTTGAATTCCATAGCTCCGCCGCTACATCATCGGGACCCGTCGCTTTACCTGGCCATGGCTTCGTCCACGGTGATTGGTTGGATAGGACCGTAAGTTGGCCGTAGTTATGGGATGGGTGGATGGCCGAATTCTTCCGTTGAGATTTTCTCGAAGTAGTCACGCCAGCTTTTCGTTGCCTTCCAGCGGTCTCTTATGAGCTGACCGTGTTCGTTAACTCCGTAGAACTTCTCTTCGGTCTGCCGATGGCGGGACTTCGCAAGCCGGTAGATGAGACGTTCGCCGCCATCTTTTGCGTCTAGCTGCTTGCTGATGTTGTCATAGTGTGCAGCCTTCGTGGCGACCACGGCCTTCTTCGCTGCTTTCTTCGCTATCAAGTACTGGCGCAAGTTGTCAACCGTTCTGTCACCGAGGAATATGTGGTGCAGACGTTTATTAGACGAATTTTCACTTCGTCCGTCCATACCCATGTTTGCCTGTCAATTTTCCGTCGACCTGTTTTGGTCGTGCCATGTTCGGAACGTGCTACATCTACGATTGCTCGCGTTGCGTTCTCCCAGGTCTCGTCGATGGTAGTTACCGGTGGTAACTTTATGCGGGAAGTTACACTTTCTTCTATCTCTTTCAATCGTCACCACTTGTTTCAGGCCCGTCCGCATCGTTCGTCGTGCATCCTCTTTGGCGGCATGATTTTCATGGTGCAGATAAGCGGACGATGTTGTATGGCGACAATTTCGTACGGTACTACCTTCACGTCGGTCACTAGCTTTCGATCGCGATGAGAACGAAGTCTATCTGGGTTTGCGCGTTGCCACTGTAGAACGAGACGAGGTGAGAAGGACGCTTCCGGAATTTCGTATTCATGATGACGACGTCGTGAGAGTCACCAAAAATGCGCTCGCCATCGTCGATCCGAGTCCCGTACCGAAAGCCCCCATGGCACCTGTATCCATCCTTTGCCGCTCCTACACGACCATTTAAGTCTCCTGCGACAACAATTGTATCTTCCATAGGTACTTCCACGGTTTTTTCGTCCAGCAACATCCAGAAGTCATCTTTCATCTGTTCACAATGGTCTGTCTATGGGGCGTATGGCGAGAAGAAGTGAAGACGTTGTTCTGCGGTGGTGACGACGACCTTCATGAGACGATCATCGAAACTCTGCACCTCGGCTATCGAGTCTCGGAAGCGTTGAGAGAGACTATGCCCACACCGTTTCTGGTCTTTGGGCTACCTTTGTAGACTACCTTAAAACCGTGTCCTATGTCCTTTGAATTGTTACCAGACCATCTTGTTTCTTGCACAGCACATAGGTCTATTCGACGATGCTCGAGTGCTGCTACCAGTTCACATGAACGGCCTGTCAACGTGCCGACATTCAGAGTCGCAATGCGCGTCTTGGCTACGTTGTGATCCTTAACGACTCGCATTCTTGCCCCCCGATGCCGTCGTTTGCGAAGCATCGAGGACCCTCGCATATTTTTCATACCAACTGGGCTCCGATGGTGCACGTCGATTCCCGTGGACGCCGTAGCCTTTTTCTGAGAACCATTTGACATCATTGATCACATGGGTGAGTCTTCATGAGCCGGCCTGTCAGGACGGCCTGTCGCCCGGTGAGGCGGTGGCGGGATTCGAACCCGGGACCCCGGTGAAACCTGGGCCCGTAGTAAAGTGTCCGCTGCGATCATCGCACATCACCATTGGGACGATGATCGCACTTCGCGTGGGAGAGGGTATGGCGATCAGCGCCATGACGAATGGAACAGACCGTACATGAAATTTACCGAGAAATGAATATCGCAACAAGCTAGAACGTGCACGACTTGTCGGAAGCACGACTTGTCTTGTCGAAAGCTCCGGGCTTCTGACAAGTCGTTTACTTTCTAGCTTGTTCTGTGGTGTGAAGCGAGAATCATCATGCCTGGCTCCGTCAGGTCAGATGCATTCTGTGCGATTCGCACACCGGACCTCACGTAGCTTAACACCATCACCATATTCCGAGTGAGATGCTCCTAGCACTTCACTCTGCGTCTCTCCACACCGTACACTATCTAGACAGCAAGACCTGGCGATCATCGCTCTCCATGGCAAGGAGATCAGCGCCTCGCACATGCATGCTCCCAGCACTGCCGCGGATGGTGACGATCTCCCATCCCACAGTGTTGTCGCGTGTGCGATCATCGCCCCACATGTGGCGACGAGATGTGCAGGCACATGATCTCACCGCCATGACACTTTACTACGGACCCTGGTGTTTCAGGGACTGCGCCTTAAACCACAAGGCCAATTCGGCCCTCACAATTACATACCAGGTATTCAAGTCAAATTTACTTAGCTACTGGTTGTTTTGAATTTCTTAACCAAGTGAAACCTCAAATCGTTCTTCTTATGTTTCAGAGATAATGCTTTGAAACAAAGTCTCGGACAATTTGCAGCGAAAGAACTCGCCTCTTTTCTAGAAACCCAGAACGTCTCTTCTACGTGCGAGGAAATCAAGCTTCAAAAGGCAGTTGATCCCATTGTTTCGTTAGGAACGTTTAGTACAGTGCACAAAATTCCAGGTTGAAGCGAAGCAGTACCTGTCTACAAAAATAAAGAATCTGGGTAGCAACACTAGCTTCTTCGAAGTCACTTTTGAAGTAGCTGCTCCTGCGAAAGGAAAGTTTCAGGTATTGTCTGCAGCAGCTAGATATTTCAGTCTATCCAATAGAAGGTTGGCTATGAACAGGCTCCACTTAGATACCAATTCGCAAAGAGCAGGGACATCTTAATCTGGAAGGAGCACTGTTTCAACGAATGGACCGGTACGGTAAGAATGGAGACTGCATGAAGAATCACTTGCTGCGGCCATACTGTACGTGCAAGAATGATTCCACGTTTCGTTGACCTTATATAAGTTCTCTGAAAGCAACAGAAATGAGAATATATCCCAAAACACTTTCTCTCAATTTCTTTCATCGCGTGAACCAGCTCAGGTATTCTTTGATGCATATCCACTCCTCTGAGGGTCATTTAGAATTGAAATTTTTTTCGCTGTATCACATGTACGAAGGACATTTATGTGTGTACATGTATGTTTTTCGCAATATCACATGTTTTTGTTTTTATGTATTTTTCGCAGTAGCACATCTACGAATTATATGTATGTACATATGGTCTTTCCAAAAAAATACTTGCCTTCCGCTCCACTTCGCGTTGACTGAGCCACGTCGCAGCCCGTATGATAATGCATAGGAGGCACGGCGCGGCTCAGCAGACGAGCATTGAATGTTGGAGGCAAGTATTTTTTGGAACGACTGTATATGTTTTCCGCAGTACCACATGTATGTAGTACATGTGTGTGCATGTATGTTATTTGCAGTATCACGTTTATCACTAAAAGCTCATTCACTGCTTCTCACTCCTTTAAAAATAACTTGGGAAGAAAACATTGGCTTGCTTTCCATGAAAATGTTTTTAGAACACAATTACAACGCTACAAGTCGATAGAAATGTGACTTTCCTTCTAATCTAGCATTGTTGAAATACGTGTGTGGCAGTGAAAAATTTCAACGTATACTTCGGAAAGGACCTTACTACTACATAGTACATGTTTTCCTAGCTTTTGAAAAAAACTAGTTTCTGATGCGATCTGAAACTTCTGTGGTTAAATAGTTGCGGCAAAGTTTCTGAGCTCTCTCAAGTGGTATTATGTACATCTTTTACTTTTTGTGCTTCTAGCCCTAGAGCATTTCTCAGTGCACATTTCTTCAGCAGTCCCGTTGTTCAAACCGTCAGTGTCTTTGTTCCTACTCAGGCACTCGCACCCGCCGAGCCCCGGGCGAATTCGAGTGACTGGCCGGGTAGCTCGTCAAATCCGGCCGAACGGCGGGGGACTTTGAGAAACCGGCTGAGCGGCGCGCCTAAATTTAAATGCCGGCTCAATTACCGGCCGAACGGCGCGCGATTTCAGGCACACCGGCTGAGCGGCGCGCGGATAATATTTGTTGATTAGAGATACTATTAATAATAGTAGTTGCGGGAAGGGGCTACTAAAGATTGCAATGTACAGTAACGCCAGAGGGTGCGAACCACACGGCGTAGTGCTTGCCTAGCTTTGTGGTACCGGATAGTGAGGGGTACCTCTCAAAACGGATCCGCTGATATGACTGGGGTACGCTGGTGGACGAAAGTGAGTAAAACATCACCCAGTGGCATAGTAAATATAGGAGAGGAAATTTGTACCGGTGCCTAGTTGTGTGAAGACGCCGTACAAAGTGTATGGGATAAAGCAGCGCTGAGAGGACCACCCGCCATCCGATGAATATCCGTTCATTTTCACTCTTACTTGTGGTAAATCCATGTTAAAAACTTGGATGAAATGGCAAACTTACCCGTACAGTGGTGTAATTATGGCATGGGCAAGTATTCGTCATAGTATATTCCATGTTCTCTGGTCGTAGAACCTGGGCATCGTTACTATGATTGTATATGACTTTTCTTCTGTGCCGTACAGGTTGTTATAAAGGACACGTCTTTATTTGGGCCTTACGTTTCGACTAAACGTCGTCTTCAGAGGCCTGAAAGTGGTTCGAAATTTCAATCTACCCTCTAGACCATCAAAGACCTCCTCACACCCGTTTCTTCAACTCTTCCAGGTTAGACAACATGAGCCTCTAGCTGACGAACGAACTCACCACGTGTCCCACCGGTTTAGCGGAGCTGGATGCCACCGCAACAGCAACTGATCGTCAAAGATGGCGAATGGATACTGTATGCCGCAGCCTTGGTCTTATAGGCATGCGTTAGTATCTCGACGATCTTATAGCTCGCATAGTGATAGAAACGGCATTAGATCACTTGTTATAGACATCTGTTCGTCTCTGCTGTTCAACCCTGGGGCACGCGCGAAAATCCACAACGCCTCAAGAGCTTTCCTAGCCGAAATTTCAGTTTCGAGCGCCAGGATGGTACACCTTATTTCAAAGTCATTCCCGCCGTGGTTCTCATTCTTATGCTTTCCCCGTGGTGTTATCAAGCTCTGCCGTCTTTTACTTGCCAAATGTTCATTTACACGAACACTCAGGGAGCGGCCGGTCTCACCGATGTAAATGGCATGGCAGCTTGCACACTCTATCTGGTAAACTACCCCTGATTTTGCGCAGTCACCAATTCTTCCGTTAGGGCAGACGACGCAGTCCCGTGAGATGCAAGTCCTGTCGTAGAGTCTGTTTCGAACTAGTTGTCGTCTTATATTTTCGTTAGGAATATTGACCAAGACGACATTCTGTAATTGGGCTCGATTCAGACACTGCCTGATTGCGGTACTCACCCTATCGGAAATAAATGGTAGACAAAAGGGAAGTTTCTTTTCGTTCCGACTGCCTTTACTCATCATAGGTGTTGGTTTCCTCACTCGCTTAGGTCGCGGTGGGTAACCGTTGCTGTTTATTATCTCGTTTGCCATTCTCAGTGATTCCTTCAAACGTTTCGAGTGGCGAAAATGAGCGAAAGCTCATTTTCGCCACTCGAAACGTTTGAAGCCGTTTTGAGCATATTGCGGACAATGGCTCGCTTCACGGCAGTGGGGTGGGCGGAGCGCGCGTGCAAAATAATGTTTTTCGAGCTCTCTTTGCGATACCACTTCACATGTAGCTTGCCATTCGCGAGCATCAGCTGTGTGTTCAGATAAGGCAGCCAACCTTCGTTTCGTTTTTCTCTTGTGAAACTTATGTACTGTGACTGCTGATTGAGTATTCTGAAACACTCATCCATTTCGGATTGTGTCAAAGTTACGATACAGCAGTCATCGATGTAACGACAGTACATAAGTGGACACCTTGACAGCACAGGCTCCTCTATTTTGCTCATGAAGCATATAGCGAGCACCGGTGCTAGTCTCTGACCTATTGCCAACCCTCTTATTTGTGAAAAATATGTACCCGACCACCTGAAAATGTTACAACTTAGGCATTCCTTAACTAGGGTCATTACGCGTGTTTTACTCAGCCCGTACATATTCATATCTCTGCCATGCATTTCAAGCATTTCAGAGAGAGCCTGTAGGGCAGAACTGTTCGTAACGTTAGTGTAAAGCGATGTTACGTCGAATGACTCCATTACGCAATTTTGGTCAAAGTTCGTGCTGCGTAAGTGTTCGAGGAACTGGCCCGTGTTCGCCAAGTGAGAGGGTACCTTATCTCGCAGTTGGCTAACAATTTTGTTGAGAAACCATGATATTCTATCGGTTGGTCCGCCTACACAGCTGATTTTCGGTCGAATTTTGTACGTAGCAGCTGACATGGAATGCATATCGGACGCGGAGAGTTTGTGTGTTTTGACCAGGCTGTAAAAGACGGGACAAACAGGATTGTCGAGCTTGAGCCTGCCAAGGAATCTTTCGTCCAACCCAGCTTCTTTACCGACCGTCATCCAGACATGATTCAATCGCTTACACTGCTGAAGAAAGTCTTTCTCAGTAGTGCGGTTGTATATCGTCGTGTCTGCTAAATGATATTCGGTTATTTCGCGGTCGAGAGTTTGAGGCATGACAACGAAATCCCCGCTCTTGTCACTGACAGAGAGGCGAAGTTCGCCATTTGATGTCAGTTTGCGTATTTCTTTGAAACCTCGCCACTGAGCTTCTGTCAAATTTGATTGGCGGACTTTTCTATTCTCGTTTAGAATGTTAAGCACACCTGATGCGAGAATTCGGAATTTGACGTCTGCTTCGAGGCAAGGTTCTGGCTCTTTGTAAAAGGAAGATGGGAAAGAGATGTGTGGTAGTATCCTTCTACTCAGAGCATTAGGAGATGTTCCGTTATCCTGTCTTGTTCTTATTCGAAGGTGGTCCCCAAACCTGTGCAAGGATCCCACGACTTTACGGTAGGTAGTCGCATCTATGTTCTGGGCTGGCGGGAAGGAAGGTCCGAGGCTTAGAAACTCTAATGCGTTTGGAGAAATCTGAACAGAGCCTAATACAGTAACCTTCGCCGTGATATCACTACAATCTTCAGTCTTATTTGCTGTGTTTACTTCTTCAGCAGTGTAAGCGATTGAATCATGTCTGGATGACGGTCGGTAAAGAAGCTGGGTTGGACGAAAGATTCCTTGGCAGGCTCAAGCTCGACAATCCTGTTTGTCCCGTCTTTTACAGCCTGGTCAAAACACACAAACTCTCCGCGTCCGATATGCATTCCATGTCAGCTGCTACGTACAAAATTCGACCGAAAATCAGCTGTGTAGGCGGACCAACCGATAGAATATCATGGTTTCTCAACAAAATTGTTAGCCAACTGCGAGATAAGGTACCCTCTCACTTGGCGAACACGGGCCAGTTCCTCGAACACTTACGCAGCACGAACTTTGACCAAAATTGCGTAATGGAGTCATTCGACGTAACATCGCTTTACACTAACGTTACGAACAGTTCTGCCCTACAGGCTCTCTCTGAAATGCTTGAAATGCATGGCAGAGATATGAATATGTACGGGCTGAGTAAAACACGCGTAATGACCCTAGTTAAGGAATGCCTAAGTTGTAACATTTTCAGGTGGTCGGGTACATATTTTTCACAAATAAGAGGGTTGGCAATAGGTCAGAGACTAGCACCGGTGCTCGCTATATGCTTCATGAGCAAAATAGAGGAGCCTGTGCTGTCAAGGTGTCCACTTATGTACTGTCGTTACATCGATGACTGCTGTATCGTAACTTTGACACAATCCGAAATGGATGAGTGTTTCAGAATACTCAATCAGCAGTCACAGTACATAAGTTTCACAAGAGAAAAACGAAACGAAGGTTGGCTGCCTTATCTGAACACACAGCTGATGCTCGCGAATGGCAAGCTACATGTGAAGTGGTATCGCAAAGAGAGCTCGAAAAACATTATTTTGCACGCGCGCTCCGCCCACCCCACTGCCGTGAAGCGAGCCATTGTCCGCAATATGCTCAAAACGGCTTCAAACGTTTCGAGTGGCGAAAATGAGCTTTCGCTCATTTTCGCCACTCGAAACGTTTGAAGGAATCACTGAGAATGGCAAACGAGATAATAAACAGCAACGGTTACCCACCGCGACCTAAGCGAGTGAGGAAACCAACACCTATGATGAGTAAAGGCAGTCGGAACGAAAAGAAACCTCCCTTTTGTCTACCATTTATTTCCGATAGGGTGAGTACCGCAATCAGGCAGTGTCTGAATCGAGCCCAATTACAGAATGTCGTCTTGGTCAATATTCCTAACGAAAATATAAGACGACAACTAGTTCGAAACAGACTCTACGACAGGACTTGCATCTCACGGGACTGCGTCGTCTGCCCTAACGGAAGAATTGGTGACTGCGCAAAATCAGGGGTAGTTTACCAGATAGAGTGTGCAAGCTGCCATGCCATTTACATCGGTGAGACCGGCCGCTCCCTGAGTGTTCGTGTAAATGAACATTTGGCAAGTAAAAGACGGCAGAGCTTGATAACACCACGGGGAAAGCATAAGAATGAGAACCACGGCGGGAATGACTTTGAAATAAGGTGTACCATCCTGGCGCTCGAAACTGAAATTTCGGCTAGGAAAGCTCTTGAGGCGTTGTGGATTTTCGCGCGTGCCCCAGGGTTGAACAGCAGAGACGAACAGATGTCTATAACAAGTGATCTAATGCCGTTTCTATCACTATGCGAGCTATAAGATCGTCGAGATACTAACGCATGCCTATAAGACCAAGGCTGCGGCATACAGTATCCATTCGCCATCTTTGACGATCAGTTGCTGTTGCGGTGGCATCCAGCTCCGCTAAACCGGTGGGACACGTGGTGAGTTCGTTCGTCAGCTAGAGGCTCATGTTGTCTAACCTGGAAGAGTTGAAGAAACGGGTGTGAGGAGGTCTTTGATGGTCTAGAGGGTAGATTGAAATTTCGAACCACTTTCAGGCCTCTGAAGACGACGTTTAGTCGAAACGTAAGGCCCAAATAAAGACGTGTCCTTTATAACAACCTGTACGGCACAGAAGGAAAGTCATATACAATCATATTCGTCATAGTGTTGGCAAGTTTGAAACATCTGTAGCCCTCCGAGTTCATCTCTGGTTCAAAGATCAGCATTATCTCCATATGGTGTAGACACCCATTAGGCTCAAATCCACAGATCAAGGAGTTATCAACTCTGTACGCGTTAGCATACGAATCAAGACTCAAGGACTCATTGTAAACCCTTACATGCTGGTCACACTTACACACCCCAAGATGAACCCCAAACCAGGCACGCTGGGTTTCCACAAGCTCAGCATGTGGCCCAGCATGCCGGTAGAATGAAGAGCTCGTAGAAAATGTAGCTATTACTAGAGTGGTAGAGTCCCTGCCTAGCAGCATGGATGGCCGAGTCGGTTACGCAGTGGACTATCAAGCAATGAAGAGCGATGGTGAGGTAGGTTCGGATCCCAGCAAATAAAAGGAGGCGGAACCCAACAATATCGAAGGCAGAAATTTTTAAATTTCTTGCATAGGTGATTTTTGTTCTTGTACAGGTACTATGGCTAAGAACGAAATCCGAATATGGACCCAACAACGCTAACGTGAATCGAAGCCTGATGCAAGCGATGAACAGAATCTTGTGAGACCTATGGATTTTTTTTTTCGGTGCCCATGATCCCTTATTTCTGCAACAATCGACGATATTCCTTCAAATTTGGCGCTTCAAGTCAAACAAAGTAGCGCTGAATCAATGAAGAACCTTCTTCTTTGCGGCATATAACCTAATGAGAGTGTACTAAAATTGCGCGGAACATCGGTTGTTCGAATGGTTGCGTTCTAGTGGCACAATCTAAGCAGA
Source organism: Ancylostoma ceylanicum (assembly GCA_000688135.1). NCBI lineage: Eukaryota > Metazoa > Nematoda > Chromadorea > Rhabditida > Ancylostomatidae > Ancylostoma > Ancylostoma ceylanicum. Next base: position 284,507 of record JARK01001567.1, read on the forward strand.
AAAAAACACTAAATTTTGAGGCGTAGGATTGGTGAGATGATTTCTACATTTCCATTTTTCTTTGACACCCTCCGACAGTTTCAGGACCTGGTCGATTAAGCTGGTAGTGTGCCTAGCAAGGGCTACTCAGTGGCATTTGTCTCGATTGACAAGGTGTCGTCGTAGAGGATATAGAGGATGTAGAGGATGTAATAGCCTCGAAAGCATGGCTCTGGTCTTGAAGAGAGTGGATGGAGTATTTTGGTCGGAGAACATTGGAGAATTGGCCCTGTAGAATATTCCGCGATGTTCTTTTCGGTATCAGAGACCATATCATGTGAAACAAGTAGCCAGCCAGGTTTGGCATCAGGTTCACGACGGAACTCTAGACCTTTTCATATGCTCGTTTCGCTTGCATTAAAGACAAGGTCCGGTCAGAATATTCGAAGAGCTGTTTTTGGGCTCTCGTGATGTAACGCACCCGTACATCACGTGACCCACGTTTGAGAGCCCGTGCTGAGGTCAATCCCGAGTTTCAAGGGAAAATGCTCCAGAGTTACGGTATCTGGAGCTTCGGTCTGGATGGTGTTGCCACAGCTACTCTCTTCCGACACACCAACACGTGGCGTAATCATCCTCCACACAGCAGCAAAGAGGTGTTGCTGTAGTTACGTATGTAACAACACGGGTTAACACATTAACACAGCGACACAGGTGGTGTGGCACCTCCCAGTGCAACACCACAGCTGCTGTTGCAACACCACTTACGTAGCCCAACGTCTAGTGGTCGTCCACTGAAAGCACGTACAATGCAACCATGCAGCAAAAATGTCAGCACTTTTCTGTACCTTAGCAGATCTTTTTCGGACTTTCATAGTTGTTTAGGGTTACTGCCATCGTAGATTCATCGTTTCAAGCAAGAAACCGACAAAGCATGTTTTGGCCGGACCTTGCCTTTAAATTACCTCGTCTCCAGGATAATCGTGTTTTAGCCGTTCCAAATTTTCCGAAGAACTAAACCTGATTGCTGTATTGCGATTCACCTTCTTATCTATCACTTTCCTCACACGCCACTGGACCTCTGGAAATTAATACCCTCATAAGCTTACTTTTGGAACATTAAAGGGAACAAGATCAAAACTATCTCTATGACATTGGTAGTCTATGCAAGTGCTATTTAATGTAAATTAGATGCACGCATGATTAAGGCGGGAGTCAAGGGAAGGGTCGCGAGAAAACTACCACCAATGAAACCCTATTTTTGCTGTCCCAGAGAGGGTTCCTGCTCCACCGGCGAGGTGACGCCGCGTGCTTTACGAGGCCGCAGAAAGGCCACCCCCATTGACATCCACTGTATGGTTAAGAGCTTTGTCGTGAAGCACGTGAATGTAAAGACAAAGAGTGTTGTTGGAAGAAAATGCATGTTGTGCACTGGAACAAATTAGTTGAAGCTCTCGAAATTCCTAAGCTCGAACTACATTTCCAAAGAACCATTAGTTTTTCCACATGGTCGCCGCACAACCTATCTTAAAGGCAGCACTCACGGAAATTTTCGCTTTTGAGATGAGTCTTAATGTGTAGCCGGCTGCTAGGAAACCGCGACGGTAAGTTGAGCCCAAAGAATAAACGCCTACTTGCGGATATACTGCCGTGGACACGGATGCCGGCATGGCCATTTTGGTGTCCGTCGCGCCAGTTAACGCTGTTGACTTGGTATGCGGCGCGTGTTCTAGGGCAGTGTATAGTGTAGTGTATGCAATAATGTACAGTGTAGTGTATGAAATGCGCAGGATTTCGAAGCATTACGCGCGTATACCCTCAGCAGAAAACTCGTCTTCACTTTGGACACATGGAAAACAGTGCCTTCATTTCCCATCTTCCAGCGTGTTTCACATTGTTTCATTACTGCCTATGAGTTCATCGTCCCTGAAAACCTCAAAATTAGTGAAATCTTCAACACAAAAATTTCCGTGAGTGCTGCCTTGAAGTCTGTGAATGTACCAGTACCGACTTTCTTCTGAAGCGTCTATTATCGAATCATGGCTCTGCGCGGGACTTTCTGATAGCTCGATTACAGCAAAACCCCTTACTCGGCAAGTCACCAACATCGCGCACGGAGGAAAGGTGGGAGAGGTTTGTGCACTAATTCATGACGGCTTGATTTTTGAGCGAGATTGTTTTTCTCACCCCCCTTCCTTTTGATATCGAAATCTTCAACGAGTTATCGCAATCGCTAAAAAACACGTCGATTTATTTCGGTATATCGCCCATAAAACACTAAATTAGAAGACGATAAGCTATTGATTTCCACTATGGGTGACGTCGTCCTTAATAGAGAAAGATAGGTAATTCTCGGCGCTTTAAATCTGGTGATATAGACCTGCCCCCAATTTACTGTAGCTACTTGACTTCTCGTTCTTCTACCTCCTTTGTTTCCAGCCTTCCTTGAGCAATAAATACGCGTGCCTACCCAAAGCAAATCAACCCTAGAGGTCATTTTACATGCAAGGACACTTTTATTACTTGAGCCAAGGCATTGTCTCTTCTGGAGAATTTCAATCACAGTGTGATCTTTTTTTATACAACCCTCTGACAAGAACACTTACTCCATTTCCCAGTAATGTGAGGTATCTAATACAACGTTACCTATCGCTGCAATTGAAACGAACACATTTGAATACATACCCTACTATATCAAAAAATCCCCTTAAGCTCAGGAAAAGACCATTCTGGCAAGTCGAGGACCCTCCCAGTTGCAAAGTTATAAGGAGCATACAAAAATCTTACTCGGTTTTTGAAGTGATTATCTTCTCATAAGGAATGCAAGCTTGCTAGCACTCGGAATATGCAAGAGCTTTTCTCTTTCATCGAACAAAATATACAAAGCAAACAGTCCGCTCAAGTCTTAATCGATGAATATGGGAATAGATTCCTTTCAGCTCCTCATGAAAAGCTACGGCACTCCCATATTACTCTGCTACTGCTTTCAACACCTATTGCAGATGAGAGCCCTTTCACAGCTGTGCCTGATTACAACACTTGGATGTGTTTACATCGTTACCTATTTTGGTCTTACTGGCAGTACTGATATGAATTCTCTGCTAAAACTGGCAAGAAAAACTATTTTAAAGGAGGAGGAGACCTTTCCTGGTAATGCATTTTTTCTGTTTTTGGCTCGTTGAAAGGTTCAACCTTTAACTCTTTGTGTAGATGTGAGCTCTTTGTTAAATTTATTGCATACATAGAAAAAGAGGAGCCCTCCCAAGAATGGATTTTTAAAAAAGCTTGTTATACATGCACATGTCACCATTCACATGTGCTTTGAGGATCTGTGTGAGTTATTTTTGAGCATTCGAAGGCTCAGGCCGTCCGAGCATAACACATATTATTTAATCTCTTTTCCTGTTTGGAGCAATGGCAGTGTGATCAGACAACACTTGGCAGTGGCACTCTGGGCTGGGATTCATGAAACGCTAACCACGCAAGCCAAGGATGGTTTACGGGAGTGGATATCCTATAGACTGTTCAAAGTTAAGAGGCGGAGGATGCAAAATTTGGTTTGCTGACCTGGTTTCGCCTATTTTTCTATTTGTTTATTTATTCATGCACACGCAGGTGCTCCTAAAATCAAGTACATGTAATTTTCGAAAACCGGCACCTAGTAGAGTGAAATAGAAAGACCAGTGCGACAGAAAAAAAGCGTAGCTGAACGATGCTTCGGTTTAATATAAAATATATAACCTTCGGTCAATTGCAGAAATACACTCCGGGTACCCATATGGCATCTGCTAATCCAGATCTAGGTCCACCACCACGGCGTCATTGATATATTCACGTCCAGGCTACGCCATCGGACTAAGCGTACCAGGCCGAGCTCTGTGTTTCCAGAGCTTCTTTCATCTAAATACAAACCCCGGGCGTGGAGGAAGCTCGCTGAACGAACCGCAAATGGCTGCCAAGATCAGGGAAGATTAAGGAAGAATGTATATGGGGAAATCTTTTAGTACTCAATGGGAATTAGCTTGAAAAAGAGTTAAACATACAGAAATTTCGTCAGCCTTCTTCAGAAGCATCGCCAACTACTCGATGGAGAACTAAAAGGAACGGTAACAAAATTTAAGAAAAAAAAAACAAAGAGCAAACATGAAAGTTAGTTTTTTTTTTGGTTCTACAGATATCCTCCGAAATTCACTGCAGGAATTCCAATAGGTTGATCTTCCGTAACCGACGGGCAAATATTGCGCTCGAGGGAGAACGCATAACATCCAACGGAAGTTTCCTAAGCCGTCGCGGCGTTTTCATGAAAAAAGAATTAAATGCTTTTCTATGACACGAATTTGTACACTTAGCTTGATGTATAATGTAGTCACCTCTTCTCAGGCTACTAGGTGCATCAGTCGAGGATAGGCTTTATCGGGGTAAGTTTTGTAGAAGAGGATCCTAGTTTTGCTGAACCTTCTCTTTTTTGCGATGTCCTTCCTAAGAGATGGACTCTAAATCTGAGAGCAGTACTCGAGAATAGGCAAAACATAGGATTTGGAAACTCGCAACGAAATTTGAGGATCATTAGAGTGGATATTACGAAGGATCAGGAGTAGAATTTAGTATGCTTTGCCTACTACCTGTGAAGTTTGACATCGGAAATCAAGTTTTTCATCTATGATCACACCAAGATCTTTAACTTCAGCTCTACAGGATAAGGGTATTCCATCAACTGTATAGTTGTAGCAGGGTAGGGCAAACAAATGAAGCACTGTGGTTTTTGACATGTTAAGAAGTAATTTATGTCGGACTTACCAATCTTTCATGGCAGTTAACGAGTCAGGTAATACGAAATGGGCTGTAGATGGAGTATTTTCATCGCAACATGCGTAAATTTTCACATCATCAGCGTAAAGCTGAACCTTCACCAGTGAATGCACTTTCAATTTGGCAGCCAAATCAGCGGTGTATATTAAAAACAAAATAAGGGGGAGAACTCACCCCTGCGGAACTCCGCTTGGGCAGAAATATTTATTCATGAAAATATTTAATATTTTTGCGTTCATGAATTCCAGCTCTGGAAAAATTGTGTGTACTATTTCCATAGGATTTCACATTCTTGAAGGCAGTAACCGAGGAAATTCTTGTGATGGAGATTTCCCCGAACTTCTAGCTTCGAGGTGGAGGATCCAAAGGCAAGGACGAAATTGTGCGAAGAACGCGAGAAACGTGGGAAACGAAGGTTCTCTTTTCCGTGTGGCGCGTACAAGAGCTCCTTTGTAGGGTGTGCATGTCCCACCACGAAACTCTCTGAATTGTTCGCGTTCCGTACAATCATTGCGCTTAACGCCGTAAGCAGCGTTAGCAAGCGCGTTGAGCCATTGAAAACGCGGACCAGCCAGGCGTGTTTGCGGCAACAGTTCCAATTTTTCTACAGTTAAGTCATTTTTGGTTGTGTTCGCTTCACATTTATGAAATGCTGGGTCTGTATTTCACTACCCGCACATCAACTCGGAGTCGGGGATTTCGACAGGTTTCTGCTTTTAAGTTAGCATGAGTGATCTTCAGTAATCTTAAGTGATCTCCAGCGGATCGCATACAACTCAGTCGTATGTTCATTGTTCGCTCAATTTTAGCTTCAGAACGAAGGGGTGTTTGAAGGGCTGTGGTGTTGGTTTCAGCGTTGCTCGCATTCATTAACGCCGCATCTATCCCAGCACACGAGCCAGTGGCCCTCTGGAAAAAATTGTATGTGCTAATTCTCGGGATAGACGGGTGACTCATTAGTAAGGGGCTCATCAGTAAATTCCATACTCTAACGACTGAAAAGCACATGAGAGGCGAGTTGGGGGCGGCCCCAACCCACCTATCATGTGCTTCTCAGTCGTTAGAGTATGGAATTTTGGCTGAAAACGCTGTGCAGGATACCCATGAGCAACCCATGAGCATTTGCACACATCCTGGCGCGTGAGTGCATTCTCACACCCGTATGTCAGCCATATGAATCAAATCCAACATTGCCGAAGCAAAAAATCAATCCGCCTATCTCCTTTATCTACCCGCGTTGCAAGGCAAATGAATGGAACAAAACGATGCAAACAAAGTGCAATGCTTCACAGGAAGTGCTCTTACGCCACGAACCATTCCCTTATTTCGTTACTACATGATGAGTATTTCAGAAAATGCCGATCTATTTGACTACTGTCCCTTCGAAATTCCGGATCCTTGGCACAAATCCATTGCGCAGTATGTGGACGTCAAATATGGCTTCGAAACGAATATTACATAATTGTTCATCAAAAGGGAGCGCATTGTCCTATTCAGACACATACTTTTTCAAAGACTTCTACGTTTTTTTTTTGTGTCACAGTGCGTGTCAGCGAAATGCTTCATTTTTGAAAATATATCTTTGGCAAACTTGTGAGTTCTCGTTTTTCATCTTCAACCCAAGGCAAGTTCGTCAGCCGGTACCCGACTGCAGAAAACAGTTCAAATTTTATGATTTTTCGAACAAATACTGTACCACCGCCGCTCGAGGCGTCAGTATGGAAACGAATCAGGACACAACCAGGCTAAAATCTGCTGTTAGATTTGATTACAGTGGTATAAATAACTGATAATGCCTACTGATAATTCCTAAAACTTATGCTTTTGAGTCGAAATTTGTGTCTTCCTACGTGCTCATTGATTTCTGTCCAAATGGTACAAGCACCACCTCCGCGTATTTAATGGCACTAGTCGCATACAGTCGATTCACTCCACCAATACTCTCCAAATCGTGTCCAAATTGAGTTTGAAAATCACTTCATTCGTTTGTTAACGACATCAAAATGCGTACAAAAAATGAAGACTGAAAACAGCAGTGTTCAGGATTGTTCCTCGAAAGAAGATTTGGAACCCATAACGAACGTCGATGGCGGTAATGTGAAGCTGAAGAAGGGATATGAGAAGTTCAACTGCAAAGCCAGGTATTTCGGAGGAACTATAACAGGGTAGACCGAGTAGACGCTGAATGATAGCCAACAGCTGTTCGTATAGTTTAGCATGTCTGTGCTTAGAGCAAATATGTGTACTGGTGCGATGGTAATCTGGATACCTGGGACGAAATAAAAATACCTCAGGAATCGAAGAGTGCCCTTGACCCCTTCATGTGATTTCTCAGGAATCGTACTTCTCGTCCTCTTCTGTAAACCCCAGGTTTCAACTTATCTTATCTTATCCCAACCCACGAAACGGAATTTTCGAATTGAAATACATGTTATTCGGTCCCAAATATGGTAATCTGGAACTTCTTTCTCAAAGAAGTGGTGTTTGTCTAGCTGACTTCCAGTTAAATGTTTGCTTCAGAAACTAAGCCTAATCGGTCAACCAAAGCGACTTTGAAAAGACTTGAACTGCTTGGAATGTTTGGATTTTGAAGAGCATAAAATACGGTTCAAGATAATGATAAAAGATAAAAAAGAATAACTAATGAGGTGTGAAACTACAAATGCGCGCACTTTTTCTTTTCTAGCAGAATATTGGTGGGAGCAAATCTCAACTCTAGAGCCTCTTAAGAGCACTTTTTGCGCATTCATCGGTATATGATCGGATAAACAGAGCTGAGCTTTTGATTTTTTTTAAATTTGAAAGCCTGTCAACTGCAGTCACGGGACTGTGGTTCTATGTAGTACCTCAAACAACAAGTTCCTTGAACAAGTTTAGTACCTTTCAACACAGGAGCATATTATGAAAGCACTTGCGAGGAATTGCTGTGGTGCAACAAAAGAGAGCATATCCGGTTCAAAACATGGTTATCCGCGTACTGAAGAAAACGTTGCCTGGTAAGGTATGAAGTCAGTAGCCTGGGCTGATTTCTGTACGGACGATAACGTAGAACTCAGCCTACAAAAATTGGGCCACGTAGGCTAGCCACTTCACCATCATCTTTCCAAAACAACGACTACTAGAATTTTTCTCAATCACGTCCTTCGCCCAATGAAGAGACAGGTTCTCCAATAAATTGCAAACGGAATTATAAAGGTTGTAAGGAGAGTTCTCGTGGTTTTCGAAACATCATATTTCATTGACTTTTTGAAAATGGGAAAACACATGAAGAAATTATTGAATCACCATCACGTTCTACCGCTCTTTGCCAATTTTCGGGAAGCGTTTCAATGCCTTCTGCTTAGAACTGCACTAGCATTGACTCGAAAAAGTTGCTCAACCGGCTACCCAATTCATCCTCATCAACACGCGCTTGGCCTTGCAAGGCGTTAGAGAGGGAGAGAGAGGGAGTTAAGAGAAGTTGGTGATCCTTTGGTGCAAAATCAGGCCTGTACTGTGGTGGAGTCAGCACTTCCCATCCAAAGTCAAATAGCTTCTGACGAGTCACTCTTAAATTTAGAGGACGAGCATTGTCGTGCAGGAGTCGAATCGTGCCATACTTCGGATCCTTTCTTGCGACTTTTGCGGCTATTCTATTGAACCAGTGACAGTGGAGGTCCACCGTGGGAGAAGTCTAGCGTGGCGGTACCTCGCAGTGTATGACGATTTGGAGTCACACCAAGCACTGATCATAATCTTCAGAGGGTGAAGACATACATTTGGCTGTGGTTCATGCTACTCGTCCTTATCAACTCAAGGTGGATTGCGCGCTGTAATAACTTTTATACATTTCTCAACTGACGCAGATGATCGGCGATGATGGTAAAGGGAACACCTAAGACTTGGGTCCTTCCAGACATGATTTGTCTTGGATCTAAACCTAAGAGCTGCAGCAATCGACTATTGTCGACTCCGGATGCGCGTCCCGACTATGAGGAAATATTGAGGTTGAAGTCGCCAACACGAAAGCGTCTGGACCAATCCTGCGCTAGGCATTCGGTCACTGCGCCGTTTCCAAATGCAGCGTTAATACGACGACTGGATACAGTTGCTGATTCACCAGATTCGAAGCCGTATACTAAAATTCCGTAAATCTGGTAGCGGTTGTGCAGAAGTTCACAGTGAATGATGATACTAAACCTTCACATACCTGACCCCCTTATATTTACAAAAGATAGGTCGCTGGAAGGCAACTTAGAAAAATTAAATTAGAAAAAGCACACTTTTGAAAACCGCGGGAACTTTCCCTACAACCTAACACTTGAATTCTTCTTGAAGATCCCCTTCATAGTGATTGTTGAGCACTCTCACTAAGAAAAATTAAATTTCAGATGTTTGTTCTACATGAGCGACAAGAAATATAACGCCTCAAAATGGAAAAATATTGAGAAAACGAAGTTTTCCTGTGATTTTATAGAAACCGACTGCAAATTTCAAAACATCACAAGGAGGTTCATCCACATACGAATAGAAGAGAAGAAGTAGGTTTTTCAGTGCTTCAAAACTAACCAATGCAAAAGTACATACATTAAGCATGTTCACACAAAATTTTCAACTTTTCCTTTTGAGGTGATCTGGATAAATTCTCAAATCTTCTTCGTACAGCAGGTCACCTCATTAATTTGCTAGAAGAGCACACGCATTTTTCTGCATAGTTGTACCGCTTGGTCGCAGTTGATTTAAAGATGAAGATTTTGGATTTTTTTTTTGTTTTTATCGCTGTGCATCATATATCAAGAAACAACGAAATCATGGTTTTCAAAGTGCTGAAGGATCTTTGTGGTTTCGCTGAGTTCTTTTACCTCAAAGTGATGTTCTGCCCAAGTTTTCAGCGAGACAATCACATCATTGCATAGATAAGGTGTGAAGACCGAAAGCGCTGACAAAAATTGTATATTTCCGTCTTTCTGATGAACAACTTCTGCAAACTCGTTGTACTAACGAAAGTAACCACAGGTCGCTCGAAGAGATGCCAGTTCCGAAGCGGAAAATATATCCAGATGTGCATCTCATTGTACTGGACTCCGTAGCATCTACTCACTTTATTAGGTACGTATCTTTTTGACAGTATTATCTTAAACATCTGTAAAACATCTTGACGAAATCATCTAGTTCCCAGTTGAAGAGACAGGTCACACACAGGCTTTGCAAAGCCAAATATTCAAGAAAAATTGTCCCTTGGCTTGCACCTTTTTCATAAGGCCATGAGCGTCCAAGGCATCAGCGGAGAAGCGAAGAAGCAGCGGCCGTGATTTTTCGAGTATTTCCAGCCTCCTAACTGCAATGTACACCCTCAAACCCACCGCGAAAGAGTGTAGGACTTTTCTTCTGTAAGCCCATAGCTTCGTTTTATGAGAATACGATGAGTGAAGGAGCAAATCCCAATCCCTAGTCTGGAAAGTGATCGCGTGGTTTTCATTCGTTTCCTTCATAGCGACGGTGTCGCTGCGTAATATGCCATGGGCCTACAAAGAAAGTGTTTTCAGTGATCAGTGATCAGCACATGATAAGCTAATTAGTTGCTGTTGCGGTCATTTGGCGGTAGCCCAACTATTTTTATCAATGCCTTGGTACAGCTAATAACACTATCAGTTGGGCTGACCTTGTATCACCGCCGTGGGATTGAGTTCTGAAAAGAAGGAATAAGATGTTCATGTATGGCCTAGAAAAAGGTTGAGTTGTTCCACTATATTAAGAGAGTTTCAGAGCACTACCGAGGACAGCAAACTTTCTAGTCAATGGAATGGACGCTGTGCAATTTCGGAAGCTCAACAAAGTAGGGTGGAATAGCAGACCAAATGGCTTTGCTACGTTGTTAGGTGAGTGGGAAGGATTCAAAGTCGAAAATGCAGGATAATCTTGAAATTAGCTTAAGCGATGATAAAATAACATATAGCGTTAACTCAATTTAGGATGTGCGGCATTTCAAAATCTCCTTGAAATTTTCGAAATCTCGAATTTCAATTAAATAAATACAATCTGTTTAGGAAAGATTACTGAACCTGTGGTGCGAACGCTAATGGGGTTGCAAACTATAGAGCCAGATTTGAACCAAACGGAACTTTGTTCTAAATATCTCGATAATGAAACCTACATACCAATGGAATATAGGAGAGCTGGATACAAAGTAAGTTTTCACTCAGACTTTCACTCAGTCGTACCGATGACACACGACGCAATCAAGAAGAGGTGTAGTGCTTGATCCTTCGCGTGCAAATCTTGATTATTCTTATTATAATTAATATTTTTAATATTTTTATTTCCCGTCTGGGTCCCCAAAACGGCAGAGACCCCAATATTTTTCCCACATCCCCCCACTCTCGCCCACTTTCTGTGTCCGCCACTGGCAGCCACATATAATACTTCATCCATGTGGAAAAAATTGTTGTGGCGAATCACAGGGATCCTAAATATGTGGCGCTCGCTGTATGTTGAAATGTTTAACACGTATCTCTGAATTTGACAGATATAATCAATTCCCTCGAGCGTGCACTGCAGACCAGGCTCCAATCTAACGCGATGGCGTAGCCAGAGTGGTCGATTAGTTCTCCATTCGTTCTCAGACATTCGCTCGGGAGTCCCGCCTGACAAAATGATGACTCCCGCTCGAGGGTGAGCGGGAGTCATCGAAAAGAGCTAGTTCTTGTCCCGCAACATCCCGATTTTGTCCCGCAAGCTCCGGCGGGAGACCGGATTTTGTCCCGCAACTGAAAAACGAAAGAAAACAAAAATGCACGATGACCGCAACGCGTATGCGGTCCGTGGGTCATCGCCGGCCGCTACTAGCGGATTTCGCATCCGCGTCACGGCCGAGCGCGACGGCCTAGCACGCATCTCGCCTAGTCTTCACACCGGGCCACGCTCTTAACCGGGCCTCAGCAGGCCAGACGAGTCCCGTTTGACTCCTCTCCGCCGAAGAGTATACTGCGACCGTTCGCCACATGCTATCCAGCGCAAATAGCCTGATTAGATATCAAAACGTGCAACACTTTGTTATCATCATTTTCATCGCTTTTCTTCACAGCGACAGTGTCGCTGTCGAGTATAGGGCAATTTATACCAGGTGCGACTTGCGTGCGACTATCAGGCGCACGCATCCATTTGCGAAAGATTTTCGATGAAGACCGGTCAACGCGGCATGAAATTCTCAATGAAAAGAAAGCGCGGCCGTCGCGATGCCGTAAACGCGTGCGACTGCTATGCGACTGCGATGCGACTACTCCCTATTCTTCGTCATATAGACGAACGCGCGTCAGTCGCACGCATCCAGTATAACTTGCCCTTATGCCACATCCCTTAGCAGCAAGTGACCTCGGCCTCTCCTGCCACGTCGCCGCGTTCGAGTGTAGCGTGATCTACAGTGAACGCTCTAGAGAAGAGGTTCTGGAGCCGTGGATTTCCGACTAAAATTTAGAAGGGATAAATGATTGCAAACGAAAATAATTACGAAAAGCAGCGAGAATGATTTCTACATGTTACTCAGGCTGCGTAGCAGTTCCCCACGGGTACGCGACGAAAAAGCTCAAGTTATTCACTTGCGTTATGGGCTCTTACCACAGGAGAACGTTATTCTTTGTGAATTCAACAGTTTTGTAAAGAATCATTGGCTGAACTATCATCAGCAGCTCTGTGGGTAGTTTTTACTGTTCTTCATAGTCGGCTAGGTTTCTGAAGGAATAACCTCCGCACTTGCTGTGTGCACGTCGTGGGAATGTTTGTTATGTGTATGCCAAATTCAAGGAATCAAAATTTTTAGCCCTGATACTGACTTTCACTTGTTACCGAAGCTGGTGAAAACGGCCGATTTCGAACTTCTCACCGACAGTGTTAACGGCAGCTCGGGCTTTCGTATACAGCTTCCCGCACTTGCACCAATTACACCGATTTCCTTAACCGACTAATGCAACTTATAAACATGTTCACAGAATTGAAATATGACTTTAATACTATATTTTCCGCTATATTCAAATGCATTTCAATCAATAAAAGCATCACATTCAAATATTTAGAACTTCAAAAGTTTCGTAAAATTAAAAACTTAGTCAGACATATTCTAACCAAAGTTGGTACTGAGCAAGACTAGTACATTTACATTCAATAGCAGTCATTTATTTTTCTTTTACGATTACCGTAATGTTACTATGATTTGGCCTGTTTCTGCCTTATTTCTTTATTATGATCTGCCTTCTGTCCTATAGTAACTTTCAACATTGATCTCTAGTTGATTGACCTGGACACGCCCTCTTAGGACGGTATAAAAAAATCCCCGTCGCTACTCCACACACGAATCTACACAAAGACCACTCTCCCCTACCGAGGAGCCTCGGGAGTGGTCTCTAAACTCAATTGCTTCCTGTCTAGGGGGTACGAGGCGAAACAGGTTGCACATTTACTTTTATATATTGCTTCCCGATACTGTGATCCGTTCGATATGATGTTTCTGAAAGTCAAACTTATCTCTTTAGAACAACAAGAGAAGAGAAACAAACTTACAGCGCTAGAACAAGGTTTCAGCGCCGCCACACCCCTCTTTCCGCCCACTTGTGGCAGTACATGAGTGTGAAATGCAATCTACTCACTGTAAAGAAACTTTTTAATAACGCCTGGTTTTTTTATTTTCTTTCTATTTTGTTTTTTTATTGGCTTTTTCATTTTTCCTTGAAAACTGATCGGACGTCGGAAGCTCGAGAATCACCAGAATATGGGATGTGAGAACGGGATTCCGCTCTTGTACAGATGCATGCGCTTTGAAATCTTTCAGACGTTTGACGCTCAAGATTATAGTACCAGCCTTCTGCACTATCCGAACTGTCTTGGATTGAAGTATAACATTCTCGATCACTATTACAGGTAACATCTTGATTTTTTTTTATAACCTGGTTATTTGCTCCATCATTCTATGGCTCCATGCATCCACGTTATATGACATACCCATAATAGGTAGTGGTGGGTGGGGAGTACATACAGGAAGAGAATATAGAGAGTTGGCTAAGACTCGATAAGTCATTCTCTTCACTCAGAAATATAGGTTCTGGGAATCAAGGAACTCACCAGCTCCTGAATCACCAGCATAAATTACAGAACTGCCACTTTTTAAGCAAGCTTCAAGTGCGCAGAGCATGTGGTAGTTGGGAGAGGGGGAAAAGAATATAGAGATCCGAAGCTTGGCTGCTTGGTCGCAGTCCAGCTTTGGATTCGCAGCCAGTCTTTCCATTGCTTTGATTGCCGAACAGAGCAAGATCAGGCAAACGAGGCAGAAAGATCTGTCCCGCATCCACCGAGTAAAATGGGAGGCGGCCACTGGCACAACGGAAAGAAACTACTCCCTCCCGAGAGTTGGAGGCAGAACATCCCGTGCTTCCGTGCGATGATGGAGGGAGCTGCTCACCAGATCAACTGTGATATCATTGTACCTGCGTTTGACCTTTCACGCCCTCCGCTCTATTCCTCGCTCGTGTTCTCTGCCTTCGCTTCACGACCCATGGATGACCGGCACAAAATGTCCTTCAATAATCATTCTTTGGCTCGAAGCGATTGATTTAGTGGATTGGCGACCCTCGACAAGGAGTATTTGTTGCACTGATATTTCTAGTCTCAATGTCCGTCGAAGCGGCGCGTGTGGCGCAGTGGTAAGAGGCTCGCTGCGCAGGTACACGATCGATGGGCCGATCCCGCCCGTGGCCTACCAAGCCATCCATCCCTTCGAGGTCGGTAAATTGGTACCAGAGGAGTCTGGGAGGATGAAGCACTGACTTGGTTCATCGGACGCCCCCCCCCCCCCCCCCCCCCCNGAAGCGGCGCGTGTGGCGCAGTGGTAAGAGGCTCGCTGCGCAGGTACACGATCGATGGGCCGATCCCGCCCGTGGCCTACCAAGCCATCCATCCCTTCGAGGTCGGTAAATTGGTACCAGAGGAGTCTGGGAGGATGAAGCACTGACTTGGTTCATCGGACGCCCCCCCCCCCCAAGTCACTGTATGGGGCACATACGCATTCAAAGCCTCTACGCTGCTCAGATGAAGTTGAATGCGTGGCGCATCCCACGTGACAGGATTGATCAACGCCGACCACTTTATCCTTTATCCTTTATGTCCGCCAGAAACGATGTCCTTTAGAGGATCAACATCAGAGGCCAGACGCAGACCCAGCAAGGAACAGCGACTTACTTAGGGGCTTGAACAGATTAAGGCTGAATTGGAAGTTTTCTTTGTTTTCTAATTATATCACGCATCGTTTCGAATCTGGGTCAAGTGCTCGACCTTCACTTGTTCACTGCACTGAAGAATACTATACATTCAGCAAACGAGATGAAGTAAGTTAGTGGAATGTACTAACGTTCACACAAAAAAAAAACAAATTGAATGAAGGTACCACGAAACTCATCAAAATTCAAGCCAGAATGAAAAGGTATGCATGTTCAACTTCGATTCCTGCTTCTTCTCGATACAAAGCTTCCTCTCGTTATGAATTCCAGATCCAATAGAAAAGTGCAGTTGTGGACCGAAGTAGATATGAGTTTGTTTAGGCCATTTCACGTGAGACTTCTAGAGGATAAGGAACTCACCAGCATCCATGGAAAAGGAAGATGTCGGGGATCCGTGGACAATGTCTTAGAGTACCTCGACCATTACATCAACTCCTACAAAGTTGAGGAAATATAGGCTGGTTGAAGAAAATGGAATAAGTTTTTATTCTATTAAACTGAGGAATAAGTTTGTGCACTTTTCCACATGTATCGCAACTACCGATTGCTTGTAACGACGTTGATCAAAATCAAGCTGTAATCCGTTGAACTCCCCTATTAGGAATGCGTAATTCCATCGTTATTACAGAGCATATTCCAAACTCCATACATATAAGAAGTGGGTTTTCTATTGGCAATTTTGGTTCTGGATTACGACTACAACCTCCATGAAGAGTGGATCTCCATTACTTGCATGAGGAAGGTCACTGCATTAATGGTGTTCAACTGCTCCATGGTCTGCAGGACTCCAGATGTAGGCATCCGTCCAGAGCTTCACTTTCTTTAGATTCGCTCGAATAAGTGGGGGTTCTCAGAGGAAGCCGTAACCTTATTTTGAGCACTGGAGAGTTTTTTTTCTCGCAAAACTTCCTTGCCGAACTCCGATGTTAACATCAGTACATCACACGGCATTACGTTGGGCTAAAAGCAAATAGAGGGTACTGATATTTTTCCGGCCAAATTCCGTGATTCAGCTTGGCTTAGGGTGACTCAACTTGTTGGCTTGTCTGCAAGTGTCGAGGGAGATTCAGTTGTATAAACTGCAAGGAAAAGTCAGCAAGGACGAAGGCAAGAGGCGTGGGAATGCTTCAGGTTTCCCTACCCAAGCTTCTCTATGGTCATCTTGGTGTGGTGGAATTTGCGCAGAAAAAGCTAGGGTTTTGAATCGGAGAGATACCATTGTTCCCACCACTAGGAAGTTGTTCGCGAAAAAAGTTGCTGTGTGCATCCAGAACTAAGGGATCATTCAAGCTGAAATTTCGTTTATGTGCCGTCCACCCTACCCATAAACGTTGCTGATACTCCTTGCCACCTGTGCTGCATCCAATCTATAACTAATAACAGGCCTTTCAGTACTGGAAGTGGTCATTCTTGCTTGATTGGAAGTTCATTTGGCGGTAAATATAATGGCGTACTGAGAAATGAAGAATACGCAATGTATGGTTGTAATAGGGAGCGAAGCGAAAAAATCAAAATCTTACCAAAAACAGTGAAAAAATTTTAAAACACAGCAAAAAAGATTAAGGAATTGCATAAACTTATTCCTCAACTCAATGGATGCAATTTATTACCCTTGTTATCTGCGAAAATTTTCAGATTCGCCAAAATTTTCGTTATCGTGGGTTGTTGAATTGGCACATGCAAGTGGCACTGATCTGTACAAAGGAGAT
This sequence comes from Ancylostoma ceylanicum, assembly GCA_000688135.1. Lineage (NCBI taxonomy): Eukaryota > Metazoa > Nematoda > Chromadorea > Rhabditida > Ancylostomatidae > Ancylostoma > Ancylostoma ceylanicum. The sequence continues at coordinate 301,245 of JARK01001567.1, forward strand.
TACGCACTTTATAATTTCTTCTTCAAAAACAGGAAGGCGGTGAGATTCTTAGCTGAAGATATACATTATGAAATGAAGGTTGCTTAAATAGTCAATACAACTGACATGAACTCATGATCACTTGAACTCAAGCTTTATTTCTGGAGACGTAACAATGTCTAAAATATCCAAGACAGTCAGAAGCTACTGAGCGAAAACCGTGTCTGCGACATGGTTGCCATCGAAGCCAAAAATGCTGCTAAGATTGGACTAGGCAGTAATCGTAAACACTCGGATACAAGCACAGTGCCAGATGTTGCCGTGGTTTTCTATCGTCACCATTAGGGCTGCTATAGTTTTCGTCGCTAATCTTTCTATTTCTATACCCTGAAGCAGAAATGCTGGCGATGAAAACTATGCCGGCTCCGCAGCTGATGCTCAAAAATCACGGCTAGAATAAGATCTCCCGCGCGGATGTAGAAGATATGGCGCAATTCCTCCTCTGTCACTATGGGCAGATAATATAATGCTATGATATAACAGCTTTTCCCATATGTACCTGCTTACAGCTCTCAAACTCCTTCATATTTTTCTTCGGTGACCACGGTGCCAGAATGGGAAAGGTACGTCGCAACTTAATCTTTCCTCAAATCAGACAATGTATATTGGAAGATTTTTTCAGGAAGCATGGACAAGCTTTGGTTACAGGGAGCAGAGCAATCCATTTCTCTATGTGGTTACACCAAAGCATTTACGGAACACTAAAATATTTGAACAACTCCAACAAAAAAGCAGAGAGCTCATCACACACCATGATCTCCACGCAACTCTCGAGGATATCCTTTATGTGAGAAACACCTTTAAACTGAACAAGTACATGAACGCTCGCCAACAACTCTTTTTTCATAGCCTCAAGGTTCAGCTAGGTCCATAAAAAACCGAATCATTCCAAAGTATCACCTTCTCGAACTATTTTCGTCTTTTTGGAGAATCGGGCCCGTAGTAAAGTGTCATGGAGGTGAGATCATGTGCCTGCACATCTCGTCGCCACATGTGGGGAATAATCGCACGCGTGACAACATCCCAACACTGTGGAAGATCATCACTATCCGCAGCAGTGCTGGGAGCATGCATGCGCAAGGCGCTGGTCTTCTCACTCCGGAGGGCGATGATTGCCAGGTCTTGGTGTCTAGATAGTGTACGAAGTGGAAAGACGCCGAGTGGAGTGCTAGCAGCATCCCACTCGGAATTTGGTGATGGTGTAAAGCTACATAAGGTCCGATGCGCGAATTGCTCAGAATGCATCTGACTCGACGGGGCCAGGCATGTTGATTCTCGCTTCACAGCACAAAACAAGCTACAAAGTAAACGACTTGTCAGAAGGTCGGAGATGGTTCTGACAAGTCGTGCACGTTCTAGCTTGTTGCGATATTCATTTCTTGGTAGATTATATGTACGGTCCGTCCGATTCGTCATGGCGTTGATCGCCATACCCCTCTCCGATCAATCATCGCCCCAAGGGTGATGTGCGATGATCGCACCTCACACTTTACTACGGCCCTTGTTCTCCCTCTAATTTCCAATATCCGACTAAGTACTGATGGACGCTTGAAAGCCCCCTTCCTGCTTTGCGAAACAGTTCTCACATTGTTCTTATGTATATTCGCTTTAAACGAGCAAACATCTGAGTGCGAGGAACAATACGGTAAAGGAGAAATTTTCTATAGTCCTGATGAAATGCGCTATGCAGTGCACAAGGCTAGACAACAAAAGAAATCCGATCGGCAAGCCCCCGTAATCTTGTTCTACGACAGATCACTCCTCGTAGGGAAGCCACTATTTCAAAAGAAGAATGGCAAGATCTCCATCATTCTCGGTGCTTTGCCAATTTAGCATCAGCTGAACATTAGCTTCTTTATTTTTTATTTAATGCTAGAATAATATATGGATTCCTCCGCTGCTTGGATGTTCTGTGATTAATTCCTGAAATTCAGAGGGAATTGAGTTCTCCACAAGAGCAACGATCTTGTATGGTGAGAAAAGCGTCCTCGAACTGATACACATTCGTTGTTAAGCAGCACAAAGTGAAGAGAAAACCAGATTTTTTTTTCATAGAAAAACCTAAGAATCTATTTAGAAATCTCATATTTCCCTCCTTATCGCCTCATCCAGTTTTCTAAGTGAAACAGCGCAAGAACACCGTCATTGATCGTAACAGAAAGTATCAGTCCTGCCTCCTTAACAGCACCAAGATGCTGCCCCCACCTTATATGATGCTTGAAATATGATATAGCTGAATAGCTGGATACAAATTAACTCGCCCAAAAAGGTTTCTATCGGAGCAGCAGAAAGCGAAGAAAAAACAAAGTTTTCTAGTTCCAACCGACGTCAAATTTCACTGAAGTAGAGTTCAAGATATTCGACAAAAATTTACGAGGTTCATCACTGCTCCGCCGCTTTCAAGCAGGAAAACCACGGAATTGCAAAACGTTACCAATACCGCTCCAGTTCTGCATTTGTCAGTATGAGAAGAGGGATGTCACGTGAGTCGTCATTCTTTACCTACATATCAGGCTTGAAATCAGAGTTGTAGTGCTCAATGCCCTTCTTTCAAACAGAGCAATCATATCGGCAGGAGCAACATAGAACAAACTTCTATTCAGCCAATTTTCCACGGTTCTTCCACGTTTTAGAGACGATGCTTTGAAACAAACTCTTGGGCGATTTGCTGTAAAACAACTTGCCTCGCATCTAGAGAAACAAAAAGTCACCTCAAAATGCGAGGAAATCAAGTTGCATAAGGTAGTTGATCTCAATATTTCAGAAGGAACGTTTTGCAAAGTCTGTGGAATTACAGGTGGAAGCGAAACAATACGTGTCTACAAAAATAAACAACGTTAATAACAAAACCAACTTTTTCGAAGTCACCTTTGAAGTAGCTGCTCCCGCAAAGGGAAAGTTTCAGGTGATGGTAACAACAGTTATTTGGATCCACCTATTCAAGTCGATGTCGGCTATAAACATGCTCCGTTTAGATACCGATTCGAAGAGAGCAGGGACAACTTGATTTGGGTGGAGCAATGTTTGCTCGAATGGACAAGTACGGTAAGAATGGAGACTGCATGAAGAACGATTTACTCCGGCCATACTGCACATGCAAGAATGAGACAGCGTCTCGTTGAACTTGTACATTTTTATGCACCACTGTGACAGCACCATGGGAAGGAAGGGCTGTGTGTATAATCATTTTTTTCTATTGTGTTCATAATGTGATTCAAACTAAGCATTCTGTGCTGTACTCCCACTCATATAGCAGTTAATCAGTCCTGAATCTTTTCTGCTGAATAGTCTCGCCACTTCTCAATTGCTATTTATTGATTTATTTATTTATTTGTACGTGGAAATTCCACGCTATGTGAACAAGTCGTAACGAAAGGATGTAAAACACTCATACAATTCAAACAAGCATATCAAATCCGCAGTAAACGAATAGAGATTGAAAAACTGCAACAGTTATAAAAATTGAGGAGCGATGAACTAGCAAGCCGATTCTTCAAAGGCAGCACCTGTGGAAATCCTTGCATCGGAGATTTTCTTGAATTTCGGGGTTTTTTGAGACGGTAGACTCATAGGCGGAGTGAAACTGTGTGAAAGACGCGAGAAATGCAAGAAATGAAGGCGTTTTTTCCATGTGTCGGAGGCGCGGACAAGTGTTCCGCTGTGGGGTGTGCGTGCGTCCCGCCACGAAACCCTGTGAATGGTACGTATTGCACGCATTCACTGCGCCAGACCGCCCACGTCGATGGCGTTGGCTGGCGCGTCGTTTCGTTGAAAACCCGCCGTGGCCGTGGCCGCGATCCTGGTTTCTCTGCAGGTAGGTCACCGTTCCTTGTGTTCTTCTCACATTTGTGATGTGCTCACTCTCTACTTTACCACCCAAGCTTTCAGCTCCGAGTCGAGGATTTCGGCTGGTGCTGCCTTTAAGGAACTTGTCTACCACTCTTTTGAACTGGGTTATGGAACATGACAAGGTACATCTCTTACATACCAGGTGGTGAATCGAGGAGCGTTCTCGTGCCTAGTCCTTCCTCATTAATTTTTAAGAGTTATCTAATTCAGGGCAACAAATCATTTTGTGCTCATTCTTTGCTTCACTATAATATATTGAGAATAAACCAGAAAATAAGCTTTTGGCTCGCTCCCAGTGAAATGCTTCTTTTTATAGCAAGACCTAAAGCGCTACAGGTCAACAAGAATGAGGAACTGTTCAACATTCTCGTATTCCAGGATCTGCGAAATATGTGTGTGGTGGATGAAAAAAAAACTTTAACGTCCTCTGCAGAAGGAGTGTTACAGCACGGACACAACCTCAAGAATGAAAACCTGATTGGAAAACTTGAAGACAACTTCGTTGTCTACAGGTTTTCCAATCAGGTTTGCAATAAAACGTCCCAATGTTCCACGTGAAGTGAGATTGGAAGAACATAATTTCCTATTATTAGTCTGACTAAATGCTTTTACCTCAACTTCTAGTGCACAATCTCCGGAGAAAAACAGAAAAGTCAAAGACACTGTTTCACTTTTATGACTGGTAGGTCTTCAAAAGTCAGAGTCAACGAAGCCTGCTCCCGATCCGCCCGTTGAGGAGAAGATTTTGTCGGGATGATGTTTTACACACCATACTATTACGCTTTCTTCCCAGATTTCTAGTCTAGTAAGTGAGTACAATGTTCTTACAAAATGGTCGCTGATGATGCACAACGCTGATCGTAGTTGTGGAACACCCCATCTTTTCCACTTCCACCTTTCCCGCAGACCGTGGAATTTTCTCCGTAATAACATTGCGGTCAGCACCTAAAATAGCCCTCACGCCCTATGTATGGGCTCAGGTTGCATCTCGATTTTTAAATTTTATTTTTCTCTAAACAGACAAACACTCACCGAAACTTGTCAACCTTTCTAATTAACTTCTCACTACTATTCTCCTTTTGGAGTCATGATACACCTTCAGGTACTAACTGGTTGGTTAGCCGCGCAACCGGAATAACGAAATTTTGATAATTTATTGGGCTTCCATGGACCACACTGATCTCAAGCAGTCTGTTATTCCTGCTCTGTATGGAAATTCTGAGCACATCTGCGTCGGTAGACCGTCGCGCATTTGAGGCTGACTATATCGGCTGATTTTCAGCTGCTTACTGCGTATGCGACGCACTTCAAATTTGCTGACAGCAATGCACTGGGGTCCTACTCCACAAATACAGTCACGATGACTACAGGGTGTTCCATTTAGGGTCAAGCGTGGTGTTGGTAAGAAATTATTCCGAAGCAACCCTCCCCCCTCGAAAACTGGAAAAATGTGACCTCCAAAACCTTTATTCTTAAACATTCTCAGTTATCAATTTCCATGTTTTTTCTTCTTTAAACCTAAGCATCGTGTGATAACAATTGATATACTGCTGTGCCACACCAAGTTGTTAGTGGATACGTTTATTTTTTGCCTGACGTTTCGACGTAACCGTCGTCTTCGGAGGCCTGAAAATGGCTCACGGTTTCTATCTGTGTTCTAGACCGCCGAACATCTCCTCCCACTCTGCTAGTTTTCAACGTTCTCTCCGGCTTACTACCTCGAAAACGCTCAGGACAGAAGACAAACCCATATTGTATCCACCGTTATGCGAAAAACCGCACCAGTAGTGACTGTCGTTGCGGACTAGTGAGCGACACCCAGTTGTCCGCAATGAGTGTTATCTACAGGAGTGTTATCTATATGTTATCTATATGCAATCCAGAAATGAACAGCAAGAATAAGTATTTATCTATAACAAGTGACTTCCTTCCATATACATCGTTATGCGAGCTGTGACTGTAGATAACACTCATTGTGGACAACTGGGTGTCGCTCACTAGTCCGCAACGACAGTCAACACTGGTGCGGTTTTCAGCATAAAGATGGATACAGGGTCGGATTGTTTTTTGTCTTGAGCGTTTTCGAGGTAGTAAGCCGGAGAGAAGGTTGAAAACTAGCAGAGTGAGAGGAGACGTTTGGCGTTCTAGAACACAGATAAAAAACCGTGAGCCATCTTCAGGCCTCCGAAGATGACGGTTACGTCGAAACGTCAGGCGAAAAATAAACGTATCCACTAACAAACTGGTGTGGCACAGCAGTATACCAATTTTCAGTTACGATAATTCAACACTTTTGAACTACCTAGAAAACACCTTTCTGAATTAAATTAGTTATCGAAATTTTTCTCAATTTTAAACTGCAAATTTTATCAATTAAACTCAGCAGTAGTTCAGGTTGTAGGGTCAGGTTTTCTAGTAGATTGTAGCCCAGTAGGTATTCCAATTGTCATATATGTGTTTGTCGCACACTCTACAAACTTTTTATAAGCAGTTGTAGTGACAGACAAGCCCTGTTCGTGCTCAAACAAGTCCAGGGTTCGATCCCCGCAGGAACATAATTTTTACAAAATGAGAAGATTCATGTGGAGGCAGTCATGATGTTAAATATCTGTGTTCGAACAGGATCAAATCATCATAGTCATTTTGGGCGGTGATATTCGCGCGTGAGTGGCTTTGTTTCACTCAAAGTTGGAGTCGTGCATTTGCAGATGTATGTATGGTTGTTTGTCACGATTTTAAAAAGGGTTAGCAAGACACATGGAAGAACACCTCGGGTCGATCTGATATCAGGAAGACTTGCACTCTCTGGTTACAACTTTGTTTTCTGAGGAACCTAATTTATTTGGGCTAAATTAGGATGTTGAATCGCTGGTGAAACGAAAAGAAATTTGCCATTTTTGCCAATGGAGATTGCATTTCGAGCTGCATAATTATTGTACCCTGGAATTGGATTTACGACCCAAAAGAAACGTCGAAGCTAGAGAAGAAAATACTCACTTAGGGTTTTTTCCTCATTCTACTCTGTATTAAATGAAAAAAGAGTACGCTGAAGTGTCTGCAAACACTTCGCTTCCGCGAGAAAGCAAAACGGTTCTGCCAGTGAAAAGAAGCCTCTGTCATTGAAACAACGCTGCTCAGGCTTGATGCCTCGAACTTTTAGTAAGCTTTTGATACGATCGCCACCCTGAAGATGCGCCGAACGTGACTTATTTCAAATTTATTTTGTTTTCTTATCCGTGCCGAAAGATAGTCAAGTGATGTTGGACGATGTTGTGATCTCAACAGGCTAGTGATCCATGGTCTTTTCCAAAGCCTAAGATTTTAGGTTATTATTCGCTTACACTAGTTCGAGACGGCTGCGGCAACTAACGATAGACGTACATGTAGAAGGTATATTAAGTGCATATATCAGAACTGTTCTGAAAAATTGGACCATGGGAAATTCTAGCCATTCTTTAAACCATTGACCTAAGAGTCTCTGTGAGAGGGACGTTCATGGTCCCTCGACTGTATCAAAATTCCTATTATGCTGAGGAAAAGTCTGTCTTGGCAAGGATCCTGCCAGTAGCAACATTTACATTGAAATGGTTCACGCCTTATAAGGAATGCAAGCTTGCTATCTCTCGGAATATGCAGGAGCTTTTTTCGAACACCATATACGATGCAAACATTCTACTCTAGCCCTAATCGGAGAATATGAAAATGTACTGCTTTCAGCCCCTGAGAAAGCTACGGCACTTTTGCATTACTTTGTCAGTGCTTTCAGTGTTGTACCGCCAACTAGTCTTGTCCTGATCGAGATACTATCATCCTCTGTTAGTACCTCGTGCATCGAGTTCCCAAAGGTTCAAAGATCATCAAGAGGTAGAAACAATTCATTCTGTTTTACTGCTAGAGAAGTTTCCTCATCTTTCTTCAAAAATTTCTGCTAAGAAAATTAATTGTATCTTCTTCTGTGTTCGAACTTGCATATCTTCAACATTTCATTGTAATTCGGTGAGGTATCTCAGGTCCGGAAAAATGCTATCTATAGATGCATCCATCCTTAGAACTTCACCAGCTTTTTTGCTTTTGCAATTCCTCTTATCTACCATTTGCAGACTTGGGTCTCGGTCTTACGCCTGGGGTTCGTACCAAATCAAAGAGGCACCTACTTGGCCCGCCCCAGAATAATCTACGTTAGTTGCGTTGCCAGGCTGATCCTTCCATTATTAACCACTGAAGTTCAGGTTTCTATATATTTGTAATGAACACACTTTTAATAACGCCAGTTGCACTTAAATTCCAATTCCACTCCTATAAAAATAATGCGGCGAAGATTTTTGAGGGGATTACCATAGACTGCTCACAGATGGATCTTTTCTCCTAGCACGATCAGGTTATGTATGCACTATTTATGTATGCATTCTTAGTGCCTTTTTCTTTTTCTTCTTGTTCAGTTGTCGCAAATGTTCGCTTTTTCATTCCGTTCTTATATTTTTTCAACAACTGTGTCTTACTGTGATTTACGCTTCTGTTTTTACTTGGCGCACTTCATGTGCATTGAATAAAATAAATAAAATAAAATTTCGACCAATTAGAAGAAAAGTGCCTCTTTCTTCTTGAACAACTGCGTACAAAATCATGGAAAAACTTCTAGTTCGGAAAATTGTTGCTTAGTTCTCTAGGAGTTCTCTTACATCAACAGTTTAAATTTCTCCTGGGTCGCACAACTTGTAGTCATCGTCAGCTTTTGAATACTTCCCATGCGGAGAACGGACGTAAACAGGTACTTTTTCGACGTATTCTGGCATGCAGAATTAATTGCACTACTGAGCACGAATTATGAATCAATCTTGCACGTAAACGTCTTTTTGTAGGGTTCCTGTAGATGTGATGTAGAAACTGCGCGTATGTACTGCACATGCATGGCAATAACAATAACATTGCGCAGAGGCATTCAGCACAAACGAAGCTCATATTTGAGATCAGCATTGCCACCTTCACATCAGCATGTCTTATTTTGAAAAAAAGGACATCTGGTATCCTCCCCCTCGTAAGGGTAAAGTCACAGCATTACAACTGGAGGTCGTAAGGAGAACACTCTCCGCGAGCTATATTTTTCTAGCGGTAGTTTGTAGCTAAACCACTCTTGAACCGAATTTTCTCTTCAAACTGATGCTGAATCATCTCGCGAAGTGAAGGTTTCCTATCAAAATTAAGGGATGCCACAGGTTTCAGAACATTTACAAGACTGGCTTTTGTTATTGAATTACCCTCCAAAGATGACGAAAACGAGAAAATTCAGTTTTCCTGCCAAAACCTGACTAGGCTACGGTGTTCACAAATCGTCTAAATTATCACCGCTCATTGTAATGGAGACTTATATCTAAACCTTCATGCTTAGAAACCTGAACTCGTTGCAAGCTAAAATTAGGGAAACCGACTATCCGCATGCAGGTGAAATATTTTGGTATGCTTGAATATCCTTCCTTCTACAGGCCATGGCATATGTCATCGGCGTGTGTGGTAGCAGTATTACGAGCTGCCTCGTGGGGGCAGCTCGTAGTACAGCAATCCTCTGACATACCAGAATCAACAAATGAGGACCTTCTTGGAGTAGAAATCGGATATGGGCTGTGTTAGCGGACCCGGTCGACGTTGGAGTCGTAGAGGACTCAAATCTCATCTGCTGTAACCAGGTCTTCCAGAAACTTCTTGCGGCGTATGCAGAGAATGAGAGACTGACAGATGCTCAGACGGCTCATCCTGGCGCGGTAGTACAGTGTGCAAGTTCGAACATTTAGTCGCTCAAACTTATTTTCTGGAGAACCAGAGAATAATTTCTCTTACTTTTTGGTATGTATGCTCTTGCTGGTCTGTTGCCTCTAAGTGCTGCACATTAATAGATAAGCCAATATTTTAGTGCAATTCTTTTTACTTAGGAAGTAGAGTTCAAGAGTATGAAACTCAAACACTGTGAAACAATTTTGCCGCAGTAGCTGCGTCACCGTCACTCTCTCTTATGCCGTTTCATCACAGTTTGTTCATCATTTGCCACTAATTTTCACGTAGTTGACCAGACATCTTAGCTGCACCGACGGCAGTGGGAAATAAGCCATTTTCTCGACATTTGCTATGGTGCAACTATTTTTGCTTCACATGATTTAGTTTTTCTGTTTTGATTCTTTGATGTTCTTCTGAATCTAAAGATTTTACTTCGAGGTGAAAGTTTAATTAACTGCATCGAGATGTTCCAATATACATATCTTACAGATGAGAGCCCCTTCACTGCTCTCCCTGATTACAACATTTGGATGTGTTTACATGGTTACCTACGTTGTTCTCATTGATAAAACTGATACCACTCCTCTGCTGAGACTTGCAAAGAAAACTATTTTGAAGGAGCCCGAGACATCAACCGGTAACGCATTTATTTCTGTTTTTGTTTCGTTGAAAGGTACAATTTTTGATTCCTTGTGTAGACAACGGACCTCCGTTATTCTCCGATAAACATGGGAAATGGTAGACTTAGCCAGCATTATTTTCAAAAAGGCTCGCACATACATAAGCACACATCAGTGGTGGGCGCAGAAAGTGGGCGAAAGGAAGGGGCGCGAAAAAATTGGGGTTTCCGCCGTTTTCGCGACTCGGACGGAAAATAAAATTAATGAAAGTACTAGTTATAATATTAAATAAAGAGTAAATATAATTAAAAATAATAAACATAAACAATCAAAAATATCTTAACACAGAGTTTTTATTCATTTTATGAAGTAATTTCAAAAATTCTCGGGGAGAGGAGAGAGGGGGACTCCGCCCCTCCCTCGCGTCCACCCGTGGCACACATACAGTGGGCGTCAATGGCGGTGACCCGTCTGCGGCCCCTAACAGAACGCGGCGCGGCCGCGCCGCTCGAGCGAGAACCCTTTCCGGAACATCAAATTCTGGGATTTTCTTGATAGTCGGTTAGTTTTCTTATTAGTTATCATCAAATATGATGAACAACTATCCAGAAAATCCAGATAAGCCACTGCAGCGACGATTCTAGCGTGAGCGGCGCGGTCGCGCCGCGTTCTGTTCGAGGCCGCAGACGGGTCACCGTCATTGACGCCCACTGTAAGTCTTTGCCAGTTGTTATAGGCGAGACATGTTTTGGCAGGCTTCCAGTTACTGATAGCGCTCAATTTCCATGTTCCAATTTCCATGACGTAAGATAAAATCCATTTCGTGCTGCTACACGCAAAACATTGAATTTCTCTAATTTTTGAAACAGTATCTATCGTAACCCCATAAAAATGCGGTACAAAATGGATTCGATATTCGTTTTCAGTACCTCAAATGACCCCCAATGCAAAGTTTCATCCAAAAAAAATTTGAAGATCTTTGGGCCAGCAAACTTGAATAGTGCCGCTCAAATACATACAGCCGCTCCAAAAAATCCTTGTCTCATGCTTCACCGCCGGTCAGGTCGCACCACGTATAGTCGACTCCAAAAATACGCAGGCAAGAGTTGAAACCGTGGCGCGGCTCTCTCGCTGTCTGCTGCACGGAGGTAGCGGGGCCTGCAGGGCAGAGACACGGAAAAAAACCGCGCCGCGGTCCTAACTCTTGCCTGCGTACTTTTGGAGTTGACTATATGTTAATGCATAGGTGACGTGGCGCGGATCGGCAGACTGGCGGTGCTGCGTGAGCCAAGGCTTCTTTGGAGCGACTGAATACTTCATGCAAACAAACTCTGGCATGATATTCAGTCGTTTCTGAAAATTATGAGGTTCGACGAGGAGATTACGAACTCATCTATCCAGTAAAAATCTTGGAATGTCACATAGGATGGGAACGGGTACTCCCTGTTCTCATCGCAGTAGTGCTGAACAGCGAAAAAAGCTTTGGCTACACATAGTTCATCATTCTGTTGGCCTCTAACGCAATGGAATTTTACAGCTCTAGCTAGCTCATGAAATCTGCCATCTTCATTGTTCGAATGAGTTTCACTGGACCAAGGCCAGCCATGAGCATGTGAGCACTCGAGATTTTAGGAAATGCGCAGGGGTCCTAGGTACTGTCAGGTCAGAGGTCTTCCTCCCGCCTNGTACATACATATACTCCGAGGATCTTCGTTCAGATAACTTTTCTCGAGTATTCGATGACTAAGGACGTATGTACTTATACCCAATTAGGAGCATAACACGAGTCGACATTTCGGTTCCCATTTGGTTGAATGCCAGTGTGAAAAGATAATACATGGCAGTGGCAACCTCAAAGAATTGCCCGTATTAAGTTCATTAAAATTTATATTGGTGAGTAATCATGAGACCTCCCAATCAGAAGGAGAACCGAAAAAAAGTCGATCATACATATATTCATGTATATGTATATTCATGTCCGTGCACAAATGCTAGATAGATGAGGAGCACAAGTTTGAAAACCAAAAAAAAAGATATGTTAGGGTGTTGAATTGGAGAATGCGCGCCGAAATTTCGACGTCTTTATGAGCGTCTTGTCACTCCATGAATTGCCGTTTCAGGTATTTTTGAAATTTTGTTGTCAATTTCCCAAAAATACCTGAAAGAGCAATTCATGGAGTACCTTTCCACATGCAAGTTACAAATTATTCCTTCATTCTTCATTTTTTAAAGATATTTATAGGAGGACCGCTCGGAATTTCAGGATTTCCGTTCCCGGGTTTTATGTTGTTGAAGAGCGTAAAACTGTAGCGGAGTCCCACAACAGATCATATAAAGAATTGAGAGAATTTTTTGCGTCAATTGGCCAAATGCACGCGACAACAGGTAACTCGGAAATGGCTCCGACCCTGGGTAACTGAATCGGAATTGTGACTGTAAATCGATTCCTCGATCGCCCAGTTCTGAGGATCCGGAATCGGGAGTCGCACTTGGGACCACTCAATAGCCCAGACTTTGCGCTATCAAGCGGCCACTTCTTGTGTCGTTTAAGCCTTACGCGAAAGAGGTAAATTCCAAAACTTCGACGAAACGAAGATTTGGGTGAGACGCTATTACAGCTCAAGGCACTGTGACATCCTACGCTCTTTGTGTGGAAGATGCACGGATACAATAACTTAATCCACTCCGCAGATGTTCAGGTGTTGAACGCTGAACCCCGCGTATTGTGCACCTGCAAAAATGCTCAGCATTTCTCCATAGGTAGCTTTGTTAGTTCATTTTTTCTGATTAGAACTATGGCTCCCAATCAGTTCGTGCGCTCGCACTGAAGAAATTTTGAAGTAGATTCGCAGAAAAACATTGACAAAAAAGAGAGGCATAGACTTATGAAAGTTTCTCTCAACTACTGCTAAGGGATCCTCGCACGCCTCCCAAATAAATTTCTTGAGAGGCATGGTTATGACGCAGCTATTACAATATTTGGCAAGAAAGTTTTCTCACCATACTGGGAGAAGAAGTTCTTGATATATACAATGTCCAGAAATAAATTGTACTTTGAGGAAGATTTCATAAGTAGGGTGAGCCACCGGAACACCAGATGGCCTAGGCTGCTGCTCAGGTGGGTTTGATTTCAAATGAAATGGCGTGAAGAGAAGCGAAGTGAGAACATTAACAAGGTAGCTACTTAGTCGCAAGAATATTACGGTATGTTTCATTTTACTTCGCATATCTACTTCTGAATTATCGAATCGCTGATTGAAACAAGCGATGCACAATAACAGAAAATCAAAAAGACCTTCAAAAGTTACAATGATTCGCAAGAAGTGCTCATATGAACAAAATTGTGGCACAAAACATTTCTTTCTGTCTTCTCTTCTACATGACGAATATTTCAGATAATGCTGATCTATTCGATTACTGTCCCTTTGAAGTTCCGGATCCTTGGCATGAATCCATTGCGCAGTATGTTGACGTGAAATACGGCTTTAAAGCGGTAGTTATTAGATAATAGTTAGTATTATAGCAATGAGCAGATTGTTCTGGAAAGAGACTACTATATTCTTAAAACTCCTCATTTTAGAGGTCGCGAATTGTCCAAATATTCTGTGTTACCATGTAGTGGCTGATCAGCAACACTGTGCATTTTCGAAAATATGTTTTTGATAGGAAAAAACCAAGGCCTTGATTTTTTGTGTTTGCCGGCCTAAAGCAATTTGGGCAGAGCCAGTACTCAAACACTGTAACCACTCCAAATTTGACGACCCTGAACAGTTACTATAGCATCGCCACTCAACCTGGTATGAATCAGTATGAATCAAGATAGGATTTAGTCAACATCTACTGTTAGACTTGATTCCACTAATGGAAATAACGGATGGTATCATTAGGAACGATGCGGTGTTTGCTCATTGAGTAAGAATAGAATTTGTTCTGGAATACATTAATAAAGGCCACCCTCAAACCTGTACTCACAAACACTTGGAACAAAATTTGTGCGATGTTGTTGTGCGCATTGACCTCTGTCCAAGCATTCAAGAGCGTCTTTTTTCCCGTTTTTTTTTTAAATGACATACGTTCTGTCCAGTTCAGTAACTCTCGAAATCGTTTTCAAATTGAATGCTGTGTCAAAGCCAGAGACGAGGAGTTGCCCGCAAGGTTCAATTTTTGCGCGATGCGAAGAACAATGCCTAAACAGACTGCAGACCCGCTCATTACTGCTCTGTGTTCGTTTGCATGGGACACTAAAATTGGTTTGCAGAGTGAAAACAACATAGTTCAGGATTGTCCTTCAAAAGAAGATCTGGAACCAATAACGGAAGTCGATAGCGGAAATGTGAAGCTGAAGCAGCGATACAAGAAGTTCAAATGCAAAGCAAGGTATTATATAGAAATGCTACCAGGGCTCAACAGGTGGTCCATATTGGCCAACAGCTCTTTGAAGAGCTGGACATGTTTGCGTTTTGAGTACGCTTCTGTGCTGCGCGTTGTGTTGAATTGAGTTCGCCCAACGTCCAATATTCCTTGACTTCTATATTTCACTGAGTCGTTAAAAGAAAGCCTCGGGATAAGAACATCCGAAAGGACGAATTCCTGAAATGTTGCACATACTGAAATGCTAAGCTCAAGGAAAGATTTGTGGTCAGTGGTCAAAATCTCACTTTATGTGATACTATCAGCCTGGTGCGAGATTAATTGCCGTTTAGAAGTTTGCACAAATAAGGTTTTGAGAAGCAGTTTCAGGCCAACTCGTATTGGTAGGGCTCAAAGGTGTATAATATACGGAACAGTATAACAACTTTAGGTCCCTCCTCGTAAAAAAGCCGTGTCCGTCGGCCAGATGGACACCAGTCGTGACCCAATAGTGAGTGGAAGGTCAAGATGCGGGTCCGCCCTGGCCCAGCGAGGGTGAATCCTCCTATATAAAGACTTGTTAGGGTCCAGACTTCCCTAGAGTCAGGACGCGAGGGTCTTGCGGCATCCTATGTATCCTGCGAATGACACATCAGTGCATAAGCAATCGCGAATAGAGATGCGCAGAAGTCAGATGGCCGAGCGATTGATTTAAAGAACGAGATCTTCAGGGTTTCGCGGCGGGACCCACGTCGTCCGCTGGCATCCTCAGCCGGTGAGATGATATGTTGACAAGACTTTCAGGTTGTACAATATACGATACGGAACACTATAACAGCTGCTGTGGGAAATGATGTGAGATGAGAGATTTCTGAGCATCGGGAGAAAACAAGAAAGCCAACGTTAGTAGGGCGCCAAGATTGGTAGTAAATCATAAGGAAGATTCTGTATCCGAGCTCAGTTAATAATAGCTTTGCGTACTTGTTAATTTTCTGAAAACTTCCTGGGCTTTCGCACAAATCTGAAGTGGCTACCCCTCCCCACTTCCTAGCGTTTCGAAGGGGCGCTAATCTGTGTGAATACTGGCATGCTCCAGTGATAACCTGCCACTTTTTTCCAAAAAATCTGGTGTTTGTCCAACTGGTGTCTAACTTAATGTTTTCTCTTCGAAAACTAGGACGATTTCTCAAATCAAGGCTACCTTGGAGAGAGTAAACCCTTCGAGCTGTTCTTATCTCATACGATATCATAACTACATATATATGGTAGGAGCCGATCAGGTGAGTGCGACTTTTTTTTCGTAAATTCGATCTCGGATAAATCCAAAATTCGAATGTTTGAGGAAGGAAGAGAGAAACACAGCCTTTGAACAAAGAATAGAAAGGGATGCAGTGGGTGTTCGAATGTTTGAATTGCCTTCCAAACTTCTAATAAAATCCCTTAAGTTGTTCATTTTTCATTTCGTCCCGTGATTTTAGTGCTTTTTGGAACATGAGGAATTTTTGGATAATGCCCCCACGTCGAAAAAAGTCAATCACTACTGTTTGAAAACGTTCCTTAACAAGTTCTCGTGCTCCAATCTCTCTTGGTATTGACTGTTTAATTATTTCAGTTTGAATCTGAAATGAATCTGGCTAAATCTGACTAGTTTCACATATTTTTGTCTTAATTGTCATATAGGCGCGTGTGGCGCAGTGGTAAGAGGCTCGCTGCGCACGCACACGGTCGATGGTTCGATCCCGCGCCCGTGGTCAACCAAGCCGTNGGCAACCAACATATTTCTGTTGCTTGCAACGGCCACTAACACTAAATACAACATAACTCACAATGCCTGACTATTTCCTCGACTGCTGGTCTTCCTTTTCAACCGCGGCGTGGCTTTTGCACGCCACACATTAGCAGCACCGCCGCGTCCACGTGCGTAACGACCAAACCTTGGGGCGAATTTCCCTGCTGCAGAGGTAGACGGACCTGGAAAAGGCGTCCTGCAGCAAATTGTTGCCAAAGACTTCTGTTTTGACGAACCCAAGTCACTCTATGGGGCACATACGCATTCAACGCCTCTACGCTGCTCAGATGAAGTTGAATGCGTGGCGCATCCCACGTGACGGGATTGATCAACGCCGACCAATTTATCCTTTATCCTTAATTGTCATAATTCACTGGATACGCTGGGGCTCGCTATTATCCACCCGAATTCGACTAGGCCTTGCAGTCTCCATGTTTCTTCAGCGAATTTCAAGCAAAATTATTGTAAAGAGTCTTCTTCAGGATCCTCAAGATGACGATCGTTATGAACTCTTGTTAAAAGACATTAAATTTCAGATGTTTGTTCTACAAGAGCGACAGGAAATATAATTCCTCAGAATGGAAAGATATTGCGCAATCGAAGTTTCTCTGTGATTTCATAGAAACCGACTGCAAATTTCAAAACATCAGAAGGAGGTTCATACACATACGTATAGAGGAGAAAAAGTAAGTTTTTTATTGCTGCACATGTATTTTACTGATACTAAAATATTAGGTTGGTGCAAAAATAATGCGCGTTTTCAACCCCTTAATTCTAGAGCAAATATCTTGGTTCAAAATTAATATTTTCAACCAGGCTTAGAATTACTAAAATCGGCAAACCTTTAACAATAAAATAGTTGTTCGATGACCACCACACACTTCAAACGGGGCCTTCCAGGATCGGCGAACGCCTGGAAGTCAATTTTGGTACCACTTCAGTCTTCGAATAAATTCTCCTCTATGAAGCAGTCTAGTTGTTCTAGGAAGTGGTAGTTTGTGAGCAGGAGTCTTGCTGATTATAATATATGAGGCAGAGATCCCTGGCCTACTTGTTCCAGCCTGTGGAGTTTCTGGTGTGCCACATGTGGCTGGACGGTACTTCGTGGGAGTAAAGAATTCATTTTATTGAAAGATGCCGGGCTTACACAGTGAGATTTCCGGTTTATTTCGTTAATATGATAGTAGTACTTTTTAGCTGTAAAGGACTCAACGAGCCGTTACGAATGATTTCTACAGCAGACCACCAAAAATCATCGTGACCTTCATTTAGTGTTACTTTGGCTTCTGACAGTGTTTCGTCTCTCCTTCCTCTCCCAATCGTTGAGTAAGGAACTATATATTGTCACAGAGGGTCTATTCTTTACCTTGTACACTAAGAGTTCAAGG
The DNA here is from genome assembly GCA_000688135.1 of Ancylostoma ceylanicum. Taxonomy (NCBI): domain Eukaryota; kingdom Metazoa; phylum Nematoda; class Chromadorea; order Rhabditida; family Ancylostomatidae; genus Ancylostoma; species Ancylostoma ceylanicum. The sequence continues at coordinate 319,046 of JARK01001567.1, forward strand.
ATTTCGTCGCAATTTCTTCACTGCTAGGGCGCGAAGCAGACCTCTCAACGAAGATCAATCAGGTACTCGTTCAGTTCGGGTCGCACCTACTCGTCGAGCTTTTCTTACCTGAGAAAGAGGTTGTCCGACGACAATTACCGGTGAGGTTCCGTGAAACCAAATGTGTTTTTCGGATAAGTTCTCTTTAATTACTACCACCACTTGGTGGTCAGCAACCCAAGAAAACTTCACGCCATCTTCCTTACTTTCGAAGCAAAACTCATCACTTCGAAAAGATCGAGAGCAGCCTCGCCGTATATATTCGCTTACACTGCCTTAGTCAAAACTACTGTGGTATTCCAAGCAGCTCCTGCTGCGATGCCGCAAAGTTTTGACTCGCAGAAGTGAAATCGGCAAAAATTCTGTTTGGCACCTTTCATTCCGAAAATAAAGTTACGCATTTGTGGATTTCGTTCAAAACGGACAAGTCCACTGGAAAGGCCTACAAGGTGATATACAACTTCTCATATAGTTCATGATGACAACCGGAAATCTTGTGCGCCGAAGAAGATGCATCGAAAAACGCGCATTATTTTTGCACCATTCTAATACATATATTAAACATGCCCATGCTACATTTTTGCTTTTTTTTTTTGAGACAACAAATTCTAAATTGTCTTTAGTACAGTAAGTTACCCTACTAATATGCTAAAATGATATTTTTCGCATTGTAAACATGAGCTTGTACCGATTGGCAGCTGATGAAGGAAAAACACATTGAAAACATTTTTTCGCTGTGTAGGGAGCGTCAAGAGACCACAAAATCATAGTTTCCACTGCACTGGAAGATCCTAACCATGCTGAATTTTTTTTCACCTCGAAGGGAGGCTGTGCTTTAGTTTTCAGCGGAGAAATCAGGGCATCATGCAAATAAAGTGTAGCGACCAAACATGCTAATGTAAAGTTTACATTTCCTCTTTCCTCACTAATTTTTCATTTTTGCTCTGTGTATAATGTGGACACCTTCTGAAAACTTGTGGTACTGACGGAGATAAGCACAGATGGCCTGAAGAGATGCCAGTCCTGAATCGAGAAATATATCCAGATGTGCACCTCATTGTGCTCGACTCGGTCGCCTCTACTCATTTCGTTCGGTACGTCTCTTTCTTTTTAGACTATTTTATAGACGTCTGCAAAGTTGACGATGTCACTGGCTCGCAATTGGGGACAGCATTTATTAACGTAATGTTCACAAAAGTAAGGAAAAGTGAGTGGAACGAGGAAACCTTCACGGTATCCTCGTTCCACTCAAACATTCAAACCGTGCGAGCGCTCCGAATTCAGGGCCGACCGTGCGAGCGTTGCACCTGAATTTGTGGGCAGAGCCTCTCACCGTGCGAGTGTTCCGAAATCAGAGCCGACCGTGTGAGCGCTGCACCTAATTTTGTGGGGACTGATACGAGAGTGTGTGGAGTATACCATCCCTTTGAATTGCATTTGTGGAATTGGTGGCGTACTGGATGGGCGTGTTTTGATTCAAATTGATGCTACTAGCGACGGTAACCACGACAAAGGTAAGTTTCGCATATAGGGTGCTTTTGATTCAGACGGTCATTGCAGAGCGCTAGCACGGTTCGAGTGTCTGAGCATCTACGTTCATTTATCGCTTATCTCAGCCCTATATCTACAACGAATCCCTTATCTGCAACATATAAAATCACTGAACAATTCTTGAAGAGTCCTTCTAAGGCAACGTCAACACAGAAATTCAGGGCCCATATCGAACATGTATGCATTATCAAGTGAGACGCCCTCTAACGGAAGTGGTTGGAGAAGTACCCATACTTTGTTACCTAATGAAAACTTTTCCACGGATATGTGTACCCACTCGTGTTGCTGTAGGATATTATTGTATTCACTGATATCGAACTGACTGTGTCTGTTTGTCTGTTGCATCAAAAAATCATGTCATCTCTCATCTCAGTGCATCGCATTGGGTCAAGGATAGGACACGTGGTTTACTGGATAGCAGAGTGGATAAACACCACTGGGAACGAATATGTCGGGGCACCCTGTACTTCTTCGCCTGCCTTCCATACGGTCACTCTATTTGACTGCACCTCCGGTAATTGTGATGAGTAAGTTCATCGCAGTGAGCAGCGCAAAGCAAAAGAAGCGAGTTGTTGGTTGTTGCAGCAATCATTTGGCGGTCACTATTGCCGCGACTTTTAGTGATGGCTTACTACAACTAACTATACCTTCAGTTGAGCTGATCTCCCACCGCCGTAAAGAATAACAGACATCCGCAAAAATAGTGTTTCTGGCCACGGAAGATCTAGCAGACTGCCCAGAGTTCCAAACGCATTAAAATATTTCTTAGGGCAACAAATAGCGGGGTATCTACCCAATGAGTGCCGGCGTTCAGTGTGTTTCACAAGGACATTGTTTGGTACTATTCCCTGACAACTCGCGTCAACTTCCAATTTTAAATAGCTTTTTTTTTGCAAGGAGGTGCTCATGATTGTTTTCATCTCGAACGGAACTTCTCTCATCCTTATGCACTGAGTACGTTAGCGCATCTCTTTTCTAAACCTTCGCACATTCTACACATCTTCCACGAATGAGGCAAACTAGCTAACGCGCTGTGGGTAGGGAGACAGAATATATCCAGAATATAATTCTCATATACATATTATTCAGTAATGAGCATAGTAGATGCGAAAAACGAACGGAAGCTCCACACTTGATTTTTCGAGCGAACTCCAATTGTGCATTTGCCCGAATGATTCTTTATTAGGACCGCAAATTCTCAGAGAATATGTTTGCCTCAAAATATGTATAGTCACATCCGCGGTGTGAACACTCTATCCCCTCGTTCAGACCTCTCCTCTATGAATTGTCGAGGGAGAGAACTTGATCTACTTTGGCGATCGCTTGAGCAGCCACAAATCTACGCAGCGAATCAGCTGTGTAAAGCAATCATGGGATCGCTAGCAGCTCGATTAATGCCGCCCCAACCCACCGCAAGTCGATCTACAGTCGATATTTTCAGATCACCTTCGGTGATTGCTACGAGTGCTAATTTTAAAAAACCATCGATCGCTTCAGAGTTTTCAACGAGCACCTTGTAGTACGAAATATACAATGCCTTGTTCTCGCGAAGTTCCTTATATATAATGTATGATGGCACTGACCTCTGATAGGGCGATTTATAGGCAGCACGCACGGAAATTTTTGTGCTGGAGATTTCGTTGAATTTTGCGGTTTTCAGGGAAAATGAATTTAGGGTGTGATGAGATGCGAGGGCGTGAAATACGCCGGAGGACAGGAAATGGAGGCGCTGTTACGTCCACAGCGCGGACGAGTTTTCCGCTGAGGGTATACGCGCGTAATGCCACGAAATTCTGTGGATTTCTTGGCACTCCATACACTACACTGCACACTATTGCGTGCGGTGCACTATACACTGCGCTAGAATACGCGTAGCATACCAAATCACAAGCGTTAATTTGCGTGGCGGACACCAAAATGACCACGCTCGCATCCGTGTCCATGGCAGTATCTCCTGAGGTGGGCGGTTATTCTTTGTGTTTAAATTACCATTGTGATTTATTATCAGCTGGCTGCACGGTAAGCGACTCAACCCAAAAGTGAAATTTTCCGTGAGTGCTGCCTTTAAGGTGAAAAAAAAACTCAAATATAAGGCTCGCAAATTAGGCTATATTTTTTAGTGTATCGAGTGTGTTTCAGAGCGTTACCGAGAACGGCTAACTTTCTAGTCAATGGTATGGGCGCTGTGCAATTCTGGAGACTTAATAGAGTAGGGTGGAATAGCAGACCAAATGGATTTGCAACTTTATTAGGTGGGCGAGGAGGATTCGGAGCTGAGAATGCAAAACCTCAAAGTTGGTTGACGTCGAAAATGAAACACGTTCTACGGCATGCTAAAATCTTTTTTGGTAGTTTCGTCATTCTGAAATATCAATTAAATATGATCTGTTAAGGGAAGACTACAGAGCCGCTGGTACGAGTGCTGCCGGAGTTGCAAACTATAGAGCCAGATTTGAGCCAAACGGAACTTTGTTCTAAATATCTCGATAATGAAAGCTACATCCCACTAGAATACAGGAGAGCTGGATACAAAGTAAGTAGCTATTTAGATTTTACTTGTCATCGCGCCGATGGCCCACGACCCCACGTCAGTCAAGAGAAGGAATACCCGCAGTCATATAATTCGTCCATGCCGAAGGCTGCTGCCATCAAGCTTCCTCTTATTTTGTCGTGATGAACGACTCAGTCATGGAGCTGTTTCTTATATGGGCAATAGGAAATCTTTAGCATCCACCAACGTTACTTTCACCAAACCAGTATTGCGATAGAGACTTGTAGTGAAGTGTCATGGCAATGAGTTGAATGCCAATACCCTCCACTACGCCGAAGGCAATAATTGCACGCCTGCTCACATATATGCGGTGAAGGATGTCAGATCCTCTTCGACCACGTCACCACTGCCAGCATGCATGCGCGAAGAGCAGAATTCAAGCGCCGATGTGCGCTGATCGCCTTCTCATTTTGCCAAAATAGTGAGACAGGCGAGTCGGCGATTTGGGGGGGGGGGAGAGGGGGGATCTGTTTATCCACATGTCCTCTTTCGGATAAGCAGCTACACTTACAGTTGAACCGCTACCTTCCGGAAATCCGTTATTCTTCCCTATTTCGCCCAAAAACCCTAAAAAGAAACAATTCTGTAGAATTTATGGTTTAGATATCTAATGCATAATATTCTCTAAAAATATGAGTTCCATTAGGAATTGTGCGGAAAGAAACTTGTTTTATCTATTTTCTTTTATGACCAAAATAATACAATTTGAAATGATGATCATTGAAAGTCAGTTCAGGAACAACCATTTGATTCACAATTGAATTCGGATACACAGATGCACTAAGGAGCTGTTTATCCGGAAATTCGGGATTAACAGCTCCACTATGGAGCGGTTTATCCGAAGTGACCTCTTGACCCATGCATGTATGAAGAAGCGGCATCCCTTTACAGATAAACAGCTACACACCCGAGTGTTTCACTATGCGTGCACTCGCTTCTCCCGCAGTTTCTGAAGAGCATGAAGAGGCAATCAGCTCATAGCAGCAGGACTTTCGGTATTTGCACCCAATACCGATCCAGAGCTTATTCCGCTCATCCTACGATTTTGTCAAAATAAAATCTAATTCTTGTGTGGAATGGTTCAGACGAGTTCCAATGTCTGACAATAAGGCATATTTTTAAACCTTCATGCTGTTACGCGTTACCTACTTTTACATATCGTCATTATCTCCCGAATGTACGAAACCAGATGCCACAGGATCTTGCCCCGTAATTGTTTTCCGGCGCCGCCCTTGCTAAGGTTTTCGCTTACTGCAAGTTTATTCTCGAAAACAAAGGATCATACTTCATTCGTTTCAGACAGGTTTTCTTGGGGACTCTTCTTTCGATCTTCCATTCCGTAGGGAGCATCCTCCACAGCAGCTTGTGTGCACTGCGTGAATTTTCCATTCTGCACACGTGTCCAAACTAGTGGCGGACGCAGAAAGTGGGCGGGAGGGGGGGGGGTTCGTGAGAAAAAAAAGGGTTTCCGCCGTTTTGGTGACCCAGACGGAAAACAAGATTAACAAAATATTAATTCAAACAATTAATAATTAATAAAAATTATTCTGGAAAATAATAATAATAATAAACCTACGCGAGATTTTCATCTGTATTGTGAAATAAGTTTAAAAACTTGGCGATCCATTCGCCCCCACACCTGCTCCCGCCACTGACACATACTGTCGCGAAGCGATCGCTCCTCTCCAAAGGAAGCCCGAGGCACCGTACCCATGACCGCGCCGCAGGCGGCTGTGAATTTGACCATATCCGCCTATCGGCTGTCGATATGTTCCACGTAAAGGTGGNTTCAAACAATTAATAATTAATAAAAATTATTCTGGAAAATAATAATAATAATAAACCTACGCGAGATTTTCATCTGTATTGTGAAATAAGTTTAAAAACTTGGCGATCCATTCGCCCCCACACCTGCTCCCGCCACTGACACATACTGTCGCGAAGCGATCGCTCCTCTCCAAAGGAAGCCCGAGGCACCGTACCCATGACCGCGCCGCAGGCGGCTGTGAATTTGACCATATCCGCCTATCGGCTGTCGATATGTTCCACGTAAAGGTGGCTCAGTCCTCCTGCGATCGTCCACCGCCAGCGGCGGTCCTTTCTCCTTTCTTACATTATAGGTTGTTCCACGCGGTCTCTGTTACATCTTAATACGGAGTTAAGCCGCTCATGTACTACATATTTGATCATGGAGTCTGCGTCCCGGCCTTTTGTCATTTTAATACAACTAACCTCAGCTATGAATTTTACCACATATCTAATATTTGTCAATTAACTATTATCTTCGAATAACCCACCGAATCCACACTTGTGAAAGTTAACATACGTTCAATAAAATCTACCTGAGCTAAGTTTTTCTGCACTTTGCTAGAGGTTTATCCGAATAATACCTCTTATATTGTATTGTTTGTTTTATTCAATTGGCGGTGCTAGATGCGTGCCACATTGGGTGGTCGACCAATCGGGCCCACTGAGCCCCCGATCGCGACACATACATATGCGTTCTGCTATAGTTTCGAGCATCATGCACATCCACATTGCCTCTAGTATGAATGATGGCAAATGAAACTCCTCCGAACAATTTCGTCCACCTTACGTACATTTCGGAATCCTTCCATCTCACCATTTTCATGTACCCAATCAAAAACATACCGCGAAAAAGGTTTCCCAGAGTCAAACTGGGCCTTCTGAAACCTACTTTAGTAGTCACCATGCATTCCCGTACAGCAAATATTCATATTACATGCGCAGAAGACGATAGTTAAGTTAAAAGCCAAGATGTGGTCATTTCCACGCCAGCAGTGGGCTCTTTCGCGCTCCAATGCTGCGCGGTGCGGTGCCGCGTCAGATTACGGAAGCACCCATATCGCACTTGTTCTTCACTGGAGGCCACCGTAATCACCACGTAGCATTGGAGCAGTCAGAGCAGTGCAACAATCACTGCTGCCATCCACAGTAGTGGCTGTTAACTCACCTATGGCCACCTGCGCAGGTAATTGAACAATTTCTGTCTAGGAATGCTAGGCGATTACTCAGGTAAATTTGGGAAGAAGCGGTTTGTGCTGTTGTGGGTATCGCTTACGCTCACATGAGAGCAGAAGGGGATACGTATTTGGGAGGGCCAGATCGCACCCCATGCTTTAGCTTGGAGGTAGCAGTGCTGGTTTGCTGGCCAAAAACTGCACAAAAGGCGGAGGCGGAATCAGAAATCGGAAGCAAGGAGGACGTTCGCTCACTACTTGAAACTTCCTGCAACCTCATGCTTCATTTATCCTCTCCCGAAAACTTGAGGTAGGAGATCGAAAGCCCGAGAAACGCCATAACATGGGATGATTCGAAAGAGTGCAAAATTTATGATGTAGATGCATGCAGCCAACTGTATCAAAACTGTTCAGACACTTGACGCCCAAGACTATTCTGCAAGCATTCTGCACTTTCCGCGCTGTCTTGGATTGAAAAATAACATCCTCGACCACTATTACAGGTTACATCACAGTCTTTTCGTTTGAATATTTGTTTCATTCAACGACCTTAATTCATTCTCACTGAGCGATATAAACTTTATCGAAAGTGGTGGCTGGGGACCATTCACAGAGAGGATCACTGATTTCCTTCATCCAAAGGTACAGATTCTGGTAGTTCGAAGAAATCAACAACCCTTAGCTTTAGGAAGCGATCCATGGCGATCTGTAGTCGCAATCGATACGCATCATTTACATAATCCTCACCCCTTACATGGCCAACTTGCTTCTGCCCATTTTGAACTGGCGAAGTCTGGGGATAATATTACTGACTGACTGACTAACCCCTATGCATTGATTAAAACAACAAACGAAAGAAGATAAACCATCTCCTGTGATTATTCCAGATTAACTCGGTGAAGTATAGGGAGGACACTACTGCGACGGTGAATAATTGCTGCATTACGAGTTCTGGGGGCAGCACACCCCGTGCTTCTGTGTGATGTATAAAGATAGTTTTTTGGATGTCAAAGCCCAGCAGTATCTTTGCTTTGGCGAATATCATGCGATTCTTGCAAGACTCAGCCCGGCCGAAAGACGGACAAAACTGTGGCCCGATAACGGTGCAACCTGGGTTGGTCACCAGAGGCTGGAGACTAGTAAGTCCAGTCAAACTGTGCCGTGGGCTGCCAAGTCCCCACATGTTAGGCTTCATTGACAGAAAAGGAAAATACTAGAAAAAACGACGTGAGTTGCTACTTATGGAGTGGAAGAATGACATTCTGGCTTAAAATATTCAAAGTTTATGAGGTCTCAGTCCAACTCATCTCAGATCTATACTAGAGTCCTTGAAGTATAATCACAGCATTGAATCATTAGGACCTACAAGAACACTTCAGGACCTGTTGAAGGACTTCGAAACGTTGTCATTGGAACAAGCTCTCACATTCTATCCAGGGCTATTTTCAAAAAAAAAAAATTCTCGAGTTCGAGAGCGTGTTGATGCGCTGTCAAGCCCAAAAAGCGGGACTGGCTTGGGCGAAGTCTTTCCCGAAGTGATGGTCCTCGCTCTTTGTGATACCGTCTCCCCATTTGAGAAAATTCATTCAGCTGATCAGTAGTCGGTCAAAAGCCATTTCCGATCAGTGTTGACGTTTTTCAACTGGAAACGATTTCACAGAGACGAAAGATGCCTTTTTTCGGGGAGAGGAGGTAAAGATTGGTGTGATGCGCATCTACACGGTAATTCCAGGAAGGGGAGGGGGAGGGAAGGACAGCAATACCTGGGGACCGCAGTAATACCGTAGTAATACCTGGTTATCAATACCTGGTAACGAAATCCTGGTGGTCAATGTCCACCGTGTACTGCGCTCTGGTACAGCAATCGGTCGTACGGGAAGCGGACACATGCGAATGAGGAGCAGATTTGAATGTCCGCCGCGTTACCGCTGGATCCACCGAGCGCTATCGTGGAAAGCCCCTAAGCGTTCGGCGGTAAAACTAGAAACACATCTACTTTTGCTACGCATCCGGATCGAGTAACCATCGCAGGCTTATGACTTGCAAACCAGTCGTTCGCCCTCCGAATAGGGGAGGAAAATAGAATCCAGCGAATAACAGGATACGCACACACAACCTCAGCTTGTGAGACTACAAAATAGGTTTAGACCTCGTGGTACAGGTGGTGGAGAACGTATTCGACTCTTGTTTGACGGGGTCCGAGTCCGAGCGGAAGGTTCCTATTCTCAGCCGTTTTCTTGTCACTGTGTCCGCCACCCTCTGAATGTGACCCATTCGGACAATATGTTTGTGTATGTGTGTGTGTGTTCTGCCTCAACGGAGCGACTGCACCTTTCTTTTTACCTCTGACGTCTGAGAGGACATCGCTTCCAATGCCTAACCCTCCGACTCGGAGCAAATGGTTTGGAGTCACGTGGAATTTCGACACCGCATGATAGTTACAGTGATTCTGCTTTGGTCTCCCTGTCCGCCAACAATAATGTCCACTAGAGGATCACCTGGCGGTTGAAACGCATGCCTGGTTAGGGAGAGCGGTTCATTTCTGTGCTTCAACAGACCAAGGCTGAGGTAGTCGAGATGGGACGAATTAGTGCAAATCGAAAACTTTCGCAGGTATGAAGTGCATTCTATAGAGTTGCACTTTTGGTCCTTTATGCTTTGGGAATCCAAAGATGGCTAAGGACAGTTCCCATCTTCCATTCCCAGTTGCCAAAGAAAAAAAAACAACAAAATGTATGTGTGATCAAAATCTTCAAAGTTTAAACCATCATGACATTGCAGATCCTGTAAAGAAATGCTGATGTGGAACAAAATATTTGTATGTTTAGGCCTTTTCGTATGAGACTTCGAGAAGATAAGGAACTAGCCAACGTGCATAAGAAGGGAAGATGTCGGGGATCCATTGACAATATCTTGGAGTTCCTCGGCCGTTACATCAACTCGTACGAAGTTGAGGAAATACCTTAAAAGCAGCACCCGCGGAAATTCTCGACTCTGAACTGATGTGCGGGTGGTGAAGTACAGACTCAGCATATCATAAATGTGAAACGAACACAAACAATAATGGCTTACCTGCAGAGAAAATCGAAGTGTCGTCGTGAACACGCCTGAAGGTGTTCACGCTGGCCCGAGTTTCCTCCGGCTCAACGCGCCAGCTAAAGCCATTGCGGCGCATGGCTTAGAGCAGTAGTGGTGAAGTGTGTGAAATGCACACCATCCACAGGATTTCGTGGCGCTAAGCGCGCAAAGCTCCAGCGGAAAACTCGTCCGCGCTTTGGAAGCATAGAAAACAGTGACTTCATTTCCCATTTTGCGGCGTGTTTCACGCTGTTTTCTCATTGCCTATAAGTTCGCCGTGCCTGATAATCTCAAAATCCAGCAAAATCTCGAACACGAAAATTTCCGCGGGTGCTGCCTTTAAGCTGGTTGAACACGTGGGTTTTGAATTAGGTTGAGGAGTAAGTTCGTGCGATTTTCCACAGGTACTGATGATCAACGATTGTTTACAACGACATTAATCGAAGCAAAATCGAAATCCTTCTCACGACTATTATGGATTTTGCAAAAAGTGTGATTTTTTAAAGGCAATTTAAGATATGCAGGTGCTGCTTTAAGCTTGTGGACACCTAGAAGCTTTTCGCGATTTTTTGAACCGATCCATGATATTGTGGAGAGTAGTTTTACTTTCCTGCATCTCGAGCAAGGATAAGGTAATCCAAAAAACCGCTAGCTATGTTGCTATCTAGGAGACTCGACTGCCTCCACATGCATCCACTCAAGACCAACAGCTTGTGACCAACGAGTTATATTTTCATCCCTCTGAAGTTTTTAACCTCATATGTTAGGGTGCTCGTCTTGAAGGAAGGCATGATAAAGGATAGAATTCCTTAAAGCAAATATACATTTCATGTGCCGACCCGTCTATGTTAAACGTCGTTGATGATCTTTGCCCCATGAGCTGCATTTGATCTACGACTGAAGTCCGACCAGTAAGCACTGGGAATGTTCATTCTTGTCGAAATGAAGGTCATGTTCTATTCGAAATGGTATGTGTTCTAGTAATCGCGAAGAACAAAACGGGAGAGCAAAAATCTCAGCGAACACAGTCAGTCAAATTTCAAATCACATTTAAAAATCAGATGAAAAAATTGCATAAACTTAGTCCTCAACATAATAGAAGGAATTTACTCTTCTTGGTATCTGCGACAACTTTCAGACTCACCTAAATTTTCGTTATCATGGAGTGTTGAATTAGCGCACGGCAATGGCGCATTCCTGTACAAGGCGGATTACACTCTCTACAATTTCTTCTTCAAGAACAGAAATGCGGTAAAATTCTTAGCTAAATATGCATATTCGGATGTTATGGTTGTTCAAGTGGTCAGCGCAACTGATTTGAATCCAAGGTCACTCAAACTCAAGCATTTGATAGATAGAAGCTTATCTCTGGAGACGTAACAATACCTAAAATTACGCACCCTAAAGCCAGATGCTATTGAGAACCATGTCTGCCACAAAATTGCTATTTGAGCAAATAATGCTGCTCGGGTTTGGACCAGACACCAATTGAAAACACTCGGATACGTGTACCATGCCAGAAGACGCCGTTGTAGCTGCTCTTATATTTGTCGCTAATGTGGCGATGAAAATTGTGACGGCTCCACAACTGATGCTGGAAAATTCCGGCTATCAGATGATCTCTCGTGTGGGGCTAGGACATACATATAGCGCGATTCTTCGGCTATCACTACATATGAGCAGATACTGCAGTACTACTAAGGCTACTGTAATTTCTACCTCCTTACAGCTTTCGAACTCTTTCATATTTTTCTTCGGTGACCACGGAGCTAGATTTGGGAACGTAGGTTGCAATCTAACATTTCCCATACCAAACTATGGTCATTGGAAGGTTTTTTTTAGGAAGCACGGACGGACTTTGGTTACAGTGAGCAGAATAATCCATTTCTCTATGTTGTCACACCGAAGCGTTTACGGAACACTAAAATAATGGAACAACTCCAACAAAATAGCAAGGAGCTCATCACACACCATGATCTCCACGCAACTCTCAAAGATATCCTTTATGTAAGAAGCCCTTCAACACGTACGCACTACACTAACCTATGAACTTCTCTCTACACCCGTCTCTGCAAGGCTCAGCCAGATTCATGAAAACAGCGTACCAGTCCAAAATATCAGCGCGATAGAGATACTGTGCCCAAAAATCAATCTATCAAATGGAAATTTTTCTAGATTCAACCGACGTCAAATTTCACTGAGGTAGAATTCAAGATATTCGACAAAAATTTGCGAGGTTCATCACTACTCCGCCGCTTTCAAGCAGGAAAACGACGGAATTGCAAAACGTTACCAATACCGCTCCAGTTCTGCATTTGTCAGTACAAAAAGAGGAATGTCACGTGAGTCGCCATTCCTGGACCGACTGGGTTTCGAAATCAGAGTTGCTATGTGCAATGGTGTCCTTCTCGCTTCTTTTCTGAGCAGAACAGCACGATCTGCAGGAACAGTTTACAACGTGCTTTCAGATTCCTTAAGCGAATTAGCGTTTTCATGTTTTAGAGATGAAGCTTTGAAACAAACTCTCGGGCAATTTGCTGTGAAACAACTTGCTTTATTCCTAGAAAAACAGAATGCCACCTCCAGGTGCGAGGAAATCAAGTTGCATGAGGTAGTCGATGTCAATGTTTTATAAGAAACTGTCTGAGCAATCTGTGGAATTGCAGGTTACAGCCAAGCAGTACCTATCTACAGAAATGAACAACGTGAATAACAGAACCAACTTTTTCGAAGTCATTTTTGTTGTAGCTGCTCCTGCGAAGGGAATGTTTCAGGTGATGCTAATAACAGCTATATTGTTCGACTCATCCAAGAGTTTTTCGACTTATCCATGAAAATGCCAAATACAAACAGGCTACACTCAGATACCGATTCGAAGAGAGCAGGGACAACTTGATCTCATTGGAGCACTGTTCACTCGATTAGACTGGTACGGTAAGAGCGGAGACTGCATGGAGGATGACGTTCTCCGGCGATATTGTACGTGCAGGAATGGAACCGCGTGAACTTCTACATGTCTATGCGCCACTGTGACAGCACCAGAGAAAGGGCTGTGTGTATAATTATTCTCTCTCTTTTCAGTTCATACTGTGATTTCAGCTAAGCACTCGTTGTTGTATCTCCATTCATCTAGGAGCCAATCAGTTTCTGACTAGGGTCTCTGTTATCTTCCCGACAAATTTCCTTCTCATAGTTTTCAATGTTGAGTTTGTGTACCGTCATATGCTGAAAATGTTACAGAAATCATTGTGAAAATACTTGTTACGTGAGCGTCTCGTTCGCATATTCCTATATAGGAAGAGAATCTTGGGAAATTCTCGCCTCTGCGGAAGAAAATTTGAGCAAGAGCTCTCGATCATTCAATTAGTCAAAGCTTGAGAAAATTGAATAGTGTATTTATAACAATTAACTTGGACGATATGATATGGATAATAAAAAACGTCACGACAAAGTATTTATTATTCATTGAGCACATTTAAACTAAGACATGTATGTGTATCCTGAGACCCTCATAGAAAAAGAGAAACGACAGCGATGTCTACAGACGCGGTCGTGGAAGACACAACCACTTCTGTAGATTAGCTTGTCGTTACGTTCATCGCCGATGCGTCTTCATTCGAGATCTTCGAAGCTCTTTCCTCGTAACTCCTGCTGTTCGCTTCCATGGAATGGCTTTTCCAGCGTTATTCCTGAAGAATATAGGAGATGGCGAACCAGATCGGTCTCGAACAGTGGTTCTGTTCATGGTGGTTCTGTTTACGGTCGCAGCGCTTTGCAGAGCTCCTCTTGCTGCTACTCTCACGTCATTGTGTTCGGATTGTGGCGAACTGTTGTAGGGAGCGCGAAGATTGACGGCATAGGGGTTGCTCTGTCTCTGACTCGAGGGCTGGACAAACTGCAGTGGAATGAAGTGCGTTTGTTTGGGATCAGCGACACCTCTAAGTGTTCCTTCGATCGTCTTCATGGCGAATGATTGCACTCCAAGCTTCGTGAATAGGTCAAAGACCATATCATTCAAAACCTCCTCCCTCCCGGATCTACTTTGCAAACTTTCATTAGCGAACCTCAGTTGAAGTTGGGGTGATGGCCCAAGCTCTTTTTTGTGAGAAGTAGGCTGAGCTGGGGGTGATGGGAATCTGTTTTGTGTGCTGCGGTGCCTCCAATCTGAGGGTGATGGGCGACTTTGTACGGTATTCGAATAATGAAGGCTTGAATGACGTTGTTGTGCTGGATGAGCTTGTGGCCCGTTGTGTGCAGGATGCCACTTTGAGATACTATGAGTTGGCCTTGCAGCAGCTCTGTATTTCAGACCAGAGTGTCGTTGGGAAGCTTTTGACCCAGTGCCAGTTGGGAGCCTTTGTTTGGTGCGCAGCGAATCCGTCCTTGGCTCTTGTTTTGGCTTCACTTTGGACTTGGGTGAGACATCCTGCGGAGCAGTTGGATTTTTCTGAGTTGGAGCAATTCCAGCAGGTGCACTGAGCTTCTCAATAGGTAGCGTCTTCTTTTCCGATGTTGCAGGCCGGGAAATGGTCTCCGTCAAGTCAGCAGCTGTGTGCTTCCTGACAATTACGTCAGCCCTGCCCGACAAAGACTTTGAAGTTTTTTGTTCTTGTGTGCTGAGATTTTGCTGTGCTTTTTCCTTGCGGCTGAATCCATTTTCAGGAATTTTTCTCGAATTGTCAGAGCTGTCTGTCGCGTTGGCACGGTGCCTCCATGCAATGCTATGTAAACGCGATCGTTCCCGAAATATCCTCGTGATGCCTCGATTTAATTTCTGCACTGAATGTCTCAGCTTACTTGGGGGAGAGCGAGCTGGTTCTAATTCTATCTTCTGAATAGATTTAAAAGGAACACGATGTCTCTTCAACTTGTCTAGACCATACTTGGTCATTTTCTGAATGGGAAGTCTCTTTAAAGACTTTGGCAGTGATTCATCTGATGAGGATTTAGATGTCCCCTCACTTGTGAGTGTTGTTGTGGCTTTCGAATCTGACGACTCCCCAATGTTCTTGGTACCGTTATTCCAGTACGACAGACTCTGTTCCACTCCCCTATGCACACCGCCGCCAAGAGAAGAAGCTGTTTCCAATGGAACTATATGATTGGCAGGGACCTTTGGTGGCAGCCTGCGCTGCGGTGGGATTCGATACCTTGAGCCATTCTGAAAAACAAATCCTGAACATTTGTTGCCATTTTGAGCGGGATTAAAAATAGAGCCAAGTTTGAATAAGTCTTACTGGGATCGAGGCAGCTAACGAATTCGCAAGAATTCGCGACACATCAGCTTCCTGAATCTTCTCCGCGTCCACTGGAGACTCCTTCACCACTGTCGCGACGTCGCGCAAAAATTTCATTAGAACCTGGAAAGCTGGCGATGGGTAAAAGGACACTATGAACACGTCTAGGTGACGTCCAAACTGCTAAAATTTGGTCGTCGAAAGTCTCTTCGAGCACTAAATAACATTGTAAGGTCGCCGTAGACTCACTATATGGCACTGTACCCTTGGTTTTTTACATAAAAGATTTTTCAGTGCCAGTGGCAATTGCAGAACAGGGGAAGGGGGAAAGGGGAGAACAAGGAGGGGAAGGTGTCCCCATCAAGAAGGAATTCCTCCAACAATAATTTTGGATAGAAACTTGAGGACAAATTCGAGGCAAACCAGTGGAAAATACATACCAATCAATAGCAACAGAAAGGGGGATTGAATACAATAGGCGTTGATGGCGATGAACCATTCACGGTCTCGACAAGCACGCCGCGCAACCGCTCCGCGCGCGCCGCACTCGGTGTCGTTTGCTGCCATTATGCTACATCTCGTTATAAAACATGAAAAAAGTGAATAGATCACCAAATTGGGAAGAAAAGCGCTTAGAAATAGCACTCCGACGGCTGACGGCACCGATTCCAGCGCGTGTGGTGCGGTTGCGCGGCGTCCTTGTCGAGGCCATGGATGGGTTATCGCCATCGACGCGACGCATGCACGCTTCTAGCATGTACTGCGCTTGATGTTGCTGAATTATAAATCAGTTGAGCCTTACCTCATTCAACGTCTTCATAAAAGCAGGATCTACTGGCTTTCCCGCTGAAGGTTCCTTGGACTTCGCTGTTTCAGCTAAACTAATTGATTGCAATTTTGGGAGAAAATCCATAAATGAAGGGAATCGTAATGGCAACCTTTTGAGTTTCCAATGGCACGCGTCCCTCTATTTTGTACAATGTTTGGGGGTGCAGGTGGGCCCGACAATCGACCACTAGTAGGCTCCTGAAAGTTTTTGTTTGTTCAGCGACCTCATTGCTATCTGAAATCAAAATGTCTTTTTTTCGAGAACCACACTTCTTGCTCTTTTCAAAATTCTCAATGATAAATGCATGAAGCGCCCTTGTCGAATTAAAATTCGCATTTAATTCATCAGGGTTTCCACAAACACCTTAGAATTCTATTCTTTATGTTAACGCTGCGGTTGGGTAACAGTGCTACTAACAGATTGAGAAGAGATAATTTCTGATATACTGTGTATAACATTTATTGAAAAATAAAGATAGCGGGCATGTGCGGAGCCAGCAATGCCTACATGAACTCTGAAACAGGGGCTCTTCAGTTCATAATTACAGCCTGTATAAGGTGACACAGTAGAGCACAGCACTATTCCCCTCTTTTTTTCATCACAATTTAACTAGATGTTTACAAATTAGCGTGAATGAGACATGACAGTGCTAATTTTTTCCTTCAAAGGACAAGATTATTACCCAAGGTTACTGCGAGTTAAGGGAAAGGTTCCAATAATTTTTTTGATTTTCATCTCTTACCTACTACTTATTCTCTCCTTCATTGCTGAGCTACTTCTATTTAGCTCAATCAATCTGGAATTCATGTTTTCTTGAGAAATAGATTCAGATTCTCACTGTATAGGGTATACGTATATTGCTGTTTTGAATTTAACTTTTCTTACATATTTTTAGAAATTTATGCTAGCCAGGAGAGTACCCAGACTGCAGAGAGTAGGAATAACCCAGAAAACCTAGCTCCCGAGCCGTTTTTTTCTTGCTTTTCCAGAGAGAGTCCGTATGTACAAGTTCCGTGAGAGTAATTTCTACTGACACGTGTCTCTAGATGCCTAGTCAAAACTACGTAACGAGACATACCGTACCAAGTGGACGACCCAGTAAAGCTCCACGATCTATTATTCTGTGACATCCACTTACATGGACTTAATTGGCATGATTCATTCAAGTTTGAGAGGTAGATTACAATCTGCAAGGATCCATGTACATACATGGATCCCTGCTAGTGACTCGTTCTGAATAGTTTTGTACCATCGTAACCAGTGGAGTCAGAGAAAGGTGGGTCCCAGCAGCGCGACTACCACAACATCTATGCACTTTTGATGAAACATCGGCTGACCGTCTCGTCAGTTTCGCCTCATTTACGAGCACTGTCTGTATGGTGAGCCCACGATGGAAGGATGTGAACACATGCATCCTCCCACGTCGGCGCTCTAGAAAAATTTGCGGCGTTACCGGTCTTTATATAGGAAGATTCATAAAGGAGAATTGTATGGGTGGATGGATTATACATAGAGGAGTATTTCCATAGGGAGGCAGCGATACATGAATCTTGTAGTGAAGAAACTTCATTTATTCTAAGCGGTCGAAGAGATGCATGAAAATTGCAAAAAGAAAAACTCGAGTTTTTTGAGTGACAGCTGTGTCATCTTTGATTTCGTTTGTAGTGGTGGAAAAATTACTTTGTGTACGAATGCCGCGCCTCTCCCCTTGAGCAATGGGTTTTAGGCTGGTTTTCCATTGACAACGCACCTTTTAAGAGAGAGAATTGAAAAATGGTTCAGTTAATCAGTTATTTGGAATGCTACTCTGAACGGAATTGAGTATCCTCATTCGATCTCCTTTCTTGCTACTACATATACAAATGGAATGGACTTTATGGACCTCTTCCTGTGGGCATCGTTACCATCATACTTCTCAACCACACAGCAGATTAAAAAAAGAAATATGAGAGTTCTGATGCTATGTAGCTCAAAGCACTCCGAAGCGAGAATCAGAAAAATCAAGCAAATATTCCTTCAAAACAAAATGAGAAATGAGACACTCACTGCATTGACAGGATGCACTGCTAAGCACAGTAGAACTAAGCATATTGTCTGGTGAACACGCATGAGACACCGGACGTGGTACTGCACCCTGTAATAGTGTCGTTCTGGTTTCCGTCCTTATACATCGCGCGAAGGTCAATGAGTCAGATTGTACATGCTCAAGACATTGAAAAAAGAAGGCTGCAATTGATGCAAGTGTGAGATTTGGTATTAATTCCAGTACGGACTGTGATGAACTAGTGAAAAACCATGTATTCCTAGAAAAACTGGTTAAGGAAATATGATACTGCAGAGTGTGCGTCAACACAAACAATCTCAGGAATGACACATGTTATAACAATGTCAGTGGCTTTATCCCGAACGGAAGCTTGTAGACACGCCTACAGCTGTTATGGATAGTTCGCAAAAAAAATTGAATGTGCGAAGACAATAGAGTTAGTATCCGTTAGCATGCCCACTTCTGATTGTTCTCGCGCGTTCACAATGACTAGTTTTCGGCCTATTCACCGCTTATTGCTTTTCTTCCCCACATCGTTCTCCACCTTTTTACTTTTGCCCTTCTTCTTACACAAACCATTATTCTTGATAGGTTGTTGTGCGTGCAGGCTGTTCCAAGCAAGTGCGAAACTAGTATGCCTTTGGAAGTGTTGCGGGACGGATGCGCACAAGGCTGCAAACGGGGTTTGCAGAGGAGCCCTAAACTCTCACTACGTTGTTGCCTTGTAGCTTATGGGGCTATAGTTTTGCCTATGAATAGTCTGAATAAATCAGATATCATCGTTTAAGAACAAATTAATGACAGGAGAGTGTGACGTTTGATTGTACAATCGTTCCGAAAGGTCAGTAACTATTGCAGATACAATCAGTTTCCTCTGCAATATCATTTCTAGTCTATCTCAGGAGCAGTCTATACGTGAACAAAGATTAGCGTGCTACTTGTATCCAATGGCGAAGCTCATTAACGGGATCTCACGGAGACGAAAGCTTCTGTCCAATATGAGTGAAGTGGTTGACTTGTTCAGTCACCTTCTCGTCTTACTGCTACGGATGCTCGGGTGTCTGTATGCATTTCGTTACTCAGCCTCAACCGCTTCATTTTCATGGATTCTTAGGTTATAATAAGTTTCTGAACTTCGTTGTCTGTTCGCTTCGTGCATGAACCTTATACCAAAACTAAACATTTGAGAAAGTGTCCTCCTACAATCATCAGTAAGGTGAAGGAGACCTAGTGAACTGAATTTTGTAATCGATGTTAATATGTGCACATACATATTTGTAGATTGCTTGAAGGCAGACCAAAAAGTATTGATGTCGATGTTTTGTTACATGGAGATAGCAATAGTGTTTTCGTCGGTCGCGCGCCCTTTATCTTGTTAGTCGCAGTGTTTTTTTTTTTGGCTGCATAACATAAAGATCAACTGAAATGATGTGGGTGTGCGTGAAACGCATCCGTTAAATCACTGCGTTTCCGATTCTTCGGTGAACCAGTGCTTTTACTCATGAATGTATAAGATATGTCAGCATGAAACATTATGAAATGAGAAGTACAAATGACATATAATCAAAGAGTGATATTTGTTTTCGAAGACTCACAGCTCTTGTTGATTGAAATTATAGATATTCAGATTTGTAGTAGTATATTTATCGAGCTCTTAACCAGCATAATTTTAATGTTCAGAGGTTCACTGTGACTATCAGAGTTAAAACTATTATAATCTGAATAACTCTTTTTTAAATTATCAAGTTTCAGAGATATGTATGTCGAATTTATATAAAATATGGATGTTGTTGAACAAACAGTATATGTATGTATCATGAAGTTGATTCGAAGCCCCACTTAAGCGGTAGCGCGGAGCAGCGTGTTTCTGGCATGTCTTGAAGGTTTTCGCAGTTGTGAGCGAAGATGATAATGCCAATAGCATACGCCAAGCAAAAGAGGATTTTACCATGAAGGGAATTGGAGACATACAGTCTCTCTGCCTCCTCTCTCAAAATCGAAGGTGATCTTGCTTCAAGTGGTCACCCGAATCGCATTGCAGAACCAGAAAGAGCGAAACAAACTTTGCGTGGTCCTTCCTTCTCAGGCCAGCACATCAGTGAATAATTACTATGCAACCTTCTTCTGGTGAGAGCGATGTTCTCGATCAGAAGGGCTATGGGCTAGATTCAACACATTTAATCAGTTTACTTCCACTCTATCCATTTTGCTCAGTTTCTCATGATTCAATTTTGCATACTGAAAATTAAAACACAACAAGGATTTTTAGGCGAATGTGATACATCTAACCGTTGACAGCTGAAGGAAAGCAGATAAAGCTCCACAAACCTTGATAAGAACACTGTGCAGCGCTGTTCGATCTCAAAATGAATTAAACACGTTTTCAGGTCATTTTCGCGCTTGTCATCGTACGACGCGACGCCTATTAGTTACGCTCTGCATGCTCTGTTTTATAATGATTCCATGGTACAGGTGCTGGAAAATTCAAAAGGAATGTTTACACACCTATACTTGCCCTTACCAGGAATCTCATCAGAACTAGGTGAACTCCAATGCGCCTAAACCCAGGTGTATAGGAGGGTAATTGGCGTGAAAGTGCGATACGACTGCTTGCATCATGCTTAGGTCGCTTGAACCAGTTGGAGAAAAAAAAACGAAGGAAGCGGAAGCATCTTTGACATAGCAGCTGTTGCCCTCTATCCTTTCGAGAAAATGTTGCACTTTCATAGAAAAAAACCCAAATAGGGCCCTACTTCCTAACAGGGAAGACTAATTTTCCAGTTGTTACTCTCACTTCCTCAGTAGGGACTGGCGTTCCCCGCTGCAGCAGTGCAGAGCTGTCTTGTTCTACCACGTTAATTTTTTTGGTTTCTCAGAAGACGCTAGATATTTGTAAATATGCTTCAATGGAGAAAAATTACGCTAGTTGACCTAATGCAGTGGAGTACGAACTAAATAATAAGACATTGAAATAAACAGGTAAGGGAAAGCTGGGAAAATCTATTAGCGGCTCCACCTACAGAAAAACGGGTACGAACGTCTGACCATGCATACCATCTCGGAGAACATTAGAGAAGTTTGACCATGTAAGATAGGGGAATAATGCCGTAATCGAATTCAAGGCTGAACCTCTTACTTGCTCAACCACTTAGTTTCCCCAAACTCATGGTGAACTCGTCATCGGTGATCAAGTATAGACAGAAGTAGGGTTTCGCAAGCGATTTCTTCGGGACTTTCTGTCTGAGCGAGCGACCGTTCATGGATACTCGTAGTTGAGTTATTTTTCCAAAACTTCTGACAGTAGGGATTGCTCAGTATAATTACTCGTCGTGTTCACACGGCTGACATAAGATTGGCCACGATGATCGCAAAGTTATCGAGAAACACAACCAGAAAAAAAAGGCTACACGGTGACAGGTGAAGCAGAAAATGATGACGACTGCGGCGTCCGAACAGATACAGATCGCATAATAATCTAAATGAGGTTGCCTCGTAAGTAGAGTGGGTTATCGCCGAGCAATCGCGCTAAAATCTAGAGATCGTGATGCTATAACTTAGCAAAACAACGGAACGGCCGCGGTGTTGAAAGTCACGAAGAAGAATTATTGCTAACTAACCTATCCATAAAATTGCAAAAACTAGCGACGCCAAAGCGTCGTCGAAAAACGAGGGCGCAGAACGCTAACTTCATACGAACGCATTAAAACAAACAAGCGTGTGGAAGAGGGAGTAGTTATCTAACAAATGTTCAAAACCAAGAAAATGTGAGCTTTTAGTGATCTAGAATTCAATAATGGGATAATAAACTATGGTTAAGCCTGCAGAAACGGCTCACCACCTAAGTTGCTCATGAAACGAGAGTGGAAGAGTTTCCAAGCAAAAAAAAAAACTAGCAAAAAAACCTTGAGAAACTTGTCCCAGCAGAAGGAAAGGGCAAAACACTGGTTATGGAACTAAGAGCTGTCCAAGGTTGAAACACGGGTTCTCCCCTCGGGAAAACCTAACTTTAGATTGGTAAGAAATATGTACAAATGTGCTGCGGCGCAGCAAAGCGTGCGACTCTGAACCATTGTTGGCTGTAGATACTGTCAAACTGGTACGATTACTTGTAATAAATAGATCTTTGACTGGTATGAACTGCAGGGTGCGCCAAAATTATAGCGAAAGCATATGCGCGGACAATTCGACCTCCAGCTGGTAGCCTCTGGTTTATTCTGTGCGCTACTTGGCTTTTGTTCATGCTTATCTCATTCAAGCATGAAAAAATGTCATTTTATGCGATGGTCATGCGCTCCTGCCACCGCTCTTCAACCATTGAGTTCCATCACCAAGGCTTTTCGGCATGCGAGATTCACCAGCATCTTGGAGTGCATGAAAATATTATTTATAGCTCTATTAAACACTGCAAGGGCCTAGGAACTGAGGACGATCGATCTGGACGAGGAATACATACGTATATCTGTGACCACTACGAGCAATCTTAGGAAGGTACGCGGATGAAATCACAGGGACCCGGTGTGCTAGCTTCACACGATCTCACGAGAAATGGACATAAAGCAGACTTTGATTGGAAGCCTTCCGCAAGCTTCCCCATGGGCTAATGCTCACTTAGGGAATTGTTTTTCAACCAAAAATGGTGCAGAACTGAAGCAAAGCCTATTTTTCCGACTTCGTCAGCCTTGGCGGGGTGCCAGCCAACTCTGCTGATTTGAATGCGACTGATGACAGCATCTGGTCGATTCTCGAAGCAGAAGCCTGCTCAAAACCTTACCGCTTCGTGAATTTTCTGAAGAAAGCCCTAGAGAAAGCGTAGGACGAGCTCGACACCACACCTGCGTGAAACAGTCGATGCCTCCTCGGAGCGCCTCAAGGCCACATTCGATGCCAGCGGAGATATTTTCGATTTATGTTGCTGTTTTCGGTTAACAGTAGATCGGTAAGTATTGTTCTATCATCGGTTTCTCAAAATTGGTACATTTCCGCTATAGGCGATTTGTTCATCTTTTCGCTATAATTATGGCGCACCCTGTATTATAGCTCGCCACATTCACGTCAATGCCCTCACGGTTAGTCACTGCAATGAAGATAGAGATGTTAAGATGTACGGCTGGTAACAGCAGCGCGCGGACCGCATCCGCAATGGAAAGGCCCGGGAACGGTTCGCCATCGTCCTGATTGGCTTCGCAAAAACGGCCTTTTCTGGCTAGGCTATGTTTTGTGTGCCAAAGAAGACACAGCCTACGAAATAGGCCTCGATTTTGAAGTACCGGGAAAGATGGCTAGCATCTCAAGCATGTGGATGTCCACCCAGACCAGACGCACTGTTTCTCCTTAGCGTTTGTCCCTGTTTCTCCTTAGCGTTTGTCCCGCACAGTCACAGGGTCGACTGTCACAGGATCTTCTACGCCAGAGATCACGGTCTTGAGTGTCTTCCTTCATATGTCCAACCTCTTTCATGTCTTTCAATATAGGATCCTTCCATCGTTATGGATGGCTAGGATCTGAGGCATGAGGATGTCCACTCAAACTAGGTGCACGATCAAAAAACTAAGAGAGAGAACCCGACCAAGGAACTGGGTAAACGTCAAAGCGGAAGAAGAAGAATAGACGTTCAATGGGAGGAAGTTCGATAAAGGCAGTATGGGAAAGTAAGGATTGGTGCAAGACTTCCGGAGCAACCCAACCTATTTCAAGGTCCCCCTGAAAAAGAGCTGAGCAACTACATATTCTCCATGAGAGCAGCAGGAAACATGCAGTAAACTTCTTACAGTTCCAGAGAGGACCAAATGTGCAGCGAGACAAATTGAAATGTTTGCAGCGATCGTTTTTGTGAAGGCCTGAAATGTGCAACGAGTTCCTCAATTCGCTTCAAGGGCAAAGTTCTATTCCGTGGCTGCGCTGAATTAGATGGCCGATTTGGCAAAGAAAAATTGGTAAATGCAATGCACAACTGCAGCAGGACGATGTGGATGCTATTACATCTGAAGGCACCTAACCAAGGTTTAAATGTGAGAGCGAAGGCGACAATGAGCGTTGTAAAACCTGTGACCAAATCAAATCGGAGTTTTTCCGAGCTTTGGAAAACCAGGTGCAGATTGACCAGAGAGAACGCGTGAAGCCGTTCAATCGAATGTGTTCACTCTGGATATGGGAAAGAAGTTTGCAAGCTATGTTAATTCGACAAATTGGATGAAAGTGCCCAAGTTTTCGCTTCCGTTTTTAACATTCTTTTCCACTTTACACCAACCGGTTCTTAATCCAGTGTGTGAAAGGTCAACAGAGCATTTTAAAAATGCGTAAAAATTCATCTGCATATTTATTATGACAAATATGACAACATGATGACAACAATGAGTTTCATACCAGGAATTTTTTTCATTTTTCCTGGCTTTTCTATGATATTTTTCTTCCTTCCATACCATGCGATAGTTTAAAAAAACACTTAAAAAACAGCACGAAAACTCAAATGTATGTATGTTCAAACCTCCTACAGTACTGAGCAGTGTTCAAGCCATGAGGAATTTGTGTGGCTGCGCCTGCATATATAAAATTTTTGACTATTTTCATTCCAATTTCGAACATTTCATCTTCCTTTCCATAGCAAATTCCCATGGAGGCCAGCGGAGGAAGTTGTATCCAGCTTCAAGTGTTTAAGAGTGAGCTAATGAGTTCTTCGATTCGTACAGACATTCACGAAGAAGAGCTAAAAAGTGACATCATCGAGGAAAATGTGCCACCTTTGTAGTTGAAAGGAGCAGTTTAATAGAAATGTGTAAAGCTAGTGAAGAACTGGATGTGAATACGAAGTCAAACCATCGAAGTCGAGATAATACGCACGTTTGCCAGCAGCGACGGACGCAGAGGGGGTAAAAAGGGGTGGGAAAGGAGTCGTCTACCACTGAGAATAGGTCAGCGATGAATCACTTTGTGAAACATGCGAAAATGTTGCATTAGTTGGTCTTCAATCACTTATTCAAATTATAATCTTTATGATGTCCGTTCTCAGTAATCTAGATTCGAAGTTTTTTTTCGAATAATTTGAATATTTAACCTCTTTGTTGCCGGTTCCTCTCCTCCTCGTCATAAGAAAGATTTTTGCGTCTGCTGATACCCACTAGTATTTGTTAAAGGTTGCATCCACGGAAAATTTTGTTGCGAACGTTTCGAAAGTTTTGAAAGACCCAGGACTCGGAGACTAGCTTCGCCACACAAGCTGAACTGCAGGTTTCTTTACCTCCTCACGGTAGGATCACCGAATATCAAACGGACTCGTTTCTCAGCTGATTGTACGCTTCTTCGCTATCAGAGCACCGAAATCTTTTTGCGGCGCTGAAAAGACCAATTACCAGCTGATCTATTTGTCAAGCTATCGCCCTTCTCAAGGGAATTTCCCCGTTACGATCCCAGAGTTATCGAGATTTTCCTCTGGTAACTGCGGTCCTTTTCATCATTTGCAGTAATTATAGCTGTTTGACTATTGTTAGAGCTAGTTTCTGGCTAAATTTTATATGCATCTTATTTCTTCTCTGCTAGAGACTTCTGCTAGATGTCGTCACTAACTTTCCAGTAGTTGTTTCTTTTGCTGCAGTGCGAAGAGGCTGTAGTTCAGAAAAAAATAGGCAATTCCACAAGAATCCAATTGGTGAGAAAGGCGGCCTCATCGAACTCTCTGCTCTCGGTCCTCATCCATGGGTCGCGAAACTCGGCCGCAACTGTTGAACTCAAAATGATTTCAAACTTTTAAAAACAGGTTTTTTCCAACGAAAGTGTTGGACACTCTCTAGGCCTCCGAAATATGCTGAGAACTTAAAGCCATAAACTTCTATGGGCGCCACCTTTGTCGAAAATTTTACGGCAAATGTCATTGAGGCACATTTGTTTTGCACTCCCTGGTAAGCTCCGAGTAAATCTCCAAAAAAAAGCTCCACTTCTGGAACGACACCTGTAGTTCTACAGACTGAGCCAAAGCATGGCGAAAGCAAGTTCATGGATGATAGGAAAGAGTGCAGATATCTACGTCGTACAAAGGCATATTTGTCAACGGTGGCAAGATCAAAACGTTTGATTAATTCAAATACCTTGCTCCAGGAATTGAGTTGAGAATTGAGAGTACTGAGTCCGCTGCAGCTACGCAGGCTACCAAGCGAGATTTGGGCGACGTAGAGATGCGTGTGCCACTGTGGCCACCGAGTGTCAGGTTGAAGGACAAGATACCAAATGAGGTCGTTCGTTCTACCTTTGGTGTCGCACCTATTACCGACTAAGTACTTCGTGGCTAAAACCGCACTCAACCTAGAAATTAAAGCCACAAAACCACATAGGAGGCAAGGAACAGGCCGACTTCAATGTATGGAATCAGACATGACTGGAGTGCAGCTGATCAACAGACAATAAGTTCGCTACTGCGTTGGACAAATACTAGGGGGAAAGGAATTTAACGAGAAGATGACCAACTCGTTTGTTCGTCTAACAGTCCACTGAGCTCTATCGCAGTGGATTTGAGCTCCAGACGCAAGACGGCTGACTGCCACAATGGACACCGCGAATAGTAGTACCTGCCATTGTTTGATTTTTGTTAGAAAATCATGCTCAAAATTTCCGAACAACTATACTTAAGTTACAACATTCATAATATTCTTCGTATCGTGGATATTGTGGATTCCTGTTTTCTTTTACTGTTTATTATATATATATATAT
>JARK01001568.1:0-26688 GCA_000688135.1 Ancylostoma ceylanicum
CCCCACTCCCCCACCGCTCACCTAGCTGGCTAATTGTGCGTCCGCCACTGCTAAATTCCAGCAGAGCCATAGCTCTGGTGCGATCATGGTCCTCCAAAGAAAAAAAAACTGATTTCAATGCCAAACATATTTATTTAATTGGAGCAGAAAGAATACAACTAAGCATAGCACTGTGCTACAACATCCAACATCCTCTTCCTAAGGTTTCTCTGTTCGTTTTCAATTAATATTTTCGGTGCTTATCACCTTGTTGGATCACCTAATTTTTCCCTTCCATTCCAAGGCTTCAACTCAAATAGGTATTTGGTCCTAATTCCAAACATCTTTAAAGTTGACGTGCCGAATCAACCCATCAAATCAACCATCAGATCCAGCCACAATCATTGCAGGGAATCCCTTGCTATTCCATGGTTCACGAGAACTATTGTAACTTAAAATTTTCTAATAGATGGTGTACAAGTACGTATTTCAATTCAATTCTACGTTCATGTATTGATAATACATATGCTGTCACTCCTTGGACCTGTTTTTTTTTTCAGAAAGTTTTTTTTTGAAAAGCACTTCCTCCACAAACCCCTTGTGTAATCACCAAGCAACAAAAATCCTGCCTAAATTTATCCTGAAACACAAAATATGGCGAATTTATTAAGAGACAACCGGCACAAATATCGACAATAGACATGCACAAAACACACTCGGGGCGGTAAGATCTCCTATAGCCTGAAGGCGAACAGCCTCATTATACTATTCAAAAAATAGAAATCCATAAACTAGCACTAATTTTACACAGCGATACTGTACCTAACCTAGGTACTTTATAAATACCTCACCTAATTACGCTAAAATAGCGCAAGATACTGTAAAGCCGTGCCCTATGGGAAAATAACAAACGAATTGTTAGAAACACTTCGTGAGAAATAGCAAACTCCGAAAACAAAAAGCAGATTGCTAATCCGCAAAACACAGAACGATATATGAAATGTGTATGAGTAGACTCGACCCGAAGGGGAGAACGATTAGGTGAGGAACCAACTAATGGAGCAAATCTATGCCTTGAAACCTTCCAACTGAGATTTTGGAACGTCGAACGTTCTGCTCATCATGTCTTTTTGTTCCAGAAGATGCGTGAATTTGTTGCCAGTCGCAGGTGAAGCGGACGGGTGACGTCCTGTGTACTGGATCACACGATTCTCCGATTGCAGAAGGCTGTTGAAACGTGGCTGTACGAAGCCCCACGCACCCATGTTCTTGTGCTCCTGGAAAAAGAATGGAATAAGTACCAGCAAAGGCAGATCAGCAATTTCAGGTATTCCCTATTTGGTCCTCTCCATTAGAAATTGCCTTCTCTGTCATGTTAATAACTAGGGAAACTGAGATAGCCAGCACAACTCATTCCTAGTCCTAGCTAAATTCTGACCAAGACAGAAAATTCACCTCTTGCGACCAGATCAACTCCGCTCCAGGATACTTCTGGCACTCAGCCTGGATAAGATCATACGGGAAAGGTGAAATTTGCTCAACACGGCAAATAGCCACAGTGTCATCCTTTCCAACGTGTTTCCGAGCGCTAACCAGATCGTAGTAGACTTTTCCTGAGCGAGTAAATCCACTAGACTTCAACAGAACCAAGTCACCAAATCACCAACTTACCAGTACAGAACACAAGTCGCTGTACATTTGCACTGTTCTGCGATGGTGGTCCAACTTCAGGAATAACACGCTGGAAGTGAGTGCCAGGCATGAAGTCCTCAATAGGTGAACGAGCAAGCGGATGACGTAGCAAAGATTTCGGTGTCATTACAACGGCTGGCTTACGGAACGGCATTGTAACCTGTAAGTTTTCAGAGTTTCAGGACTATAGGAGATCTAGAGGGGTGTCCAACCAACCTGTCTTCTGAAAAGATGGAAGATGTTCGCAGGTGTAGTGCAGTTGGCGACGATCCAGTTCGTGTCATGCAGCTGTTGTGCTTCAAATGTACCTCCAAATGCCACTTTCTGAAAAAAAAAACTCCTTGGGCACAGTTCCTTGTCACAAATCTGAACAGCTGGTGAAACCCAAAAAGAAAGAATATTTACATCCAAATCGATCTGATCGTCCTCATTACACAGCTGAAGGTATCTTTCCGGACGAGCTGACGAATGTTCCGGTCCCATTCCTTCGTAACCATGCGGCAACAACATTACAATTCCCGACTGACGGATCCATTTTGATTGTCCTAGAAAACAGAACTCTAAAATTTTAGCATCAAGCGTCTGCAAAAAACCTGCTAGAGCTTTCTTCCCTTAGATGTAAGAAATATGATGTTTACCTGTAGCATAATCGAAACTTACCAGATGCCACAAACTGGTCAATGACGCACTGCGCATTGTTAGCGAAGTCACCAAACTGAGCTTCCCAGATCACCAGTGAGTTAGGGTCTACCATAGAGTAACCTGGAAGATTTGCCATATAGACAGGGAACGAGATCTAAATTAAAAACTACCAGACCAAGTTCGAATCCAAGAACTGCATATTCAGACAACGACGAATTGCACACAGTGTATTCAGCCTGTCCCTCTTTGAGGTCGTTCAATGGGTTATATGTCTGCAACGACAGAGGGTAATGAGCTGCGCTTTGAACACTGCCAAAACATCCGTATTTGAATAAATATCGAAATATTTATCCATACTGCCCGGACCATTCCATACCTTCTGATCGATAGTCTGATCATGGAGCACGTGATGTCTATGCGAGAACGTTCCACGCTCTACATCCTGACCACTGAGACGGACATGTGTACCTTCCAGGAGCAATGAGCCGAAAGCCAGTGCTTCTCCACAGGCCCAGTCAAGCTGCCAATGACAATAATCATTTCTCGGAAAAAGAGAGCAAGTGAACTAAAATGTACCGAATTATCCTTGAGCATTTGTTTGCGTCCCTTCAAGATACGCTCCAATCCACGATGAAGATGGAAACCTTCCGGATATGAGCCAAACTTCTCAATGATGTGATTAATGTTGTCCGGGTCGATGCCAGTGCTCACCAACTGAAACATAACATTGCTATCAGACCACTTGACATAGTAAGATCACACCAAAAAACATATATGAACTATTAGCAAAGAACCGCAGCAATATCAAACCTTGAGGGGATCGCGTCGCTTGAAGAAGTCATCCCAAGGTGAGTCTAGCCAGTCACGATTGCGCACATAAGTGACCTTCTGAGCATTTTCATAGGCTTCTTCGAGAATTTGTCCGTACTTGGTAAGTTCGTCCTTGAAAAAAAAACATATCAGCTCCAACTCAACCAGTTTTTTCAAACCTCCACGACTATTCACGTACCTTTACGTATTGCTCATTAGCTACACCCTCGTTGATGATGTGTTCCTGGTACTTTTCCAAAGCAGTCGGCATTTGTTTGATCTTCTGGTACATAAGAGGCTGAGTGAACATAGGCTCATCCAGTTCATTGTGGCCATGTCTGAACAACAAAAAAAAATTAAAATTCAGCTGATCATGATGTGATATGAGCTCTAACAGAAAAAAAACTCACCGCCTGTAGCACACAAGATCGATGATAACGTCCTTTTTGAATGTTTTCCTCCACTCAGCTGCAACATTGCACACATGCATAACTGCTTCCGGGTCATCTACGTTGACGTGGAAGATAGGACATCCGACAACACGACCGACATCAGTGCAGTACGGTGATGATCTTAAAAGGACAACTGTAAAACCTTGGCTTTTTCTTTTCTAAAGTTGAGAAAGCAGATCCGCAGTGGATGAATTACCCAGTATAAGCATGGGGCAAGTTTGAAATGTATTATTTGAAATGTATTAGCCAAACTCAAATCCTTTTGACGGGTAAAGCACAAAATACTGGACATACTACAGTCATCTTTACACCCGCCACAATGCTCAAAGTTATAAATGCCCAAAAAGTTGGATGGTTATCTATCTCGAACAGCAACCTACCGAGAACTCCTAGGGTCAGTGGTGAATCCGACTTGATTGTTCACAACAATATGAATGCATCCATGAACAGTGTAGCTTGGAAGATCGTCCAGATTGAAGGTCTCCATCACAACGCCTTGTCCAGAGAACGCAGCGTCTCCGTGCATTAGAATAGCCATAGTGCGATCGCACTTGCTGTCGCCAGCGTAGAATGCCTCGGCACGCACCTAAATGAAATGGTTAAACCAAACATCAGGCTCCAGGAAAAAAGCAACGAACGAGGAAATGGCTACCTTGCCCATGACAACTGGATCGACGGCTTCCAAGTGAGATGGATTCGCCACCACAGCGATCTTCATCTTGCGTTGAGATTGTCGGTTCAAGCGTTCAATGCATACTCCCAAATGGTATTTCACATCACCAGAGCCTTCATCAGCTGGTTCGAGAGTGGAGAACTGCGACAGGATAGTCGAAAGTGGCTGACGGCAAACATTGGCCAGTACATTCAGACGACCACGATGAGGCATTCCAATAACCACGGAGTCGACTCCAAGAGTGGAGGAAGTGTCGATGACCTAATAGCCAACGAGATAGAGATGTATGTGGATGACCATGTTCTGGATCGAAAATCGGAACTAAGTTCACCTGCTTGATCGCTGGGATCAGAACTTCGCAACCTTCCAGACCAAATCGCTTCTCACTGGGCCACTTCTTAGCCAAAAACTCTTCGAATTTGGTGGAACGAATTAAACGCTTGAACAACACCTAAACCAAAGACGTAAAGACATATAGTGTTGACCGCTGGAATCTAATCAAGAGACTAAACGAAACCTATGATGCCTAACCTTCTTTTGGTCGTGGGACAACTCCGTGACACGCGGAGCTTCGAAGCGCTGGCGAATCCAGTCCTGCTGTTCCAAATTGTTCAGGTGCATATACTCTACACCAGTAGTCGTGCAGTAAATTTGCTAGAACAAATAGCATTAGACTGTTAAAGAAACGTGTATCTGAAGGACTTAGCCAACCTTCAACCTATGAAGAATTTCCCTAAGCGTGAGCGAGGGTTTCTCTCCACCAATAAAGGTGGTCGGCGGCAGAAGGAACTCCCTGAATTTTCAGAGATAATGAGGAGCTAAATTACATTTCTTTCTGACACCGTCAGGGAATTCCGACAGACTTACTTATCCAGGTCCCTTTCACCAAATCCATAGAAGGACAACTCGAGTTCGGGCGGTATCGTATCGTCAAGATCGGCACTGTTAATGCCGAGCGGGTCGAGATCAGCAATGTTGTGTCCACGGGTCTGGAAATGCATGGCTCTCGTACAGCAAAGTTGAAGCGACTGATAGTACTTACTTGATAACTTCTAATAAGAAGTTGGACTTTGAGATGTTCGGAGATGGACTGCAGGGATGTTGACATGTCAAGCCCGGTCGCTGGCAGCACAGCCGACTGGGCAAGCTGGGGCCTAAATCAGCCCACTGGTAGACAATAAAAGGGATAAATGTTACCAGCCAATTATTTTTCTACAAAACACTACCAAGAGATTCTCCCTACATTGCAATTTACTGTTTTCCACAGATTCGTTGAGGTAACCTCTTCAACCACGGAAGTGAAGATGTTACCTCCACAAAATCATGTGGTTTTCCTTTAAAAAAACATGAATCATACAATTTTCCCGCTTAAACCTGTTTTTTTTTTTCGTGAGAAGATGCTATACTTACTACAAGAAGGCCAGCACTGAAGAAAACGGAGACTTAATGCAGAAGCTTTCTTGTATAATTTCTGACTAGATGAAAAAAGGACAAACCCGAAACGGGATTCCCAGCCGGACAAAGTAAATGGCCGTGTTTCTATTGTTCTTGACAGACTTTTCTTTTTAGCGTGAAGCTGTCTAGCTTCTAACTCTTCTTTTATGTCAATGTATTCTTGCATTGATATTTTTCCCGCTGGTTTCGCAGGCTGTTCACTTGCCACGCTTCTTCCCAAGCTTTTGCCTTGCCTTCAACAACTTGAAATTAGCTCTAGAGAATCGACGTCACCTATGCTTTTATATTAATTAGGTTAAAACTGTATTGTTTTACTTGTTCTAAATGTGCATACATGGTGAATCCACCACCAACAGCAACATTGGATGGAACAGCTGTTGGAAGCACCCCAGGCACGCCAGCAGCGCCATAAGTCATGGGTGGGGCCTGATATGCTTGCCCCGGAGCAGCACCGCCTTCCACATTCCTGAAGTACGCATCCCACGATGCGTGCACTGATTTCGGGTCGGCCTTCCAAGCATCATACATCTGCAAAAGCTTTTTTCCTCATCACAAACAGATGGAATGTAGATAACAGCTCACCTGTTCGATGTACACGGAAGAAGTGGCATTCATGAATGGTTCCTGCTTCACGCTGGAAGCCGTCGATTGTTTGCGAGCCTGGAAGAGGTAGGCAAGACGTTGAGGAAGTCAAAGGCTTTCAGATGCACCGATGTGAGCGCATGTTTTTAAACTTTTCCGACTCCATTACCTGCACACCCATGAACCAATGATGCCAATCGAAATAAGGACCATACCGTCCAAATACTATTTTCTACCGTATGAGGATGAAATTATTAGGCTGATACTATACTCCCCGAGGAGTGTAGCACTATCGGTCGCTGTTGTCGCGGTTTTGGTACGTATTCATTGCGAGACGAAGACGGCGGCGAGAGCGCCAGCGACCAAAAACGCTACACCCCTCGAGGAGTACAACTGCAGCCTTACTGTTAAAATAGCAAAAGTCTACCTGTGATGCTGCAGCGGCAGCAAGCGGGCTTCCGCTCTTCACAGTTGACGCTTTCCTGGCGGCGATCGTGGCCGCCCTACTTGGCGATGCCAGACGACAAAGCATGCCTGCACGATGCATCCAGTTAACGCCGGAACCCGGTGTTTGATCTGAAACTCAAAAGTACAGCGCAAAAAAAGATAATGAAGAACTATCACGTTGCAGTTAAAGGGTGAATACAGCAATGATGAGTGAAAGAAGCAGAGAGTGATGCAAAAATAGTCTGATGCAAAATAAATGGAAATGGAACTAGAGCGAAAACATCATGTAGTCGCAGAAAAACGGCTGTAAAATAGATAAGACCGTTGAAGGTGCCAAGTCAGAAGCAGCCGGATATCAAGGCATGAACATAGGGGCACATTTCAGACACATAAAGAATCGGTGAAATGCTGTCAAACTTATGTCCCCACAGTGTAACAATGTGAAACGTCAGTAACTGACACGAGTTGCCAGAAGAAACCATTTATTTCACGAAGTGTGGGGGCATTCTAATAAAGAGTTCCTCGAAAGGTTGGTTGGATTGAGCAGAAAAAAAAATAGCACATACAGTGGGCGTCAATGGCGGTGACCCGTCTGCGGCCTCGAACAGAACGCGGCGCGACCGCGCCGCTCGAGCGGGAATCCTTCCTGGGACATCAAATTATGGGGTTTTCTTGATAGTCAGTTAGTTTTCTTATTAGTTATCATCAAATATGATGAACAACTATCAAGAAAACCCAGATGAGCCACTGCGGCGACTATTCTACCGTGAGCGGCGCGGTCGCGCAGCGTTATTTTCAAGGCCGCAGACAGGTCACCGCCATTGACGCCCACTGTACAGGAAATTACTCTAACGATTTATCACTGACGGTATATCCAGACAATATTTCATTTACAGCCGGTTTCAGTATTCACACGTCAGTTAGTGTTCTTCCTTCATGTGCTAGGCCATGTAGGCAAAATACTCGGCAACAAATTTGTACATAGAAAAACCTCAGCAATCCTGCTGCATAAATCATGTCAAGGTCATGTGAACTGGACAACAGTGTTACAAAAAGGAAACTCTACCATGGCAGAACGAAATTTTGGCGACATAAACCAGAAAACGTAAAGATAATGATCAGCTATCATTGCTGGTAGGTGACCTACGAGCGCTTCTAGTCAACAGCAATTTCCAGGACTCCAGAGATCAGCAAGAAGTAAACGCTTCCGCCAGCGAGATAACAATACCCTCGAGACGAGAACGAAAAACCACATCCAATATCTCACCAAATCCAATGTTGTTTTTATGTTTGTAAAGTACAATGTTGTTACAGCCAACAAACAGGTAGACAATGTCATTGGCCGCCATAGTAGCCAGCGAAAATTCGTACCATTTAGTTGCCTTCAAAACGTGAAGAGGCAACAGTAAACTGTCAATCAATTTATTGGAAGCAATAGCCTTTCCAATGAAGATTTCTTCCAATCAACCAGTTGCTTACATTGCCTCATATACTATTCAACTTCACAAGCTACAACGATAAGGATGCCGGTATGGTCTTCAAGGAGTACAGCAGCTAGCATCACGGTCGCCCATGACTTCATTTCTCGACACGCTTTGAATGACGGTGATGCGAGAATGGCGACTGCTCGCACACAATCAATACGTATCAAAATGGAAGCCGCAGGCGATGCGGCGCTAACTGCTATACTCATCGAGGGGCATATCGGCAGCGTTATTGCTGCACCTTGTGGAGTTGAACACCATATGACAAAATGTTAACAACAAGTTGAATGAAAGAAGCCTTCTCTGGAAAGACTGCTGCTAGATTTTCAATAAATTAGTTAACTATTTACAGCTGCATTTGATCCTTGTGAGATACCTGTGAGATCGTTAGCTACCACAGATCTCTTCCCTTCTCCTATAGGAGATAAAATGCCCATAAACAATTACTTTTCATGTGCAAACATATTCCACTAGTATTTGCAGGTGAACATTTGCGTTAAATAGCTCACTACCGTTTGAATATACGCAACAACTTGATTTCGATTAAAAATTGCAGAGCAGTTGGCACGACAAAACATCAGTGGGGCAGCGATGCTATGACATGATTCATGTTCAGGAACAACTCGACTTCCTTGTTCCTGCACATCAAGCGAAAAAGATAAAGGCGTTGAAATATTGCTCATATGAAAGCCCCCAATCCCCTGATCACCATTTTTCCACGGCGTCTCCGTCTCCGTTTGGTACACGTTAATCACTGGTCTTTGAAATTACTATACTGCTAGAATTTAAGGTCAAACATTTAATTGAAGAGAAAACTTTGGAGAAGATGTGTGGAGTACAAGTACGTGCGAAGCAGCCATGCATAAAATGGGCTCCATGTCGCCAAAATGAGAAAACGGCTGGATCGATGATGGAAGAAGAGAGTGGCGAACAGGGGTATCCCCATCGTCATTTACGTCATCGCTATCGCTCAATACTGCCAGCAGCGTGACTAAAAACGAAGGATCGAAAACTAGACTGTCTTATCACTTCCGTCGAAACCAACGATTCTATCGGAAGGAAAAACCGGTGCGGTCTGATTAGCTGTTCCACGGATTCGTCGAAAAAAGCTTCCTCGATCGGGTCAAAACGCAAACGGACTTCCAGCACAGCACATGACACCATCCCCGCTCCTCTGTTACACAACTTCCATGACATTCTCTCCGCTCGATATCTACTAGCTATCGAACACTGGTTCAAAAAAAATTAGTAAACATTCAGCGGCAGATCCACACTTTTCCTGCATAAATTTTTTCGTATAGCTAAAATTTCAAATGCT
The DNA here is from genome assembly GCA_000688135.1 of Ancylostoma ceylanicum. NCBI lineage: Eukaryota > Metazoa > Nematoda > Chromadorea > Rhabditida > Ancylostomatidae > Ancylostoma > Ancylostoma ceylanicum. The sequence continues at coordinate 9,535 of JARK01001568.1, forward strand.
GAATAATGGCGCATTGACGCAGATGAAAGAGGAGATTGCTTCATATCCATTTTTAGACCAACACATCATAACTGAGACATGTTCTCTCTCACGATTTTTTGCTGATTGCTGGACTGCAATCCAGAATTAGGCAATGGGTGTTTGAAAAATGAGAACGAAGAACTCCAACCTCCCCTGAACATCTCCAAATAACAGGGTGGACTTCACTGGACTGTTTTTCTCAAACTCTCCTCACGTAATTCCACATCTATAGTGCATCACCATTATAGTGCAAGTGATGCCCTGTAGGAGAAGATTCCGAAGCCCTTAGGGCAGGGTCTGTCCATCACCACAGCCTCAAGAGCCACAAATTATTCCTTGCAGGAGGACACTCGGAAAACGAGTACAGTTGGTATCAAAACCATGAGGAATCAAGATACGTTGTATCTTACCTGACCCACTAAAGTAGAGTCCCGAAACTTCTGAAGCTGATTTCAGTCAGGTGACCCAGGCAGAAGGGGAATAGAAACTACACCCGACTACATTTTAGGGTAATCCGTTATAGTAGTACATCCGTTACAAATGTTGACAAATGTCGAAACTACAGAGCTAATGGGAGGCTAAGTCAGCTTCTGTAGTATGATGCAGCGTATCATAATTCCTCATAGTTTGATACAAACTGGAGTCGTTTTCCGAATGTCCTCTTGCAAGGAATACTCTGTGGGTGTGGAGATGGATAGACCCGTCCTAAAGGCTTTGGAAGTTTCTCCTGCAGGGCATCACTTGCACTGTAATGATGATCCACTATAAATGTGGAAGGAGAGTTTGAGGAAAAAAGTGGAGTGAAGTCCACACTCTTATTTGGGGTGTGTCGGAGGGCTAAATTTTCATTTTTCAAACACTCATCGCCTATTTCTCGATTGCAGCCCAACAATCACCAAAAAGCATCAAAGGGAAATGTCTCAGTTAAGCTGTATTGGTCTAAAATGGATGTGAAGCAATCTCCTCTTTTATCTGCGTCAAGATGTCACTATTTAGCATTTGAAATTTTAGCCATACGAAAGAAATTCATGCAGGAAAACAGTGAGTCTGCTGCTGAATGTTCACTATTTTTTTGAACCAGTGTTCGATAGCTAGTCCGAGTGTCCTCTTGCAAGGAATACTTTGTGGCTCTTATGGGTGTGGAGATGGATAGACCCCGTCCTGAGGGCTTTGGAAGCTTCTCCTGCAGGTCATCAGTTGCACTATAATGATGACTCACTATAAATGTGGAATTACGTCAGGGGATTTGAGAGTGGAATGAAACCCTCCCACTAAAGATAATATGACACACAGAGTCGCTATTTTGCATAAACTGTAAAACGCGATTGTAAGGGCGTTATCAAACATCACATCGTTATCCAGAAAAAGTGTTCACCTATAGCTAACAGCACATATCATTCAAAAAAGCCGTGTTGATAGCTATAAAGGCAACTGGAGCAGAACAGTGCTTCCTGGAGCTGAAACAGTGCTGCAAACAGCACTAGCTTCGGGATGCTACATATTCTCAGAGAACTAGGAAGTAATTCCACAAGAAAAACGGATCAAGAGAAGATAAGCGAAAGCACAAATCTGCACCCGCAGGCGCGTGGGGCGACGCTCACAAAAAGTATTGGAAATGCCGATGCTCACGTTTCAAACCCCCCTAAGAATCAATACGACCAAAAGTTCAAAGTGCATCGATCGAAAGGTCGAGTAGCCATTTGCAGCGTGACTATCGCCCAACATCAAAGCCTGAGCGCCATTAAATCGAATCCCAGAGACAGAATGGAATGCTAAACATAGAAAAATCATGACTAAGCATGCGGAAGAAGCGTAGAACGAACAAGCCGGCATAACTACGATCCAGAAATGAAAGTGCAAACGAGGGCCGCGGGAGAGAGCGCCGGCAAGTCGATTACGCCCAAGGCGTCACATTTACATATGCCGCAGAGCTTTATTTGATAGAGCAAGTGTAGCATAGGAGAAAAAAAAACCTGCAAATCACATCTAAACACGAATGAGAGCACAGCTACATTTCAAAAAATTGCTCAAAACGAACGTAGTTCGGACGGAAAAAGGGAGAGACCCGCGGTTTTCAGACCGAAGCAACAAGAAGATGCGTTTCAAATGCGGCTAGCCTCAGCGCATGCTATACGAAGGGGCAAAAACGATGACGCATCCGGGTGCTGCACGTCCCCCTCCTATCCGATGCAACTTTGGCATTGCGAGCCACAACTTTCACCCAGGTACATTTGCGAACATCCCTCCCCCTAGAACGTTATCAAAAACAGAAATACTGCTCTTGAATGGTAGCAGCTCCATGAAAACTGGGTAAGACAACAGTGAACTGCGTCACCTCAGCGAAGCGACTTCGTCGCAGCGATCTACCGGTTCTGACACGCCCAAACATGATCTACGCCGATATTAACATGCCCTAACCGTCCTTCTCTGTTTTATCTTGTAAGGTCTCACGTAATACAAGTCAGAACGTGTTAGAACTGACACGTCAGGGTGACGACATTCGATCGAAACTGGGCCCATATCCAATATACTTTAACCAGTCAGATAAACACGCTCTAGCGGATATTTTAAAGTGGTTTCGAGAATCTGCTATCCAATAAGAACATATCAGTGGATATGCGAATCCACTCGTTTCACTGTAGGTTATCATTAGCCGGTCGATTTCCAAGCAAACTGGATAAAAAACAGTGGGAATGGATATATACCCGCTGTGCATTTCCTCGCATGGTTAAATGTATTGGATAAGGGTCCTGAACATTAGACATTTGACTTAACCGAGTCGAATCGAGTTGAGTTCCGAATAAATCGACTTTCGAGTCATTCGAAACATCGACTATTCGAGAAAGCCCAAAGTCGGGTTATTCAAAATATCTACCGATGGAGAAGCTTCAAACATCGGGTCATTCAAAATATCGACTATACGAAGAAAAACTCGTCGAGTCAGATGTCTATTGGACATATTAGATATATACACGCCCAGACTTGCAAACATAAATTGGTCATTTCCACCCTGAAGCCAGGACTACACCTCGTTCTCGGGGAGATGTATTGGGAAAATCCGAACCTTTTCGGATGATTTCAGCTAAGGAGAAGGAACATTTCAACGTTTTTTCTACTTTTTCGGTTTATAACCACGTTTTCAATCACGGCTTAACACAAATGTACTGGACAAAGCTAGTTCTTAGGTCCGCAATTTGTACAAACAGACTCTACGATATCTAACTGCAATACTAGCGCATAAAATCTTTTGTAGACAAAGATAGAATGTTTGTAGGTGGAAATACTATAATCAAACAAATAGCATTTACAGATAATCACAGATTATTCCTGCACACAAACTGCCACTGCACAGTCAGTAGTATCGATAATATCTCTCAGCTCCAACCATTTCACAGTTCAATGCGAGAGAGTAAACAACTGTGATCGATGTCTAGCCGTGTCTACTACACCATTGTTCTCTAAATACCTCCGGTGGAATATGGGAAATAGGAAGGTGCATGGATGCAAAGAGATTTCGGAATAAAGGACTGAGATGACAGCCACTTCCACGCCGACACGCATCTACAAGTGGATTGGCAAATGTTGCCACAGCAACGAGACGTAAAAAGTCCGCTTACACTTATGCGAAAAGCCGCTCAGAAATTGCCAAGAAGTGCAACGCTGAAAAATGAGCATGCAAAGCCTAGAGTTTTTCTTAGAGGAGACCTTGAAGTTCCCGATGTGAGCTAAGGAACCTTGATCGACATGGAAACAGAAACGAAAACAATAAACACCGGCCAAAATGTACACCGCATGATGTCACATCAAAACACTTTGGCGTGATAATCATTGATCACTTGGCATTTAGATTTGCACAAGGTCGGGTTCGTGTGTATTTCCAGAGAACGTTTAAAAATGAAACGAGAAAACAGAAATCGAGTGCTTTTTAGACTCAAATAATTACCAGGAGAACAGAGAAACTACAAAAGTATTCCAACTTTAGCATCGGCTTGTTCACCTACTGGAAACTTCACTGATCGTGGACCACTCGCACGCATTACTCCATTGACCGCATGGCGCTCTGGGCTACGATCCATGAACGCACAATTAGGCAAAACCAGGTGAACAAACCAATTTTTGCGTCCTGTGTCTCCTAACTTTGAATAATCTATGGAATAAGCAATCCCGCTAGCCATCGTTGGTTCGCGTGGTTAGCGTTCCATGAATCCCAGCCCTGATTGTCTGAGCGTCCATATATTTCATTGATTTCACTACCCTCGTCCTCGTTTGATCCTCTTAGAGTCCTTCTCAAAAAGACAAAAAAAAAGACAAAAGGTTCCGTGACTACAGAAGTGCGGCGGGACCTGGACGAGGAGGGAGCATGCTTACAGTGAGAGGGTTGAGTAGGTCCCGCTGCGACTGTGCAGCCGCGACGCTACGAACCGCACGCGCAATCCGTCTATCTTTTCGACAAGGAGTATGCCTCCTATTCTAACCTGTCCAAATGGCTGGTTAGGAGCGTGCGAATGGGCCTAAAATGTGTAGTGAACTACACAAATTGCACATATAGTGAGCGTCGATGATGTCGCGTCGCATCATTCTCAAGTCCGAGAAAAACGCAACTTCATCGACGCTTACTGTGGAGCATACTATACACACCCGTGAACGGGATGTGAGGAAGGATGAGCAGAAATCCGGACTGCCAACATGGCACTAGCGATATTCTCGTTTTTGTGACCTCCCAAAATTCAAATAGGATCTCTGCTGATCTCTGACGAGGTTTCATATGGTAAAAAAGGGGCAGGTCATGCTTCCTGTGATTGGACCTTCCATGTGTTTTTGAGACTTCTGAAATCATCAAAATGGGACGGGTTATGTTTCCTGTGATTGGACCTTTCAAGTGTAGCTGAAGCTTCTGAAATTTCAAATGTGACTTCTGCGCGTCCCTGATGTTGTGTCATCAAAACGGGGCGGGTCATGTCTCCTGTGGTTGGGCCTTTCAAGGAAGAGGCCAATCACAGAAACATGCCCCGTTTCGCTACAACATAACCCACACCGCGTAACTAAGGCTGCGCACCTAGCATCGCAGTCGCGACTTCATTTTTAATACGTATCGATTGCGGACGGTCAGTCGCCGATATCGGACCGCCCACAATCAATACGTATCGAAAATGAAGTCGCCCATACGAGGTGCTATACTCCTCGAGGAGTATACCGGCAGCCTAACATAGCGTTCCAAGGAAATTTTGTAACTCTGCAATTTGTTAGAAGGTGGGCAAGCAATTTTTCATCTATTCCGGCTCGTATCCACTGTGTAAATCATTCGCCATAGAACGGCTCTAGCGCATAGCACGCAAACAGTTTCTTCATTCAATCTGATTGTTCTTTGTTTTGTTTATTCGTTCTATCCAATTTCTTCTGGCTACCGTATCTGCTGCGTAGATGCTATGGTTGTCAGTAGTTTAAAGTGTTCAGTTCGCAATGATTGTTGCGCATCGGAGAAAACACATGCATCAGAGAAGTATAAACACCGCATATGATTCATATCATACTCAAGAAAAAGTGGAATTCGATGAGCAAATGAGGCTACAGCTCTGGATACAAAAGCAGAAGAGAATGAATGTTATATACCAAAATTCGGTGATAGTAATAACAATACTAAGAGCAGACAGATGTAACAAAGCCATCAGTTTTACCCGATAAATTTCCTCAAAATTTCTCCCCGATCCAAAACATCCAGAAATATGAGCACCAATGAATCCCGTGCTTTCCATCCGTTTCTATGGAGGATTCCCAGGCCAAAGCCGTAATGGTGTACGCCTCACGGAGAAATATGCATGAAATGCCACAAAAAGTTGGGCTGACATGCACATTCCGCTCACTGGCCGAATGAGGAAAACGAGGGACAGCTCCAGAAAGTTCTCCAAAAATGAACCAATTTGTGTAGTAGGAGGGAAGGAAGCTTGCTCTTGGAGAAATTCACAGAATACAAATTGAACTGAGATTGACTGAGAGAAGATACTTGAAGAGAACGATGCTTCATATGGACAAGCCCTGTTTGACGATATGAAGCACCGTTCACCCATGAGTGGCGTTGCATATACCCACCTATGGGTAATCATACCCATGAACATGAGTTTGATCACCCTTCATATGATGCACCCGGGCCCATGAAACACTTGCAGCCGCATGCATCACTGATATTACCCAAGGTAAACACGCTAACATCAAAAAAATTTACCCATCGTCAGCAAGAGCGTCAACACGTTTACCGTGGGTAATCTCAATGATGCATCCAGACTTCGATGGCACACCTCCCAATGGGCACAGCGCCACACCACCCGTTAACCCAGGTTGGTACGCGTTAACCCAAACGCTGATCTTATGATGTTTAACGTGTATCAACGTGGGCTGACGAGTATGGCCCTGGGCTGGGATGCATCTTTGAGGTTACCCAGGGTAAGCGTGGTAAAATCCCTAAATCTACCCGCTGCTATGGGTACGTTTACCCTGGGCAATCTCAATGGTGCCTGCAAGCCCCGCTGCTCTCACTGCGAAGGCTCCGATCACGAGGGACGTTCCCTGTACGCATGAAACTCACATCTCGATGTGAACGATGAGTCGAGAATGAGGTTAACTACAAGAACGATATCAAGTAGCTCAACATGAATAACAATATGTTCGTGATAATAGTGAACACAACAGGTCGAAAGCCCATTACTAGTTCTAACGTACCACTCGAATGCGTGCAAGTAACGAAGTTTCCCCGTTGTTTGCGGATGAGAGAAGAGGGAGATGACGGCCGTCAGCCACCGTTCGAAACACAAGTGGTTTCGAGCTCACAAATCAAATGACTCTAGAGAACGTACAACAATGATTGAATATGAGTAGGCGAATCTCACGAGCGGGAAATATATTAGATTACGTGCCGAGGAATAAACCGGGAAGAGGGAGCTTCCCCAGAAGGGATCCGTGCAAGCCTCGCGCGTATTGAATGAGTCAGCAATTGTTTAAAACGGCCAAGGACAACTCGGCCTTGAACCAGCACTTTCGAAATGATGTCACACATAAGAATGGCTTGCTTAGACCAAGGGTATTCGACGATTTTGCAAATGTCGGTGAAGTGGAGGTGCATGGGAGACTTGAACGAGCCACAGTGAAAAAAAACATAGAAGCAAGGAAAATTAGAAACAAATTTCCTTATTTTCAGCTCGTAGATCACAATCAATGTCAAACTAAGCCATAATAATAGATGTCTGCAGAAAAAAGACAAAATCAAACCCACAAGAGCTTTTCTGCCAAATCTGGTGTACGCTTTGCGTACTTGCAGACCGCCAATGCATTTGATTTCACGCCTACATTACTGTCAGAGGGGCAGTGGTGTTGTGCAAAACGCACCTTGTCTCGAATGATTTGGAAATAGAGAGCGGTGAAGGAAATCCTGCCCTTTCGGTGCAGACCTTCGAAAGTACAACGTCTTGCATTCAACTCCGCAAAAAAGACATCGACGGACGATGGGCCTTGCCGAGAAGAAACGCCGTGAGCGGTCCCTAGAGGAAGCATTTTGTTGGGGATGGATATTGATCCGCGTACGTCACGGAAACCACCACCGAGACAGAATCACGTCTTTTTGCCCAATGCGGTCTTGGATATAACGATGATTCTTCCTAGAATTATTACAGGTAAGAAGACGGTTACCATGGGAGATAGAGCGGAGCCCGTTTTTCCAAATTGTCCCGAGGAAGCAGGAAAGGTGGTATAGATGGCTCACGATAGGTCTAATTTAACGTGGCACAATTGGGTGTACGCGTAGCGACCAACGCGCAAAAGAACGTCATCGGCAAAAGAAGCCATCGTAAAGGTGTCCTTCCATCGTGAATGACGAAGAGGGCTTCCCCGGAAACCATTCACGTGGTGAATCATTGGGGGATAACGAGGCTTTCATATGTTTGCACAACTGTAAGATAAGAAAAGCCGGAGATGACGTATGGAAAAGCCCCTGCGAGGCGTGCACTTTCGCAGAACCGAGGCTTTCGCACGTGGATCTCTTCAACAAAAACGTTCTTGAAAGGGTTTGCACTTGGTTGTTAGAGCGGATGCCGACAGCCGAAGGAATGGAAGAGCGGCGGACTTCGCAATTTTCTTTGCTGCACACAGAACGTCCATCTGGTGTGCGTGACGTTATAAATATGGGGGGAGAAGGTTGTGAAACCGAAGCACGCTCTAACAACAGCTGGGCTAGCAGTGGGGAATGCAGAAGGGAAGGAGGGAGAGGGGCGGGGGTGTAGGGGAAAGCTGTGGTCTCAGCCGCTGTGAGGACCCGAGCCGCACCATATTCAGGACCAAATTTATTGAAAACTGCCTCCGCTTAGCTTAAAAAATGTTTGAAAACTACAATCAAAATGAGGAATTAAAAATAAGCTAACGGGAGTCGGGTTTTTTCGGCAATTCCGTCACCCACGGGGAACTCCAAACGGCCAGTTAGATACAATGGGCGTCGATGGCGGTGGCATTTCCGCGGCCTCGGAAAGCACGCAGCGCGACCGCGCCGCCTATGGTAGAATCGTCGCCACAGCGGCAAATCTGGGATCTCTTGAAAGTTGTTCATCACATCTGATTCTAACTAATAAGAAAATCCCAGAGTTTGTTGTCCCGCAGAGAACTCGTGCTCAAGCGGCTCGGCCGCGCCGCGTGCTTTTCGAGGCGGCGGAAAAGCCACCGCCATCGGCGCCCACTATACGGATGATACGGTAAATTTGCTTTACATCATGTTTGATTTACGGGTGCATTATCTTAAAAGCAATGATATTTCTGCCGCCATCTGCAATCCCACTTTTTAGGATCATTCAGAACAGAAAAATTGTGTCCCATTACGTTTACACGTGTTATAAAACAGTGCACCTCTTAAGACATTCAAGCGGTTGTTTGAGAGCTGTCGCTTCTTGAGAGTCGACTTCAAGACGGGAAATCCTCAGTAGTTAGTAGGCGAGAAAGTACACAGACTGAAAGAACTCCGGGGTTGAAGAAGTCGCAAGATAAGGCTGGACTTCAAGAGATCTCAAGAGATGTTACTGGGAAGTTTCGCGTATACACAAGAAACTTCAGAGAAGAAGGCCGGCGTGCACGCTTCTCACCTCCTGTTTGAACAGGTTAGAACAGGAAACAGAAGGATCGGACGAAAATGAGAATGGTAATATCAATGAAATGTGTGGAGGCGCAGACAGTCAGAGTGTCACGTTCTTGGATTCGCTCATGGAATCCCATGCCAATCAAATTATCCCTTATAGCAGGAAATGCAATAATCAGCTTAGTGTCTTACACTTCCAAGCTGCTTATGTCTGTCAGCCGACGCTATATACTTTTTCCACCATGTAACGGAAGATAATCACTGCAAATTATCAGAAAGGGACGTGAAAAGACAACGCCCTTAAATAGATCAGGAAATAAGTGAAAGAAATACTGGCCTCAACCCCAGAGAATAGAGTCAGAAAAGCGATAATGGGAGAACAAAGGAGCTTCTCCGACCATATGCCCAACTAACATCATTAGATGGTTTCTGGAATAATGGAGGAGTCCACGATAGTTTCTGACGTAGACAATGAATCGAAGACTTCCCGCGGAAAAACGAATCTTTGCATATGAGAATCTCTGCTGCAATCTGCGAAGAATTCCCAGAAGAATTCGAACGAAGTCGAATCTAATGTGAAACACCATTATGTCAGGAAAAAAGCCACTGTACAGCGCGACAATCCAGAAGAAATTGTCGAAAAAATGCATGCTAGCACGATTAATCGATATGCGAGCAAGTGAGAGCCGCCGGACGGGGGAAACCGACTCGCAATGACGCAAGCGGGCAGTACTGAGAGAGAGAAAACCGCCATGGGACGCTGGGGTGCCCTCAAAGAGGTTGCGGAGGTCGGTCATAGAACGGAAACGCAACTGACATCGGTCATATGCTTCGTTTCGTCGAGGAAGAAAACGTGAGAGAAGTTAAAGAAAAAAAGAACGCGGGGAAATATGCGGTAGTGGACGAAGCAACTAAGCACAACTTGTATGACTGCCGTTTAGTAAACAAATTGCAGCCTTCCGCGCAGTTACTCAACTTCCATCGTCCTTGGAACATGACATAAGAATACGATTTCAAAAAGGAAATCAGTACGAATCACGACTACAAGCTCAGAAATTGCGGAACAATTTGTCTAATTGCATCTGCAACTTCCTCGACCCAAAGCTTGCCGACAACTTGCACAGTGGCCAGCCGTTGGCTCTGCAAATTGTCGATAAGCTTCGGGCCGACAACTGTCGACGAGAAAGCTTGAAAACAACTTGCCAACCAGCTCCAAGTCGAGCAAGCTTTAAATGCTACCATGCAATCTGTTCTAGGATTCCGAGAGAAACTCTAGTATCCCGGGCCCATGCACGCGCCCCACCACCTGTTTGCACAGGATACAAGAGGAAGCATGGGGATCGGGCGGGAATGCGAACGGCGACGTCAATGAAATATGAGGATGCGCAGACAATGAAAGTGCCACGTTGCATACGGCGGAGTGCGTGGGTGATTATGGATGCAATGTATGTGACTTCACGCCAGCATTGCCGTGTAGGTGGGCTCTACCATGGATGAATCGAAAAAAATTCCGCCGAAAAAGGCTGATGCAGGGAATTCGCACCGACGAACGGGCCGACGCAGCAGCTATAGCCGGCCATTCTATATCGACGAAGTGTGTCTAGAAGCCAGAAGTGCACTGGCACTCCTATGCATTTTTTCCTACGGCTCCCTCTTGCCCAGAGAGACAATGTGTACTTACCGCCCTTCTCGAAAAGATAGACGGACTGCGCGTGCGATTTCAAAGCGTCGCGCGGTTGCAGAATCGCGGCGGGACCTAGTCGACTCTCTCACGTTCAGGTCCCGCCACGATTCTGCTTCCACAGCATCCGTCTATTTTTTCGAGAATGGCAATATGTATACCAATGACTGTAGAGAAGATCTTCTTACTCATATTTGCTTCGATAGAACTGGTCTTGGCTTTGAGGAAAACAACGACACAGTATTTACAAGAAATACGCTTGTACATACAGTAAGCGTCGATGGAAATGTGCTTTTCACGGACTTGGAATGCACGCAGCGCGGCCGCGCCGCTCCTGCTGGAATCGCCATCGCAATAGTAAATCAGGGCTTTTCTGAGAGTTTTTCGTCATATGTGATGTCAGCAACCAAGAGAAATAACTAACTACCCAGGAAACCCTGTGGCTTGCTATCACGGCAGCGATCCCGGCACAAGCGTCGCGGTCGCGCCGCGTAGTTCCCGAGTTCGCAGAAAACGCGCTTCCATCGACGCTGACTGTAAATATGTAAATGCGCGCGACCGACAAAATGATCGGGAACTGTCAATATTGCAACTATTGTATTCGTCAAGACTCAGTACCTTTTGAGCTCTTTCAATTTTCGTAAAATTCATGGACAGTCTTCACTTCTTTTGCAGTGTTCATTCGAAATCAGACTTTTTCATTCCCTAAAAAGTATTGACGCACAACGAAACGTGGCAGAAAAGTGCGCGGCTTCTGGGGACAACATGGTGAATGCGTTTTTCGTGCAGTTTTTATTTGCACTTATAGTGCTAGCAAATTGTTTGCAACGGCTGCAGACGCCGAATGATGTAGGAAAAAGTGCTCTTAAACAATTTTAGCGATCCATTATCTCCCCTAAACTAGAAAAATTAGCAATCTTTTAGCGAGAGTGTCTACCAAAGTATGTAAAGCTCGAAGATCAAGACCACGAGGTGATATATGACGTTCTCGCCATTGCCTGGAAGTAAAAAGTCTTCTGATTTACTACCACTGCATAGCGATGCGTTTGCTTGGTATGACTACTAATAAAAATTAAGCGCAGCCTAGAGAAGGGAAGAGGTGGCGGGGGAGGATTCAGGCCTACAGCATCCAAGGCGCTAATCCCTTTAAATTATTGCCCGAAAGCGATCCGAAATCCGCGTTACGCTTTAAGCTGTCAGTTGCACGAATGCGGGTAGCAGCTTTGACAAGTTTACTTCTCCAAAAAAACCTTTTCATCTTCATCGGGACTGAAATTAGTGCTTACTGCGATAGGAATAACTCATGTTCAAAATATAGATTTTAAGTACCATTTGCGTCAATTATATAATAAAATGGAAATGCCATTACAAGACGCAGAAATTTTCCTTGGGAGGGAGGGTAAGGGAGGCGGGTAGCAAGAAGGTAGCGAGACCAAGGTCTATAGTCTGCTAAAGCTATTTAAAAATGTTTTAAATTTGGGCTGTCGAAAACATTAATGATATATTTGTGCGTATAAACTAGTACATGTGTTTGTAAGTTGCCGCTATTTTGCAGGGGAGCATGACACACCGCGTCGCCGTCGCAAGCCTTAAGGGTTTGGATACGTATTGATTTTTGGCGCACTATCGCTGGCGACGCTGCTCCAACAATCGATATGTATTGGGGCCGATGGGCCCGAACGACGGTGGCACAGGGTGCTATACTCCAGTATGCAGCGGAACTTTTTTGTCTTATTTTTATTTGTTCTAGAAGAGGACCTGGAGTTGCTACTAGAAATTGCCAGAAACCGGGAAGGACCGAGGGGATAGTTTGGATTGATTGCTCACTTGCGCTCGGTCATGCCCATAAAGAGCCACGATAGAAAATGCAAAAAGGAATGAATTGGGAAGTGGCGCAAAATAAGGCAACCTAGAACATCAACAGAGTAAGACTAACGGAGTGAAGTTTACCGGCCATGGTTATTTCGCCTTCACAAGACGGAATTGCTACCAGGCGGAAGTGTGACTCCTAATTCGATGTATTTGAACCGGTCCGATTATTTAATGTAAGTGATGCTGACAGCAAGATTATGCGTAAAGCCGCGGTCACACAAATATTGGGCCCGCTATTTGGCTTAAAAAGTGGGAATAAATCAATGGCGTTTATATGCGAGCATTTTTAGTGTCTTTCCTAACCGTGGAATTCTTCCCGAAGCGGATAGTAACTTTCATTTCAAAATGGGTATTTATATTTTGAGTATTTATTTACTTATCTGTTTATTTACTTATCATTACACCATTTGGTGTGCCCTTGTTAGTAATTTGAAACTATGTGCATACATAGTTCGAGAAGCACAAGACAGACTACAAAAAGAAAACTGAAAACGAACACAAAAATGTTAACCATACCAAGCTTTGGCTTCCCATATAAAATTTCAAGGAAGTTGAAGTTAGTTTGATTTTTTCTGAGGAACCAGGTTATCACTTTCATTAGATATTCTTCCATAATTTCGATTTTACGGCGTTGCTTTTCAGTATAACTACATAATTTAATGTCATAATTTAAAAGGCAAGAGTAGCTGGACAATGAAAAGTGATCGAGATTTACAGAGAATTTAACTGAGGAGAGGAAACCTTTCAAACACTCGGAGAGAAAAAAGGAAAAAGCTTTGGAGATTTTGCAGAAGTAGAGCCTTTTGATGGCTCCTGCTACGTCGCCTTGGGTTTATTTCTAGAAAATGCTTTGATCCATTAAAAAACCTCGGGAGGAAAGATTACCCCATTATCCCATAAACGCTGAAAAGGAGAAATCGTTTAAAAACGAATCATATAAAAGAATATTATAGTAGAATTGAATCACCCTCAAGAAGGGGAAGGGGTGGGAAAGGGCACTTCCGCTTTTTCTCATCGACTCTGGATTAGAAAAGCAAGGACACGTCGTGAAAGCAGGTGTCAGCCACAGATGCCCTCAGCTTGACCTTCTATGGATTTCATATGCCTAAAGGGGAGTGCAGGACTGCCTCAAAGGGCAACGGATAGGAATTACTAGGTTTGCACATGGGAGAAGTGACGCCTGACGCTCACTAGCCTGTAAATGATGGAAATGACCGACATTACCCCTGGAAACCACTCGGAGATCGAGTTCTATTCAATTGACGGGGCTAAATTTAGATCTGAGCATTTATTCTGTCAAAAAGTCTTCTGAAGATGTCATCTTAATCTATCCACAGTAGAAGTCGATGGTGGTGGCCTTTCACGGCCTTGAGATGCACGCGTAGTTCACAATGGAATCGTCGCTGCAGTGGTGAATTTGGGTTTTCTTGATAGTTGTCCATCACATTTGATGTTAACTGATAAGAAAACTAACTAACTATCAAAAAAAAACCACAGGGTTTGTTGTTTCAGAGGATTTGTGCGCGCGGTCGCGCCGCGTGCTTTTCGAGGCCCCGGAAAGGTCACCGCCATTGACGCCCTTTGCACACCCATATATCTAGTCCGAACAGAAATAAGCTTTCGAGGTCTAGGCTAAAACTGATTAGAATGAGATTAGACTGATCGTCAAAATTATCTTAGTAGATTTTTTAACTTACTATATCACGATTCAAATCTTTTTAAGTTAGACAAGTGGGAATCCATACACACAAGTTCTAATGCTCACTAGCGCTGACTCCATGAACAAATAATAAATACATTGAATACATAACATGATGAATAGATTATGAATAAATTCAAATTGAAGGTCGTTACATGGAAGCAGTGAAATTATGATCATCTGTGGTATGGTTTACCTAGAAATGGTAGTTTCAGTTAGGCTTAAATAAATAAATAAGAGAGTTAATGGCATTCTCTGAAAGTGCTGCACGGGGTATGTATCATCGTGAGGGAAAAGGGGGTGTAACCAGGCAACTCTGATTGGCGCATTTGGGCCTCCCGCCACGCCCACCTGTTCGACTTGTACGGCGCTAAGCACAAATAGACCATGTTATGGGATTGACGCCGTTCGAGTTCAAACATATGGGCATGGTGGGGGGCGGGGGGGGGGGGGTGGGCAAATCAGAGTCGCCTGATTACCCCTCTTTTTCCCTCACGATGGTACCTACCCTGCTGCACGTGGAATACTTTGATGAATATTACCCTACTTTGCTAAATAAGTCTCCAGAAGGCAAATTCTTGGTGCTGATTATGTCCACAACAAATCTTGAAGGAGTTCTTTTTTTTTCAGGTGACTGTGGAGCAAATACAAATTTATTCCCAAAGCATGAGTGTAAACTGCTCAGAACTGGTAATTCATACATAGGAAAGGGCAGATGAGTAGGCAGTCATGCATTTAATTATGAAAATAATGTCAGCCATCAAATTCGACTTGGAAATTGAGCCAAACATTAAAATGAGAATAAACCTAATGAAGCCCACGTCAGCCTGGGCAGGAGAGGATTTGACAGAAACAACCCATGTAAGTTCAGCTGCGTGGGTGTCAGTATCGTCCGATACGCGCGGCTGACATGACAAAATAACGGCGATTCCATTTCCGTCAAATAAACCACCACACAAAAAGCACAGCAGGTATGAATCAGCGTCGAACGAACGTCGAACGCATAAAGAACCACGTCACAGCATTGTTTTATGCCAGCTGCGTAGGGACAGCGAGCGTCAAAACGCGTATGTTAATGCGGTCGTAAATCCTGGGGGACGCAGGTTATTATGGACATTAAATACCATGGAATTACGCCATATTATACGGATAAGAAAATGCCGCCGCGTGATCAATGGGCGCATGGGGAATATGAAGAGGTTTGGGTAATGGATTCCCGTGGGTGGTCCGAATAGATGCAATTCTTCAGTATGAGTGGTGGGAACTCTGTGATTTGGGGCTATTTGCGAGGGTGAGGTTGAACCGATGGATACCTGCCCCTCACAAATTTTGCCATAGTAACGTAACGAAAGAAGATACTCAGGAACCTTAAAAACCGTGTTTTGCATGAGATTGAAAGATGCAAATCCCACGATTAAGACATGCGCGTTTTAATCAATAATTCTATACCAGCAATGGTCAAATCCATGCAAAACCCATGCATACTCATGCAAAACCCATGCAGAACCTATGCGTCTCCGAAATTCGATGCAAATCCGATGCAGAACCGACGAAAAACACACGATTTTCTCGTCCCATGCATGGGTTCTGCATGGATTCTGCATGGGTTTTGCATGGGTATGCATGGGTTTTGCATGGATTTACCATTGCTGGTATAGAACTATTGATTAAAAAAACCGTGTTCTGCATGAGCACGCATGTCTTAATCGTGGGATTTGCATCTTTCAATCTCATGCAAACCACGGTTTTTACGCTTCCTGAGATAAGATATCACTAAAATAAAATTTAAATAATGGATCTGAATTCTTTCTTGTTCGCACTCTCAAAATACTATAGTACAATAAAAAATATCACGATACTACAATTTTTTCCTACACTAGGGACCCATCAAATTTTCGGATGTCCTAGTTCTCGAACTTTTTGAAAATTGGATATATTTTCGGACGGATAATCGAATCTAATTTTCGATTCGGTCAGGGACCTAATAGTAATCTATTGAAACTTTTTCATCGGATATCTTGCTCGATTCCCTTCCCTTTATCGCTGCCCCTCCTCGAATGCTGATTCAATTAAACGTTTTTTTGCCAGGTATCTGGTCCGATTACTGAGATGTTCAAGCGTGGGAGCGAAGATCCTTATCAAGGAACGCTGCAGACACCTGGCAGGGCAGAGTAGTGTCAGAAGTCCTTTGAGTATGTGTGACACCAAAATTTTCTTGAATTCTCACAAATATGTACGGACGAATCCTTATTGGTCGGTACATCACAGCGAAATAGTTTCTGTGATACACTGGGAATATCAGATGGTAGAGAAACAGCTTGCAGAAACAAGCGACCCTCAAAAACCAAGAATCTGGATTCGAATGTTCACTCAATATTTTACTTCTTATGCTAAATTTACGTTAAACATGTTCTTGGTAATGGTCTAAGACTTCGTATTCATGTGTTTGTACCATATTTAATTGCCAGTAAACATGAAAAAAAAAAGCCGAAGAATTGAGAGATGCTGTTCTAAGCAAGAAGAACACGTGAAAAAACTGCGTGATTTTCTAGGGCATAAGCACCAAGAGTCAGTTTTTTCATAATTAAGGGCAAAGATTGAATTTGTATTCATAAAGAATTGATAACAGCATCTCTGGATAAAATTTAGGAACACACTGAAACTAAATTTTGACCTATAGGTTGAGATCAAACAGCTTCACGAGTTCTGGTCCAAACAACCCTTAGCAATGGTGGACGCAGAAAGTCGGCGGGAATGGGGGGGGGGGGGGGGGGG